>OZ035882.1:15275371-15875371 GCA_964034835.1 Muscina levida | reverse complement strand
AACGTTCATGCAGCGTCCCAGACGAGAAGACTCTTTGTTCGTGGAAACATTTATCACCAGATGCCCTTCCGCAGACTGCTTTTTAATGCTCGAAAAGACTGCAGTTACATCTCGCAATCCACGGCCAATGATATCTATTTGCACTGAAGACTTCGTGTCAGTCAGTATCATCACGCAAAGTCGAATTAGAACCACGAAGATAACAAACTCAGCCATAACATCTAATAGTTTCTGTCGTTTCGGACTTTGTAATCGATTAACAGATGATAGGTGTCGATCTGCATTTGTTGGGTCTTCTCCATTTGGGTCTTCTTCATATTTGGTAGATCGTGAATTTACCAAGTCTAAAGCCACACTGATCAGGCTAGGTAGAACTGGCTTTAGTCTTGCACCTAACGCACGTGCGATGCGATGGGGAAAAAAAGCTGATCTCACGTTTTTTGGTATACATATTTGGATCGCCTTTCTTAAGCACAGATCAGAACACTCAGATACCAATCATCGGGCATGCATTCCTTGAGCCAGGTCGTGTTTATGAGCTGGTGCATGCATGTTGCCATCTCATTGCCATCGGATTTAAAAAGTTCTGCCGGCAGTTCATCGGCTCCCGTAGTTTTATTATTTTTAAGCCGTGCAATTGCCTTGCTGGTCTTGTTTTGTCTCGGTGTTGGACAATCTACTCCGTCGTCGTTGATTGGTGTGATTTCGTCACTTATGCTGCCTTCGTGAACGAGCAGAGAACGAAAGTGTCCCCTTCATGTTTGCATTACACTCTAAGTATCCGTGACCAGATTTCCGTATTTGTCGTTGTAGGTGGGGATCCCTGTTCCAAAACCTTTGCTTTTTACCTTTTAGTAGAACTTTCGGGCTTCACCTCATCATCGTACCAGGGCTTGTCTGAGCATGGTTTTGGATAATCCAGTGCGGTCGTTGCGGCAGTGGTCATAGAATTCGCAATATGCTGCCACTGTGTGTTGGCAACATCAGAACCAGAGGGGTTTATTAGAAGTAATTGAGGGAGTTGGTTAGAGTAGGCATTGGCTATCTCGGTGGTATGCAGCTTTGTGACATCTAGCTTTCTTTGCATTTGGCTACGAGCATTTTTAGCACTACTTAAACATGTGCGTACTTTAGCTGCAACTGGGTTGTGATTCGAGTCAATATTTGCATTGCGCATCACACGGTAACGATTCAGACATGCCTTCCATCAATTACCACGTGATCAATCTAAATTCTATATATATTGATCAGGAAATATTCAGGTTGCCGTTGGAATATATTTATGAAGGAATCTGGTTTCACTCACAACAATGTTTATTGCCGACGCAAAATTAACAAGAATCCGTCATCGGAGGTGTTTTTGTCTAGACTGAATTTTCCAACTGCTGAAACAAGAGCTTCTTCCTTTTGTATTTTAACATTCAAATCCCCAAAAATAATTTTAATGTCATGTTCAAGGCAACGGTCATATACATATTTCCTCTAGGCGCTCATAGAATGCATCTTTAATTTCATCGCCTTTGTCTACCATCGGGGAATGTACACAAATCACCGTAATGTCAAAATATAGTGACTATTCGGTCACTTACAGGGTTAAACCGCGAAACCATGCGTCGAAGTCTCTTGCCGACTTTGAAACCACATCCAAAGTCGTGCCTTTCTGCAGATGTAAAATATGGCACAGTTCTTTCGTCGTGTGTATCCCTGTCCTGTCCATGACATTTACTGTATGGCGGTGAAGTCAGCCTTTTATTTGTCGAGGACATCCGCCATTTGCATAGAGACACCATCTCTGTATAGAGTTCGGATATTCCAGGTGCATATTCTTAAATCATGGTTATTATAACGATTGCGGGGGTCGTCAACATTTGGTGGGGTTCTTGTTTTTTTCTTTTCTTCGTGTTTTCATAATAATTTTTCTTGTTTAAGGAGAGTGGCTTATTAGGCCACCGCGACCGATCCTCGTGTCTTGGGGCTGCCAAAGCCACTAAGAGAGCATCTATGTTAAACTTCTTTACCTTCTGTTACCTACTTTTAGGATGCATCGGTGGTAGCATGTTGCTTAGGTTACTCAACATTGCACTTTCTTTCATATTTGCTACCACTGAACGGGGAATACGTGATTTCTCGGACGTTGTGAGCTGCTTGGGAACCTCTGAAAATAACTTCTGGTTATTCCCAAATGAATAACAATGAGAAAGAAACAAATTAGAAAATTCCCCATTCCCCAGAAGCCCCATACCCACTAAATATATTATCTAAATCATCTGAAAAATACTTTAGCTTTCAACATGTGAAATTTCGTTAAGATACTATGAACCGTTCACAAGAAATATGATTTTAAAGCGAAAAATAAAATGTGTTTCCGCCTATGTTGTACGAACATACATGACATGGCTTAACTTCATGCCGGTGTCGGCACCATAGGGCATCAACCTATCAACATATACTTTAACACTTAGCTTATTGAGTGTAAAATGCAACTTTTGCGACCTCATAATTTTTGTTCCGATCAAAATCACCTTTTTTTTTAATACAACCTAAGAAAAAAAAATTGAAAATCATTCTATTCAAAAATAAATGTTTCAGTTCGATTTTATTTTCACACATTAATAAATTCTATTCCATTTTCGTTAGATAATCTAACATACATATTTCGCTATAGGAAGTTTCCCCTCAGATACAACTAACATCCGGCAACTCTTCCATACCAGACAGTATATGTTTACTCTCCTTGCCCCAATCTACACTAATGAATGAAACCATTTACTATAAATTACCGCAAATAGTCTCCGCCTATTTTAATTTCAAAGAGGCTTAATGCTACAAAATAAACAACCACAATGCTAGCAAACAAATTAAACAAAACAAAAACCAACTCTCACATAGATAAGCACCCATACAATAAAGTACCCAGCAAACCAAAACTTCCGACGTGTCGGACATCAGATATTTCTCTTACATTTCATCAGAAAATTTGCCGAAAACGAACGATATCGTCAAAAATGCTTTCAGAAATAAGACCGAGTTTTTCTGCACACTCTTCCGAATTTTGTCCGCAAATTCTGCACGTTTTCTGGATTTTTATACACTTTAAACGATTTTGTCTGCACATTCTCTAAAGGTTGTTTTTTGTTCTTCTTCTTCCCGAAAGAGAAACCTGTCGCTAGGGCATTTTTTGTTTTGTTTTCTCTCACAAACAACAACAACAAAAGAAAACTAGTTTAGCTATTCCTAAAACGGGTTATTATTGTTGTTTTTTAAGTGCGTTGCGCATTCCAATATGTGTTTTTCATCCCCATTATCAGTTATGATTGTGCAATCAATATATTAAGACGTCACGTCGCGGAAAGTGTTATAAACATTTACAGGTGAATATAGCATGTATCAGATAATAAGAAAAGAAATGTTTTGTCGTTAGGCAATTAGAAAAAAAGTGAAAAAGACGCTGAAGTCCTGTTAAAAAAGAAGACAATAAAATTAGTAAAACTAGTAATGAAATGAGTAAAAACTAAGAAAAAATAATTTTTGGAATTTTTGTGTAAACAAAAAAAAACAGAACTCTGTGACGATTTTCGTACATTTATTAAGTTCTGTCCGAAAATCTCACGAATTCTCGAACAAAATATCCGTATACTGTCAGATATTTCTGGTAATATTCGGATTATTTGCCAGAGTTACTTCAGAAAAATCCAAAAGTCCTTTCGAAATTTCTCCAAATTTCCTTTAGATATCTGTCCGAATTCTGACCGAAAAGGCCGCAAAAGTTTCCGAATTTCCCCAGACATTTCGGACCGAATTCTTGTCAACCACCCATACAACTTTCGGACAGAATGCTGACAGAATTCGGCATCAGAATCGGCAACTTGTGCAGACTTTCTGTCAGACATCTGACCGAATTCGGAGAAAATGGTTTGCTGGGTAGTTAACAAAGAAATACGCTCTGCTCTCTTCATCTGAAATACACTAACAAAAGACACCACCATTAAACAGTAGCACTGCAGCAACTCTCCCATGCAATCTTATGAAAGTAAATAAAGCAAATTGTAGAGAAAATAAAATACAACAAACTCATAAACGTTGTTGCCTCACAAAATGTGGCATCATAAATTTATAATCATGTTGCCACAATACAAACACATGGAAGTTTGTTCACTTGCGGTCGTTCGTTAATATCAAAAGGAAAACAAAGCAACACAGAGGACTGGGTAGTTGTTCGTGTGTATATGTAGTAGTAATAGTTGTGGTGTTGCTAAAGAGCATTTATGGCATTTGCCGCTCTCGTGTTTTCCTACCATTGTGAAATGGTGTGAAAGAAGGAAGTCCTTCGTTATTAAAAAGGGGGAAGAAATCTTGTTTCTTTTATTTTATTACTCTTACGCTTGGACAGCCAACAGCAACACCAACAACAACAACAACACAGACGTGGTGAGTTGAAACACCAACTCATGTGGTGTTTGTTTACAGAATGAGCTTCCGTTGTGGAGACCCAAAAAAAAAACTCTTTAAATTTTTGCTTTCCTTTATTTGGATCTGTTGAAGGTGGAGAATCGAGGCGGAATGGTTGGGGATATACGTGAACACATAGAAGGGATGTTTAATTTCATTACATTGTAGGTATGTAGGTATATACTATATGTATTTTGTTCGTTTGTGCTCCGGGTAGTCAGACGCAAAGGACATTATTTATGTTTCCTTTTTGTTTTTTGATTATATGGAGACATAATTAATGGTGGTTTAACATGAAATATTGGAAATAAATGTTGATGTGACTATATGTATATATGTATGTATAATGTATATGTATCCAACATTCGATATCGTTACTTCTTTCAGCCAAAAATATCTTTAATAAATTTCATTGCCTTACATTATACTTAAAGATAGTCCAAAATAGTTCGCATATAGGTACGTATTAAACAATGCAACAGTCAATCTGGGGACGGTGATAAATTCCAAGTCAGGATCAAGGTACTAGGTCAGTATAGTGAAACCCCCAAAGGGCTTTGCATACTCAGGCCCAACTTTTCCGTATCTTAATGTTTCTGCGCTTAGTTTTACGGCTATAACTTATGAACCAGTGATCATCTCTCATTTTGTTCTTTAGCAGAATTGTAGCTTAGGCTTACCTAATTAGTTTCGATTAATACCTATTTCTATGTTAAAAATCAAGTTGAACTAATATTATCGAATGAAAACATCATAAAGTTGTCATTTATCGCAATTTTTTCATAAATTTTCTTTCTGCCCATACATACATATATAGGCTGTCTCATCTGTGATAAGCAGAAAACTTGTCATTGCTGATGATATTGAATGACGACTTTTACACAATTAATGTGCTGTACATATGTAATCGGTTTGGATATGGTACTCACAACATATGCGCGTGTGTGTGTGTGTGTGTGTGTGTGTGTGTGTGTGTACAACGTATGAGTAATGTGAATTATATGCACATTTTATATTCATCATACGCACTTCGTTCCAATATTGTCGATTTATGATTTAATTAGCTTTTCCGGCTCCCTTTGCTTCGCCCATACTTACAATGAACATTATTATGAATATAAGCAATACAGGCAAAATTCAAATGCTTCATAAGACGAATGAACTACCTATGTGACTGTAGGTTTATCTCATTGGTCTTAGTGCATGAACCACTTCAGTCCCTTTTTGTCCCTAAAAGTACGTTGATACTATTTTCGCACCGGTGTGTGTGGGCTTTACGATAGTTTCTTGAAGCTTTTAACACTTAAGGTTGTGATAATGAGTGGAGAAGTCACAGCAAACGGGTACTGATGAAGATGGTTTGGCAACCATCGAAATAGCTATCTGCCCAACCAGCTGTCAACATAATCTATTTCACACAATTCTTGTAAAATACATTCTATTAGCAATAATAGAGAGAGATCTTGAACCGAACGATGAAAACACATTCATTTAAAGTACGAATTTCAAAAAATATATTCGTATCGGACAACTCAAATGGACTGCCCATATACGTTTATAGCTTCAGCTGTTTGGTCTGGGTGATGATACCGGTTTTATCCCTTTCGGCCTTTTTACCCCTAAATGTTAGAATTTTTAAACATCCCATCTTGTTACCCTCTTATTCTATAGGGAGCAATTCTATATACATTTTCGTAGAATTTGGTCTGGGCGATGGTATCAGTTTTATCCATTTTTCGGCATTTTTACAACTAAAATATTCACTTCAATTTTTGAGACAATACCTTTAGCCGTTTATCACCAGTTTTATCCCTTTTCAGTCCTTTTTACTCCTAAAAGGTTAGCATTTCGAAAACCCTACTTGCTTCGTTCTAATTCCATAATGAGCAGGCCTATAAAACTTATATTGATTACATCATTAACCGTTTGGTCTAGGCGATAGTAACATTTTTATTCCTTTTTTGATATTATTTATCCTGAAACATCGTATTTAAAAAAATACTTCAATCCAATTTGATAGTAAGCATTTCCATATCAATTTTCGCGATTAAACCATTAGCCGATTGGTTTAGCGTTGATACAACTTTTATCCCTTATTGGGGATTTTTAATCCATAAAAGTACGAGTTTCCAAAAATTCGTTCTTTGCTATTAATATGACCGACACCCTCGTAATGGAAATAATCATGCGGAAGGCTGCTGTAAATGGGACTGGTATCATCTTTACCAAAAGTCACATGTTGCTCGCATATGCCGATGATATAGATATCATTGGCCGTGAATTGCGGTATGTTACTGCGGCCTTTTCGAGCACTGAAAAGCAGTCGCCGGAAATGGGTCTGTAACTTTGAAGTGGTAAAAAATTAATAACGTGCAATCTGCTAATACTATTAGCTAAGCAAGCGTTATAATGACCAAGTTCTCTATTGGCGGACAAAAATCCAACTCTGCCAGACTCAGATCTTACCTGTCTTGCTCTACAGCGCAGAATCCTGGTTGATGACACAATCGCTTCAATCTTATCTGGGAGTCTTTGAGATAAAGGAATTTCGACATCGAGGTAGTTAAGCGAGTTGATATAGACCGAATGCGCTGGCTTGGACATCAATAAACTCGATGGGCGGCATAGGAGGAGACAACCCCAAAACTTTGTTGGATGAACCAGGTGGAAGAGCTGTGTTATCTAAACTTTGTGTGACTAACTATCTAAGGAGCGCAAATGACCGAAGCGATTCTTTACTACGTGTGGCTACTGATAGATGACCGGCTGTTGCTGCTGTTAATTATGAAGAAGAAGAAGAACTGACTGATAAATTATCTCACCCTATGAATATTATAGTTTAACCCTTGATTATTTTAAATTAACCGATTTTTTCATAAAATTACTTACGTATTATCATTTGCCTGCTTGTGGTGCGTAGACGGTTAAAGGTATGACTATTTGTTGTGTGAGAGGTTCCAGAAAGGGTGTATCAATTATGTTTTGGTTTTCAGCAGTATTGCCCACCATTACGAGATAATTAAACTGAAAAATATGCAAATATGCTGCAGTTTTCCATTTGGAAGATATCGGGGAAATATTGTCCGTTTGGAAGTTATAAGATGGATATGAGAATTGCGTTCCTTGTTGACATGACTTCTAGTTCACAGATTTCTACAAACAAATACGCGTTTTACACATAACAGTATGCACTTACAGTAAAAAAATTAAGATATCTTAACGAAATGGTGGCGAAAAATTCCTTGAAACTTAAAAAATAGTGAAAAAAGCATACAGATGTGACAGGTTATCTATATAAATTTATATATCATTGGAAAGGTCTAAGATTCTTCTTTCCATAACCGTTAAGAATTGACTAAGTTATAAACTCATGATTGAGGAAATATCCGAAAACCCGGTTTTTGAACTGTAGGTCAAGATTTTGAGGGTGTGAGGAAACCAGAAACCAGACCTTCAACATGTACTAGGTCATTCCCCAAGTTCCAAATGACTGTCACACAGAATTATCCAAAAATATAAATATGTAATTTTGTATGGGACTTACAAGATCGGTAGGGCCTAGACTTCCAGATTTTTTTTTGTATTCTTTTTAGCTTTTCAGTGGATTATATACCGCACGTAGAAAAATATTATAAGCGCCTCGATATTCTGCGCTTCTTCTCCAGTTAGTCACACCGAGTTCTGTAAGGTTTTCAGTAACCTGGTCTTTCCAACGGAGTTTTGGTTGCCCTCTTCTGCGCCGTCCATCGAGTTCATTGTCGAAGACTTTTCGAGCTGGAGCATTTTCGTCCATGCGTACAACATGACCTAGCCAACGCAACCGTTGCACCTTAATGCGTTTGACCACGTCAATGTCAGTGTACAGCTCGTACAGCTCATGATTCATACGACGCCGATACTCTCCGTTAACGATGATGGGCCCATATATTTTACGGAGTATTTTTCTCTCGAATACCGCCAGAACCGATTCATCCGCTTGTGTCATAACCCAGGATTCTGAGCCATACATTAAGACAGGTAGAACCAGTGTCTGGTATAGCTGGAGTTTTGTTCGTCGAGAGAGGGCTCTGTCATTGAATCGCTTGCTTAGTCCGTAGTAGCATTTATTTGCAAGCAGGATTCTTCTCCGGATTTCTAGGCTGACATTATTTGCTTTGTTGATGGCGGAGCCTAGGTAGACAAAATTATCTACCACCTCGAAATTATAGTTGTCAACGTTCACGCAGTTTCCCAAACGAGTAGATTCTTTGTTCGTTGAAACTAATAACTTCGTTTTGTCCTCGTTCACCGTTAGGCCCATTTTCGCTGATTCCTTCTGAATACCTGAGAAGGCTGCAGTCACATCCCGCAGTTTTCGACCGATGATGTCTACGTCAGCAGCGTACGCGAGTAGCATGTAGCTTTTGTTGAATATAGTGCCACTCGTGTTTACTGCAGCTTTTCTCATTATCATCTCCATCACAATGTTGAAGAGATCGCACGATAGGCCGTCGCCTTGTTTTAGGCCTCGTCTGGTATAGAATGGCTCCGTAAGGTCCTTGCCAATCTTCACGGATATGGATCAAACGACTTAAAAAAGTCATGAATCGTATTTGGTTCATAGAAAACTAGGGTTTAAAGTGACTGTTTTTACGTATTGTTCTAGATGGTCGGAAGTTATATGGGGAAAATAAATTTTAGAATTTTTCGGTGCCACCCCCCAAAAAAGATAAGTCTTTGCAGATTTAAGGATATCCAAAGTTTTAGCACGATTGGAGTATGTTAACTCGTGCCGCTTTGGGCTTAATGTTTTTGAGTCCCTACATTCACGTTTAGGGGGCATAAATCAAGAACGACAAGTCACACTTTAGCTATCCTAGAATCTGCAAAGACTTATAATTTTTGACAAAAATCCAACATCCAACATCAACGACCACACTAGTATTATACTTTGATACGTATATTATATGACTAACCAGATTATCTCATGAAACAGCAAAGAGTGAATTATTCCGCCCTCCTCCCCACTCACTTTAATAGAAATACAACCAAGACATTACAGCAATCGCTTTCTTTCCAACACTCCAATAGCATATTAAGATATTATACCAAACTTGCGAAGAGTTTCCTCCAAAGTGTCTGCCGTGGCAGCGATAGTGTTGCAGCATGAAAAGTCAATTAAATAGATACCAATTGCCATTAACAGTATGTTTTAAATGATAACACAAGGGAACAAGGTATTTGTTGTTAAAGAACTGAATATTGTTTTTAAGGTAATTTGGGACGCTGAATCCAAATCTGCACTTGGTTTTTTCGTATCAGCTCGACTTTTCGCGATATACCGTTATTTTCAAAACTAAGGTACTTCCACTACAAATATTTAAATAACTTGAAAACGGTTCACCATATTCAATTAAAAAAAAAAACTTAAACTCGTCAACAAAATTATCTTTAACCCGTGCCTACATTGTTTTTAATTTGGCCCAGTAGTTTCAGAGATATCGTTGTAGTTTTAAAAAAAAATACAAAAATTTTACAAAAAAAAAAAAATTTTGTTTTTTAAAAATTCATAAAAAAAATTATTGCAACAAAAATCACAGTGTTTGTCTTAAAACATTTAGTTTAATATAGTGTGAATCAAATGAGCTTTATTTCATTGAAATATCTGCACAACTTTTGATTTTGTCAACAATTTACTGAGATAACTAAATTTACAAAAATCACGATTTCCATACAAAAATAAGATTTATTAATATGTTTGTGAAAGTGTAACTCGAGCAAACCTTAACGGATCGTTATGAAAATTTATCAGTATTAATATTTTTCGAAACGAACTTATGGGATTGTAAATGGGCGGAATAGCCCCACCCCTTCTGGTACCTCCCATACAAAATTACCTATTTTTGGATAATTAATATATCTTCGATAGCTGCCAAACAGACTACCGGAGGATATTGAAATTTGGTCAGTTTATTTATCTTGCAAAAGTAGACAAACCCTTAAAAAACCGAAAGCGTTGCCATACCCCTTCTGGTACCTCCCATACAAATGACCGAACTCACCCCAATAGTCTTACATACATATCTTTTTTTGTGAGTACACTGAATTCAGTCAAACTATGCGGAAGTTTTACGGTTATGAAAATATAAATCTGGAATGAATTTGCACTATATCGGATCACCCCTTCTGGTACCTCCCATACAAAATTACCTATTTTTTGAAAATTTATATTTCTTCCTTAACTTCCAAATTGAAACCTGCCGATTAATTAAATTTGGTCTGTTAATTAATATTGTAATAGGAGGCAAAACTAAAAATTAAACTATAAATAAATTTGCAAATTTGTCATGATTTTTAAAAATACAAAATTTTAATTTTTTTTGGGTAAAAACAAAAAATTGCGAAAAATCTGTTATCACCGAATTTAGCATAACTCATTCAATTTTCAATCGATTATTATGTACATACATGTTTTAGAAAGCTATCTTAATATGATATTCAATAAAGCTAATAAAAATAACAATTTGCCCCCAACCGATTAACTTTCAGCGTGAAGAAAATTAAAATGTGTAATTTTTTGTGTAATTTTTTTTTTTTTTTTGACTAAAACAGCCTTTACTCAGTCATTTTTTTTTGTAATATTAAAAAATTTGATTTTTTTTCAAAGGTAACAACGATATCTTTAATAAAAAAATAAAATTTTAAAATCCGGCTTATGAAAAAAAAATTATGATTTTTTGAACTATAATTTTTTGGAAAAAAGTCGAAAATACGATTAGTACCTGTAACTTAAAAATTCGAGCTGATGGAGAAAAATGGAGATTAGATTTGAAATCAGCGACCCCAAATTAGTAAAAAACAGCTATCGAATTCCAAACAACACTCAAAAAGTTCAATTTTGTTCCCCTGTGTAATCCACGATAAATTCTGACATTTAGTGACACATAAAAATGATTACCCGCTACACTAACACACGTACAGACAAACACGCTACGAAATGTTCATAAAGAATTTCCCTCATTTGGACCGGAGCAAACAACAACAGCAACAACAAGGGCCGTTACTGCATTCCCCATTTTGCATAATTTAAAAGGAAATGGATGAGCCGTTAAAGAAGGAGGCAAAGTAAGAAAACAAAAAAAAAAAAAAAAACACTCAAATGAAACGGCAACAACAATACAAAAATTATAATGTTAAGGTGCTAATTAAAATTATCTTAATGCCTCTACAAGTTGCTGTTTGCATCTTTCCCTCTGTCTCTGTCTTTCTCTCGGTCACTGGACGAATGTCTAAAATGATAGGAATTGCAATGGCCTGGTTGCGCTTGGGTTGAGGCGCTGTTAATAGATGTAAAAATGAGAATGGGATAAATGACTGGGGATGAACGACTCGTACTTATTATCTACGAAATGCATAATTTTCGAATTTATTGTAAAGATAAGTTTAAGTTCTTGGTACATATTTCTTTGGTATTCGTGTGCGTTAACAATATGAAAAAGAGGTGTCGGTAATGGCTTAGAAAATTTGTCTCTTCTTTTTATAAATGATGCCACTAAAAGTAATAATTTGTCTTATACTCGTAGAACATTGTGTTATAGAGATGTTTTGTCATTCTTTCCCTAGGGGCCAAAGAGACCTGGACATGTAGTCTTGATTGGCTGTGAAAGTTAAATTATAAAATAGTGACCGCTTGACTGCATTTGAGGGCTAACGACGACAACCCGCATTTGAATATAAATTGCAGTTTTATCGTGCTACAGTGTTGAAACAATGTTTCGTAAAGCAACAAAAGTCCATTTATTATATGTCATTTCACATGGTCTCTCCATGATATGATATATCGTATTCTAGTGAATGGGATAATGTTTCGCCATTGCATAGCTTTTCTTGGACAAATGTTAATTTTAGGAATGCTGATCACTTACGTACTTACTTAAGTCGCCTATTACAACTTAAGAACGTGGTTCATAAATTAGAGGCCTGATGTATTAAAGAATTCCGCACACTTAAGACTTTTGCGTGAGTTCTCTAGTTAGTCCTATCAGACACATCGCCAACCACTGGTTCCTTCCAACGAAGTTTGGGTCTCCCTGCTTTGCGCCGACCTTCAGGTTCGGCTTCAAACACCCTTCTCGCTGAAGCATTTACATCCATGCTGACAACATGTCCCAGCCGTTGTAGTCGTTGGATTCAGCTCATGGTTCCTCCGATAGCGAAACTCGCCGTCAACACATATAGGTCCATATATTTTCGGAGTACTTTTCTCTCGAATACTCTCAGGTTTTGTATGTCCGTTGTAGTAAGCACCCACGACTCGGCAGCATACAACAGAACGGGTAAAATGAACACCTGGTACAGCTGTTTCTTAGTATCCCGAGATAAGGTGGTGCTGCCGAAGTCCATAAAAACATATATTGGCGAGCACTATTCTCCGCTTGATTTCTTGGCTGACACTATGGCACCCAATGGGTAAGAGGGTATAATCATTTGATATGACCCTAAAATTGTAACACATAGAAGGAGTCACTTTAGACCTAGGGTTTCTTTTAACCAAATTCGATTCATGACATTTTAATTCGTTTGAGTCATGTCCGTCTGTCTGCCTGACAGTCCGGCTGGTAAGTACGATAACTTTTGAAAGACGCAACCAAATGTTTTGACACTTTGCACGAGCTAATTTTTTTCCAAAACTGCTTACGGTATTGCAAATGGGCTACATGGCCCCGACCCTTCTGGTACATCCCATACAAATGTACCATTCCGCCCACTATAGAAATCGAGTTATAAATAATACCAATGCATCTGTATTTAGTAAAGCTATAGCAGGATAAAGTTTTGAAGAAAAACCTAGAAGTCTAGGCACGCCCTTTCTGGTACCTCCCATACAAATGTACCACTCCGCCCACTTTAAAAATCGAGTAATAATATCAATATATTATTCAATTTTATGTTTTATTGAGGGTAAGGGTATATGTAAGTCGGATTTCCCGACTGAAACTTTCTTACTGGTTCTTATTGACGGAAGATCCGAGAAGGGTAAATTCATCTCTAATTGTCAACGTTCGCGGTGCGTCCCCATCAAGAGGACTCTTTGTTCGTCGAAATCATTATTTTTGTTTTGTCTTAGCTGACCGCTCAACTTATTTTTGCTGACTCCTTTTCTAGCGATGTGAAAACTGTAGTAACATCCCGCAGATTTGGACCAATGATGTCTATATCACCGGCATAGGCTAGTGGCATGTGGCTGTGGTGGAATAAGGTACCAAACATGTTGACACCAGCTCCTTTCATCACCTTCTCTATAACTATATTAAATAGTGTACAGGACAAGCTATCACCCTGCCTGAGACCTTATTCCGTGTTAAATGGTTAACAGTGATCTTTACCAATCTTAATAGAGGATTTGGCGTTTTCCAATGTACATCTGAACTTAAAACTTAATTTCCCATGAATGAGGTATTGGATGCTACTCACGTTGTTGTGAATTAATACGCTTTCTATTTTTAGATTCACAACAAACGGCACCTACTTGTTTATCGACGAATGCGAACGTCAGTGTTAGAGAAGCTTGTTACTAGACATGCCTTTTATCTCGAAACTTATACTGCGAAGTTGCTGCCAACAACATCGAGGGGGCCGGCAATGAAAGAAAAATGTAGCTGACTCGAGCGGGGAATCGAACCACGGATCTCCCGCATTGTGGTCGCGTGTTCCAACCACTATGCCACGGCCGGTCCCCAAGGTACATCTGCTAAGTCGAATTAGCTTTGCAGGAATAACAAAGAGGTTGTAGGTGTCGATCTGCCGAACTGGTAAGGTCCAACTAGTTTTTCTACAATTGGCTTTAGACGTTGACAAAATATGCTCGAAAGGACCTTTTACGCAATTGGTAATGGGCTTATTCCACGGTAGTTCTTACATTCACTACGATCTCCTTTCTGGTATATGGGACATAACAAACTGAGACTCCAATCCCCAGGCATGCTCTCCTCTAGCCAGATGCTTGCCATGAGCTGATGCACGATTCTAATCAGTTCATCCCTACCTGCCTTAAACAATTCAGCTGAGAGACCATCGGCTCAAGTCGCTTTGTTATTTTATAGGCGGGATATTGCCACACGTATCTCGCTCTGGCTCGGAGGTGGACAGTTATAGCATCATCAAGGATTGGTGCGGGGTTTACTAGAGTGGTGTCCGTATCCAGTACATTTCTGAAATGATCTCTCCTTATTTTCAGAACGTTATTCGAGTCCGTCACTAGCTGATCATCGCTGTCCTTGCAGGACACGCATTCTCGCCTAAACTCTCTTGTAAAATTTTCGGGTTTCCCCTCTTCTTCGGAACAAATCTGTGCATTTATCCTGTCTTTTCTTCAATTCCTTCTTTTTCCGTCTAAAAAGACGAGTTGCCTCTCGTCTCTACTCCCTGTGCCGTTCACGAACAGCTCGCGTTGCAGTTTCGCTCTGTATGCAGCATTCGTCTCTCTCGTGGCATTGCGACATTCATCATCGTACCAGTCATCTTCTTGAGACGGCTTTGAGTACCCAAGTACGCTTCTCGCGGCCCGTTCTATGGAGTCGGCTATATTTTGCCACTGCGAGGTTATATTACCTGGGGTTGGAGCAATCCGTAGCAGTTGAGTTAGGTGGTTGGAGTAGGCGTCCGCTACCTCTGTGGTTCGCAGTTTACCGATGTCCAGCTCTCGTTGTGCCTGGTTACGTACGTTTTTCGCCATGCTTAGCCTTGTGCGTTCCTTAACTGCGGTAAGGTAGTGGTCGGAGTCAATGTTCGCACCAGAACACTTGATGCGTGTCTTCCATCGACTACCACCTGATATATCTGATTCCTCTTCAATTGATCTGGAGATAACCATGTTGCTTTATGAATATTCTTATAGTCAAATCTAGTGCTGCTAACTACCATATTTCTTGTCGCAGAGAAATCAATCAGTCTGTTGCCATTGTGCGACGTTTCGGTGTGCAGACTGAATTTTCTAATGGTAGGCTCAAATGTGGTCTCCCTGCCTATTTTAGCATTAAAATCGCCTAGTACAATTTTGATGTGATGGATGGCTACGGTCATATTTATTTTCTAGGCTCTCGTAAAACTCGTCTTTGTCCTCATCGTTTTATTCTTCTGTCGGAGCATGATTACATATAAGTGTGATATGGAACAACTTTGTTTTGACTCTTATGGTGGCTATACGTTCACACACCGGGTTGAGCCTTGAGACTAGGTGCCGCAGTCTCTTGCCAACCACAAATCCACATCTAAGCTCGTAATTGTCCTCATGGCCACTATAGTAGATGTCGCACGTCTCAATGCGCGAGCGCCCGTGTTCCGTCCATTGGAATTTCTGTAAAGCGGTTATGTCAGCCTTGTATTCCTCGATTCTTCTATCCGCCAGTTGGATGGAGGCACCTGGTCTATACAGTGTTCCTTAATTCGTTTGCGGAGGTCGTCAACAATTTGGGGGTCTTATTTCATTTCATTGCACGTAGGTGGCGCCTTGCAAGCCCTGCGCACCGCCTCGCAGTTTTTTCCTTCTGCCAAAATTTTATTACACTCTAAGCCGACATACTTGGTTTTTAGATTGCGCCTCTCACAGTAAGCCGTGCTTTGACGGGTATCGAAAGCATGTTTCCAGGCGTTACCACGTGGAGGTACTCCTTTTGCAGTAGTACCACGAACACGGTGCTCTGTGAGTAGACTTGAAGTGTAATTGGCAAGGATCACTCTGGGTTTGCCAAGTTAAACCGATCAGAAGCTTTACATTGCATCACACTCCCGAGGCCCGATATAGGTTTTAAGTATAAGCAATTTTGACCAATTTGTAACAACAGTGTCACGCTACTGTTGTCCCACAGTAGCTAATTAAACCATTTTGTTTTTTTTTTGCGAGCGTTGCACAAACAGTTTGTTTCATTTCGTTTTCAAATCTTTTGTGAAAATCTCAAGACACCAAACCTTTACGACTTTATTTGACTTCCAACATGACTGGCCACTCTTATCACAGCTACCAGATCTTACGCTCTGTCTCTCGCTCTCTTTCCCCCCTTGTAAAGGTAAGGACTTAATGTTAGTAGGCCCAAAAAGTCTTCCTTTAATTGGCAAAAATAAAAACGGTGCCAACAATTAAATGGATCTTCTCTTTAATAACAAAAGAAACTGTGTTGCAAAACTGCAACCGCATTTCTGATTAGGATCTGTGGTTGCTTGTGGTACCAGCAGTCCAACGGCCACAGTAGGAGCAGCTGTGACATCAAAATTACTTAGAGTTCATGTCCAAGTCGCAATGAGATGGAGCCAACCACAACAAATTCATTAAGTGAAGTGAAACTTAAGCAAAAGAGACATGCAAAACAAAAGATGACCAAAAATAATTAAGTGATCTCTCTCCGTTGGTTAAGTGTGACCTTAAAATTAAGATCCTCGACGTGTGATTGGTTTGAAATTTATGATGGAGTTATTTTAAAAGATAAATGATAAAAGATGAGATGTTGTCAAAGTATACAGTTTCACTCCAATCCTCTTAACCTTGACCTAAGCTACTTAGAGATGTATTAAATCATAACTTTCTTTAAGACCCTTACACCGTTCTTAACGCCAACATGTAAGGCACATCGATCAAGATCACTGGCCTAAAACGTAGAGTCAAACAACTGCAGCTTATTATTATTGCTTAACCAAAGATGATGATTCACTTCCTTGTGACGACAGTCAATGACAGCCGAGTTCGTCAAAGATGTTAAGAAACTCATGCCACGGGGGCTAACAAGGTCATGATCGATCGATCATTTGCTTGCAATGTTTTCATTTGTTCTTAAACAAATGCAGTGGCGTTTTGTGATGTCATCAAACGTTGTCATTGATCGGCGATTTGACATTTTAACCTTTCTTGATTGAGAAGGGGCGGCGCACAAACGAAGGAGGATCAGTGTCATCAGAAATGAAAACCTTTTTTTTCACAATAAGTATTCTAATATTTTAAAAACGGCGTCAAGTGCTTAAGACATGGCAACAACAACAACAGCGATGAAGTGAAAGATGCAAGCGGCGCAGACGGGCCATGGTGATACTTAAATTCCAGTCACACAACTGACATCTTAAATTCACGCATGCGTGCACAGGTTATTTACCTGAGAGCTTGTTCCTCGTACTCGTAGTACCTGCCTGCCTTTGCCACAGCAAGACTAAAGCGAGAGACTGTGTTCTCCTCTACCATCGCGTATATGTTTTGTGAATAAGTTTATTTTGCAGCGTCTCGAGTTCTAAAGAAACTGGCGCCTATATCCCGTCGCGTTTCAGTCTGATAATGCAGAATATGCATGTACGGATAACATTCAAATTAAGCGCTAAATTGGACCAACATATATGCGTTCTATACCTCTGCCACACTCCTGTGATTCTCTTTTGCCCCCCTACCCCCCATGGCATCATGGTGGAATTAATCCCTTTGCTGCCCGCCACCCAAAACTTTAGCTACAGTGACAGCAGTGAAAAAAAAAACAAATCTCTGAGGAAAGGCGAATTTATTTATAAAACAGACACAATTTTTTGTTGTCCGCCTGCCTGGCATGACTGAAGGTGGATTGGGTTGACTGTGAGAGCCACAAAACGGATTTCGTAACATTACGTTAATACAATCTTGTTAGTGGGTTTATAAGCGTATGGAGGAAAAACAGAATAGTGAGTAGCATCTACACGTCCATACTTAAGGATGTGTGGGGGGGGGGAAGGGTTATGTGTTCTTATCACTTTTATAATGTTGAACAGTAGGATAAAAGGACTCAATAATAGGTTAAAACACAACAAAGTGGTCTACTTTACGATACATGATCGTGAAGTGATAATTGGACGTTTTAGTAAAGGTAGAAATGGATGAGGCCAGTCGTACCATGCTGGTTAAAACACGCGACTTACATACGGGAGATTCATGGTTCGATTCCTGTTTCCAGTCTTTTATATTTTCTTTTATCGACGGCCCCTTCGATGTTGTCGACAGCATCTTCGCAGTCTACTGTCGCGTCAATCGGCATATCTAGTAAACATTTCTCAAACAGCTGACATTCGCACTCGTCTATAAACAAGTAAGTGTCGTTTGTTGTGTATCTAGAAATAGAAAGCGTATTAATTCATGGGTTGTAAAGGATAAATACATTTTTGTTTAAGTTTTATCTATGGTAATGGTTGGGTGTAGAAAAATTCTCAAAAGAAATAATTCAATAATTTCTAATGGGCGGGGTAAACCTCCCGGTTTCTTAGGGAACACCTATTAATACAAAATATTGAAAGTATATTTATTTTAACGTTTTGAATGATTTCTTTTCAAAATTATTTGAAAATATTAATCTGTGGGAAATTGTCTATTTGTATATGTGGTGCCGGTAGAGGCAGCATAACGTGTCCAATTTTTATTCGTACGCCAATGATCAATAAACAAATACGACATTTTCTATGGGTGGTACCAAAAGATGACAGCTGATATAGTCCATATTCATTTCGGAGTCAAATTTGTATAACAAAAATTTATGTATGTAAAGATGTGTATGAAAAGCTAGGGTGAATACGATCATATGGGTGGTACAAGAAGCGGTGTAGCAAAGGTTTCGGTTTTTTGGGAATTTGTCTACTATTACCACATAATTGAACTGAACATATTCAAACATCCTCCACTTGTCCTTTTGGATGTCATAGGGGAAGTATTAGTTTCGATTTTGTATAGGAAGCTCGTAGTCATTCCTGAGTAAGACTTCCATAAGCGTTTTTATTAAGCTAGATTTTACTGAATTCAGTGTATTTACAAAAAGGATATGTATGCTAAGGTATGAGGGTGAATTCGTTCATTTGTGTGAGCGGTACCAGAAGCGGTGTTGCAAAGGTTTCAGTTTTCTGAGGTTTTGTCTATTATTACTAGATAATTAAACTGACCAAATTTGCCTATCCTCCAGTTCACCGATTGGATCTTATGGGGGAAGTATTAGTTTTCAAAAAACAAGCTAATTTGTACAAGAGGTACATGAAGGGTTGGGGCTATTCAAACTATTTACAATGACATAACTCAATTTTGAAAAATATTAATACCGGTAAATTGTCATAGTCTCGGTAAAGGATTACTCGGGTTATCCTGCCAGACATGGGTCGTTGTGTTTTACATCAAGTATCGTCGTGTAAACCTGACCAGATGGTGGGCTTAACCCCATTGGAACATACTACAATGCCGCTGTTAAGGCCCGGATCTAATTCTACAACCCGCCACGAAATATTCAAATTGTGCTGATTGTTATGCTCTAGGCTTGTACTCCATCCAATTTGGCCCCTACTTTGCTGCTTGATATTATTAAATTATATTATTGGTCAGATGGACAGTAACCATTCCCTCCTCAACACTCATGCAAACTGAAATTATCCCTCACACCGCCATCTGCTTGGAACCGATGTTCCCCATCCGTCCGGCCACACATCCACCACCAGAACATCGAATTATTCATGCGATACACTCATTGTCAGCCGATACACTCATTCAGCTAGAAGCAGAGCTCCACATCCTACTGACCGCAATTATCTTCTTCTGCTAGGTACCTCGGTACCCCATTCGGCTGGCATCATAAATTTTAACTCTAGGTTACAGGTTTGATGCTGTCCATCAACAAGACGCTGAGAGTGCAACGCCACACTCAACTGAGAAGCCGTTAGATGCACAATAAGAGATGCAAGTCTCGTATGGTATCAAGAGACATCCAGCTCCATTTCTCTGGAGCATCAAACTTTTAGTTTAAAAGCGTTTCTTTTGGTCTCATCACAGCCACTACGTGGCACAGCAAAGCTGTTCCTTACCCAAACGATCAAGCAAACCGCTCTGGGCAAACCTGACCTCCGTAGCACTATCTTTAGACTCCTTTGTCGGAGTTCGTGAAGAGGGATATCTTAACTACCTTCTTTTTGCCTTGCAGGGCCAGAAAGAGGTCCACTGGGGGTTCTCTCGGGTCTGTGCGGGCGATACTTCCCAATGGCCTCCCAGAGGAGACCCCCTGCGGGAATTGGGCCAGGCAGACGGCTCAATCATCGTAAAAAGTCCTTAACATAATTGGGGAACAATATCACATTTTTCCAAAGAGCGTCAAAGAGCCCTACTCATGGGCTTGAAATATGCCGCTCGGCAGTTAATAACAATTACACCACTCTCTGACAAGAGAGGGGCTTACGATACTCGAAAGCAGTACTCACGACCTCGTATCACACTGATGACACATATGCATTAAGCGCCGACAGCGCCGACCAGCTTGCCTTTACGGCGGAGCTAAGTTAACAAAATCATCTCTTTCCTGCCGACTGCTTGTCAATGCTTGAAAAGGCCGCAGTAACATTCCGCAGTCATCGGCCAACGATCACTATACCATGAGCATACGCGAGCAGCATGAGGTTTGTTTTTTGAGGATGGTACCAGTCGTGTTTTCTGCAACCTTCCGCATGATCATTTCCATTAAGATGTTGTATAGATCGCATGATAGACTATCACATTATCTAAGGCCTCTTTTAGCAGAAAATAGCTCTATCAAATTTTTGTCTATTTTCAAACAAGACTTCGTGCCGGTCAGTATCATCCTCAAAATCGTATCAGGGATACCAGGGATTCGCGGGGATACCAAGTTCAGCCAAAGTATATAATAGTTTCGGTTGTATCAAACTGTCCAAATCAGCTTTGTAATCGATAAACATATGGTAAGTGTCGATCTGCATTTCTTGAGGGTTGGTCGTATCGTGAATATTTAGTCATTCGTCGGTTTATCACGCCTAACGCCACGTTTTTAAGAAAAATGCCCTAAATGCCAAATGAACCAAAAATCCAGTAAGAAAGTTTCAGTCGTGAAACCCGACTTACATATACTCTCTCCCTTAGGTAAACATACAATTTTCTAGTATATTAATATTATTACTCGATTTCTAAAGTTGTCGGAGTGGTACATTTCTATGGGAGGTACCAGAAGGGGCGTGGCTAGACTTCCAACTTTTTCTCCAAACATTGTTAGTGTTATAGCTTTACTAAATACAGAATTTGGGTACGATCGAGTTGGGTGTATTGTTTTTATTCCTCCTCTCTAAAGAGGGCGGAATAGTTTACTTGTATGGGAGGTACCAGAAGGGGTGTAGCTAGACTTCCAACTTTTTCTTCAAACATTTATAATGCTATAGTTGAACAAAATATTGAAATTGGGCACGATCGCCTTGGGTGTATTGATATTAGTACTCGATTTCTAAAGTGAGCGGTACCAGATGGTTATGGGAGGTACCAGAAGGGGCGTGGCTAGACTCCCATATTTTTTCTCCAAAAATATATCCTGTTATAGCTTAACCAAATACAGAATTTGGATACGATCGCGTTGGGTGTATTCGTATTATAACTCCATTTCTTAAGTGGGCGGAATTTTATATTTGTATGGGAGGTACCAGAAGGGGCGTGACCATTTGCAATACCGTAGGTAGTTTTGGGGAAATATTAACTCGTGCAAAATTTCAAAACATTTGGTTGCGTCTTTCAAAAGTTATCGTGCATACCAGACGGACATGGCCTACCCGTAGGCTAAGGGCATAAAAAACGATAAGTGCTCAAAAAAAAGTTTGGGCGAAAAAAATTAAAAATGACCCAAAAGTTAGGCACGACAATTTCCCAACAATTTTGAAAAATCTCCCCCAAATAAAAATACCCCAAAGTCGTAATTGGGGGAGCGTGGCACAATAATTGCGGGGCCCATGGGTGTTTTTGGAGTAGCGTGACATCAGGACTAAGAAAATAAATTAGTATTTGTTTTATAAATCTTGGGGGTTTTTTACATTCTTGCAAATTTTTGTAATTTTCGTATGAAAACTGACTCAAAATCAAAAAACTTAATTTTACCTGAAATAAACGAAAAATTCCCCAATTTTGTATGCAAATATTTTTGGCGCATTTTTTGTTAGTCATTTTGCATATTAGGGCATTTTTAAACGACAAGTACCAGTCGTGTTTACTGGATCTTACCGCATGATCATCTCCATTAGAATGTTAAGGAGATAGCTAACAGATTTTTGTCCAACATCACTGAAGACTTTATGTCGGTCGGTGTCATCCTGAAAAGTCGTATCATAAAAACATTTCTGGCGATTCGGACTGTCGAATGCCGACTGGTAAGTGTCGATCTGCATTTATAGATGGATACCTATTCGATCATGCGTCTTGGTCTGAAGCCCCACTGATAAGGGCATTCAAGTTCTTATGGTTGGACTTTAGTCTTTCACATAACACACTAGACAGGACCTTGTATGCAATGGGTGAAATACTGATCCCGCGGTAGTTTGAGCATACAACTCGCCTTTATTAACCACACTACATATAACACTCGAATTCCAATCATTCTTTAGTCAAACCGTATTTAAGTACTAGTGAAGTTGCCGATATTATTGGACGTGGATTGCGAGATGTTACTGCGGCTTTTTCGAGCATTGAAAAGCAGTCGGCTGAAGTGGGTCTGGTGATAAACGAGGACAAAACCAAGTTATTTGTTTCAACGAACAAAGAGTCCACTCGTCTGGGACGCTGCGTGAACGTTGACAACTATAATTTTGAAGTGGTAGATGATTTTGTCTACCTTGGCTCCGCCATAAACAAAAATAATAATGTCAGCCTCGAAATCAAAAGACGAGTATTGATCGCAAACCGCTGCTACTATGCGCTAAGCAAGCGATTTAACGACAAAGCGCTCTCTCGAAAAACAAAGATCCAGCTCTACCAGACTCTGATCCTACCTGTCTTGCTCTACAGCGCAGAATCGTGGGTAATGACACAAGCGGATCAATCTATTCTGGGAGTCTTCGAGAGAAAAATACTCCGCAAAATATTTGGACCCATCATCGTGAACGGCGAGTACCGTCGTCGAATGAATCATGAGCTGTATGAGCTGTACAACGACATCGACGTGGTCAAGCGCGTTCAAATAGACCGAATGAGCTGGCTTGGACACGTTGTACGAATGGACGATAACGCTCCGGCTCGAAAAGTCTTCGGCAATAAACTCGATGGGCGGCGCAGGAGGGGGCGACCAAAACTCCGATGAATAGACCAGGTGACGGAAATGTTAAGTAAGCTTGGTATGACGAACTATCTACGGAGCGCAAAAGACCGAAGCGCTTGGAATGGTTTTCTACGTGCGGCTACTGATAGATGAATTTCTGTTGTTGCTGCCAGTAAAGAAGAAGAAGAAGAAGAAGTTGCCGTGCTGATCTTGTAATGACGAGCAGAGTACGAAAGAATTCCCTCCATAATTGCAGCACACTCTGAGTGTCCGAGTCCAGATTTCTCTGTCTCTGTTCTTACAGGTGGGGGTTCCTCTTCCAAAACATTTGCATTTTACCTTTTGGTAGAACTTTCGGGCTTCACCTTTATCCCTGTACTTTTCGTTATCCTGGCTAAAATTGGATAAGAAAAATTAATTTTTATTTTTTTCTTGTAAACCAAACCACTGTTAACTCTATGGCCAATGGTCCACATCTAAGCATTTTGACGTGTTGGTAGTGGTAAATGTGTCTTCTTCTTTTGCTTTTGCGTCCACCAACGTCGTTTGCTGGCTGGCGCTGTTGGTTTTGCTACATGTGGTGTAATTTATTTGTTGGGACTTAAGAACCATCATCAGTTGTTGATAAATGCTTAATGCATTCATTTATTATCATTAGAATAAATGTTGCGAGTATGTAACCGCAAACTCGTTTTCATGGGCACAGCGGCAGCAGCAGTCGTCCCATATCTATCGAAGAATTCTCGATAGAAATCAACAAAATTAATGTAAATGCTGGAATAATTGTAAAATTTGCTAAAAGATGTTTGAGACGCACAACAAAATAGAATTAATTAATTGAAAGCGAAGAAGAACTGTGAGTGGAATGGTCTTTGTCTGTAATAAAAGTAAAAATAAATGCAGTTGTCTATTAATTTTTTTTTGGGTTGGCAAAGATGTTTGAATGATGCAGCTCGAGAAACTATTCGCGATTAAGAAAATACAGAATTGGAATTGTAGATATTATGCTACACATATATGTGTATATAAAATATTTCAGCGGGCGCTTTCGATTGGGGATTTCTTGATGTAAACTTTTCTCTGTGGCATTGAGCTCCACATTGTACAATTTTTAGTTTTTTTGACCAATTTAAGAGATCAATTGAAAATTTATAATAAAAATGAAAGTAGGCTTTGTACACGCACATATTCTTACAACAGACTACCAACACCAGTAGGTACTTCAACTGAGACTAAGAGGAGGAATACCTACCTTCTAACAAATAGAGCGATGACATTTTCATGCGCTTATCTTCGATGGCATCTGTGTCACCTGTTCTCATTCATCATGACTTTGTCAAGTATTAAGGCAATGTCTGTTTGTACGAGCGACAACGAAAACATATCGTTTCACAACTGTCGCTGCTTTATAGCCAAACAAATGCACAAACAAACAAACCATCATTGCCAGCGATTGTAATCAAAGGAAAGGACAATTGTTTTACATAGTCAACGGTGACGGTGGCAACACACTAACAAATGTCATACATTCCCTGTATGCAATTGGTGTCACACAGTTGCAAGCAACACAATTCATCGATCCCGTTTACTGATTGCCAGCACTGGCACTGCACTGCCGGTCTCTACTGCGCAGACGCATATCCGTTCAAATTTGTATCAGCCTATGAAATTTATGCAAAGCACATACAGACAAATGTTGCCTGGTATGATCTATGTGGATATGAGTAAATGTCGTAAATGTTGTAACTACAATGATGATCTGGTTCTTGACTGCCACATTGTGCAAAGGACTTGTTTTACGGTGATAAGATTACATGAGTATTGACTTATGTCAAGGCCGGTAAATAGATAAAAAAAACACAGTTAGCTAATAACTAATAAGTTATTGGTAACGTTTAGCACCGGGGGGTTATATAACTAGAGAAAGGGAATGATGGTCATTATGTTGTTTTATCCTAAACAGCTAATGTGCTTCCCACAGGGCGGCTCAATAGTCTAGAAATGCCTTTTTAGCATCATTTGTAATTTGTTATTATAATGGTCGATCTACATGATTCGATTTCTTCTTATACTGCTGCACTACAAGGACTTTTGATGGTAATGAATCTGGATTGTAACTAGTTTCATTTCCATATTCCATTGGAAAACATAAAGAGAGATAAAAAAGATTCATCCTCTTGCGTCTTTACCGCGAATTACGTATGCGCCATAGACCAAGACAGGACCAGTGTTTGATACAGTTGAATTTTTGTTAATCTTGGTTTCCAGGCTGACATTAATTTTTTTTTACGGCGCAGCTAAGGAAGACAGAATCAATTAAAAGTTATAGAAGACAACGTTCACGCAGCATCTTAAACGAGTACAATCTTTGTTCGTTGAAATAAATTATTCGGTTTTGTCCTCATTTATTACCGACCACTTCTGCTGACTGCTTCATATTGCTTGAAAAGGCTGCAGTAACATTTCGCGGTCATCGCATCATGGTATCTATATTATCAGCGTAGGCGAGCAACACGAGACGAGACGTGTTTACAGCATATTTCCATATGACTTCGTGTGGGTCCGTGTCATCCCGAAAAGTCGTATCATATGTAAATAATTTCTGGTGATTCGTACTGTCGAATGCCGAATGGTAAGTGTCGACCTACATTTCTAGGGCTTTCTTCAGGACTTGTCATTGTATGAATATCTGGAGGTTCATCCGTCTGGGTCTAAAGCCCAATTGTTAAGGTCCAATCAGGTTCGGTAAGATGGACTTTGGTCTCTCACATAACACACACGACAGGACTCGATAGTGTAAAGGCTGATCTCACTGTAGTTGCTTCAATCACTTGGATCACCTTTCTTAAGCACAGAACATAAGGCACATGGGCTTGCATTAATTCCTTCAGCCAAATCGAGTTTATGAGCTGGTGCTTGCAGTGTTGTCTTATATCCGGCATCCTTTTCTTCAGACACTACACAACATTCTTCATCCCACTAGGACTTGTCTGAGCGCATAGGGAAGAGGGTATGTATCATTCGATACGAGAAAAAGTGTAACGCATTAAGGGCGACGTATTAGACCCCAAGTTAAGTTAAGACCAAATTAGCTGCAGTTGCAGATGGTGGGCACGATATCTTGAGTAAACGGATACATCCAGTATTAATATACATATTACAAAAGGCCGTAACGGGATTGTAAATAGGCTAAATAGACCCAGCCTGCCATAAAGGAGGATATACATGACGACCCCTTGTGGTACCTCCCATACATACATACAAAAATGAACTATTTTGTAATAATTATTATTTCTCCCATAACTTTCAAATGGACAACTGGAGGGCTTTTAGAATAGATTGATCCGCTTATGCCATTACCCAGGATTCTGAGCTGTGATCATGACAGGTAGGATCAGAGTCTGGTAGAGTTGGATCTTTCTTCTTCACGATATCGCTTTGCCAATAAATCGCTTGCTTAGCGCATAGTAGCTGCGGTTTACGATCAATACTCGTCTGACATTATTATTATTGTTTAGGGCGGAGCCAAGGTAGACAGAATCACCTAAAACATCGAAGTTATAGTTGTCAACGTTCACGCAGCGCCCCAGACAAGTGGACTCTTTGTTCGTAGAAACAAATAACTTGTTTTTATCCTCATTTATGACCAGACCCACTTCCGCGGACTGTTTTTCAATGTTCGAAAAAGCTGCAATAACATCCCGCAATCCACGGCCAATGATATTTATATCATCGGCATACGCGAGCAGCATGTGACTTTTGTTGAAGATGGTACCATTCCTGTTTACTGCAGCCTTCCGCATGACCATCTCCATTACGATGGTAAAGAGATCGCAAGACAGACTGTCGCCTTATCTAAAGCCTAGAAAATGGCTCTGTCAGATTTTTGCCAATTTTTACTGAAGACTTCGTGTCAGTCAGTGTCATCCGGCAAAGTTGTATTAGGATCTAACAATTTCTGTCATATCGGATTGTCGAATGCAGCTTTGTAGTCGATGAACAGATGGCAGTTGTCGATCTGCATTTTAAGGATTCCCAGGAGTTGTCGTTATGCGATAATCTACTCGATCGTCCGTACGCGTCTCAAGCTGCACTTCGTTAAGATGGACTTTGGTCTTTCACATAACACACTAGACATGACCTTGTAAGCGATAGGTAAAAGGATGATCCTAGGCTGATCTAGTTGGTACGCACACTTGGATCACCTTTCTTATGTACCGGACATAGAGTTCTGAGATTTTAATCATCAGGCATGTATTACTCTACCCAAATCGAGTTTAAGAGCTGGTGTATGCTTTAATAAGCTTTGCCGGTAGTCCATCGACTCCAGTGCTGATCTAGTTTTGCCTCGGTGGTGGACAGTCTACTCCATCGTCGATGATTGGTGTGATTTCGTGACTTATGCTGCCTTCGAGGATAAGCAGGGAACGAAATTGCTCTGAAATTTCTGTCTCCGTCCTTACATTTTACCTTTTGGTAAAACGTTCGGGCTTCACGTCTATCTCTGTTCTTTTCGATACCCTGGTTCTTTATATTTTACCATATACGCTTTTTCGCCTGAATAGGCGTTTAATCTACCCCCTCTTCTCATTATAACGCTCCGTCACTGGACGCGTTGACTTTGGTTGCAGTTTTGCCCCTTATGTGGCATCCTTTTCTTCCTTTTCGTGTTTCTTGTCGACGTGAAGCTAACCAGTCTGAATCCGTTATCGGAAGTATTGTTGTGTAGACTGAATTTTCCAACTACTGAACCAGAAGCATCTCCCTTCCAAGGCATACATTTCCTTCATGCGCTCATAGAATTAATTTTGACTGTCATAGTTTAGATCGCTTCCGTCGGGGCATGTACACAAAGCAGCGTGATATTTCACATTGATACGAATGGAGTAAATGCAGTCTTTTACAGGATTATTCCGAGAACAGATGTCGAATTCTCATTTCAAAATGATCAGAACAATACCTTAACAGTTATGATATTATTACCGTGATTTATTCAACCTTTTCATTGAGCTACAGTAGACCCTTTAGGTCGCCAGCTGACGATCATTCCACCAACGTAGGCCAGCTGACGTTTATTTTTATTTAATAATAACGTATAAACTATCATATGACAAAGTTTCAGCCGAGAGAAAATGACTGAATTATTATTTTTTTTTAACATGTTTGACGAGGTCCCACTGTTCAACCCACCAAGGAAGTGCCAGCTGACTGTCACTTATCTTCATTATACAACTTCAATAAGCATTAAACGAGTTTTCGTCAGGGAGGCGATTGATCATAAAAATCTGTTCCTGGCTCGCGGACTATAAGGAGAATGGTTCTTTAGGCCACCGCGACCGATCCTTTTTTTTGGGGATGCCACAGCCACTGGAAGAACATTTGTGTTGAGCTTCAGTAACTTCCGTTACATATTTCCCAAGGCATATTTCCATCGGTGGTAGCATGCCATTTAGGTTACTCAACATTGCGCCTTCTCACATTTGCTAACACTTAACGGATGTTAAATGACATTGTTCGGGGAATACGTGATCTCTCGCACGTTGTGAGTTCCTTGAGGACCTCCAAAAAGAGATTATGGTTATCCCCAAGTGTATAAAAATCAGAAAACTCATATTAGAAAATCTCCTAATCCTTGCGTGAGATGTAAGCTTATAAAAATTTGACTCAGTAATGTATATGAACTATATAGGCCAAGGGCTTCTGGTACCTCCCATACAAAATAACCTATTTTTGAAAATTAATATTTCTTCCAAAACATCCAAACGAACATTTGGAGGATATTTGAATTAGGTCAGTTAAATGACTTTGTAATAGCAGACAACACCTCAGGTAAACGTATCTTTGCCACTCCCGTTCCGGTACCTTACTTACAAATGACCGAAATCCACCCCCCCCCATAGTTCTATTTGCATATGATTTTTGTTAGTACACTGAATTTAGTCATATTTTGCGTGAGATTTTCAGCTTTTCCAAATTTGACTCAGGAATGAATCTGGACTATACAGGCCACCGTTTCTGGTACCTTCCATACAAAATTACCTATTTGTGGAATACTAATATTTTGCCATAACTTGCGAACGTAAAAGTGCAGGTTAGTTGAAAAATTTGCCAAACAACAGAAAACCGAAACATTTGCCTCTCCCCTATTGGTATGTCCCATACAAACGACCGAAATCACACGTATATTTTTTTGTAGGTACACTGAATATAGTAAACATTTTTTTTATTTTGTTGAGATTTTTTCCTTGCTTCACAGTTGGTACCGTAAAATATCCTTTCGGTACATAAAAACTGATCATTATGAAATTTTTAATTATTTCTATTTTTCTTCGATATAAGTAAAGTTGTATGTCAATTTAGTTATTTCATTTTGTTACATTTGTTTATATCACATTGTAGATGCAAAGTACAATCTCCTAACCCCAGCTATATATTTTCCTGACAACTCTCTGTTGATAATATAGATTGCATTTTAATTACACGTTTAAGATCTGACAAAACGTAAGATTTACTAAATTCAAAACAACATTTAACATAACAAACAGAACATATAACTTTTGCCTAAGGCATTTGCAAAAACCACACGCATCCATAGGAGGAGATTCTCTCCCTTCAAAGATGTACGCACTTCCCACCTTTTTATTTCCATTTCCATTCTTGCTGCTCACAATCAGACGAGAGAATATAACAACAACACTTCATTGTCCACAGGGGAAGAGGTAGTACCAATATGGGGAGTATGAATATATGAAAGTTGACTTAAAACAACGATTAAAATCACGAAATCAATTTAACATTGCAAATTTGCTGCAAGGCGTGAAATTTCTACTTGAGACACTTTGTTGTCAGTTGCTGCTGCGCAGAGTCCACTGGCGTCAAGAGCAACGTTGAGAAATTATGGTTAACTTCATATGGATGATGCTGCAACTGATGTGTTGACGATGCTTTTGTGAGGTCCTTTGTCATATTTTACAGGAAGCAGGTGAATAAACTTTTACTGACATGTCCGCCTATCATCGGTTATTTGTTTTATTTTCTTTCTGCAGTAGGTTTATACATAATTATGAAATGTTTTCTATTTGTTTTTGAGAAAATTTCAATCATTATTTTTAAACGGCGTTGAAAATGAAATTTGTACATAGTATCAAAAGAATACGAGGGTGATATGTTCAGTTGCCTTAATTTTAATATTGCCTTATACAAAACACTCTTTAGGAACGAAATTGTGTTTGTACAACTCAATTTCCATTTATATCCCATTAATGAGATGTAAAGCATACTTTAAAGCATTATAGAGGCTTCTCTTACCAAATAATAAAGCTAAGCGAGTGGAGACAACCTAACCAATAAAATCCCTACGGGAAAATGAACCGTTACAGTACCAGTCACGGGACCGGTTCTCCGGGGTGCATGAACCGGTTCTAGTTCCGGAACTTTTGTATGTAGAGAACCGGTACGTTTGGATGGGGTTGGCCACTAAAGTATCAATTGACACCTTACTGATACTTTGTGATGTGTCTTAAACCGGTTCAACAGTACAAGCCCTACGACAGTACCATATTGACTTGAAAACAGCTTGACCGGTTTTTTGAAATTTTGCACATTTTGTATGGTAATTGCATATTTGATACACTAAGTGGGCGTGGCCCCGCCCATTAGATTATATTTTTTAAACCGCAATATCTGGAGAACTGCTTAACCAATCGCCTTGAAATTTTGTGCGGATGCATTTGGCAGAAAAGTACGTGATTCAACAAAATGGGCAGGTTCGGATCAATGGGTGGGGTATACAAATTTTAACTTTAAAAGGCTGTATCTCATGAAATTTAAGAGGTATAAAGCTAATAATTGGTATTTCTTATCGGTGCAGTATGAAGTGGACTGTGCCACGCCTCATTTATAACAGCCATAATAATAGTTTGATCGTCCCGTTTCAAAGTATAGTAGAGATATAACTAGGCCAATTTGGCAAAAAGGGCCGATGCGCCGCCCACACACGATAATATTTGACTATTACATATTTGAAAAAAAAAATAATATAAATCCTTTATCTTAATTAATCCTTAGTAAAAACATAGGATTTACTAAAAACCTGACCTTTGACCTCTTTGTGGCACGGGAAATAGTTGTCCGGTCTTGTATTTTTTGCACAATAAGTTTCCTGAAAAAATCGTCTATACATTTCGCTGCCGCCCTAATATAAATATAAATGATCAGCGTCGAATTCTGAGTCTATTTAAAAATGTCCGTCTGTCTGTCTCGCGATTACAGCCGTAGTTTAAGAGGTATCGAGTTGAAATGCATGGAGGTAAGGTTCTAACGTAAGCAAGATCGGTCAAAAACTATTACCACCTCCCACACAAACTTCCCCTTTTTGGGGTCTGTCCCTGTGTTTGCAGCCATAGTTTAAAAGCTATACAGCAAATATTTTGTAAACAAGCTTCTATTCTCTAAGCGGAGGTTGAGTTTTAAATTGAACAAGATCGGACAGAAACTATTCCCACTTCCCATACAAACTTCCACTTATTGGGGGTGCCCGTCTATCTGGTCCCGCGTGTATGGCCGTATCATAGAAAATTCGAGCTGACATTTTAAGTTCTAAGTTAAGTTCTAAGATAAGCAAGATCGTACAAAAACTACTTCCACCTCCACACAAACTCCCCATTTTTGGGTATGTCCGTCAGACTGCCCGCTCGATTACAGCCGTAGTTTAATATCCATCTTGCTGTATACCAATACAAGTTTCAATCCCCTAAGAGAAGGTTATAATCTAAGATGAACTAAATCAGACGAAATCTCCATTTTTGGGGGTGTCCGTCTATCTGTCCCCGCGATTACAACAGTAGTTTAAGAGCTATCAGGCTGAAAGTTGGTATGCAACGTTTTATTGCCTAAGCGGAGGTTATGTTCTGAATTGATCAATATCGGACAAAAACTACTCCCACCTCTCATACAAAACTCCCCTTTTTTGGGGTTTAAAATCCATGACAATATTCTTAGCTTATGTAAACAATTCAACCTGAGTATTTGACATTTCAATAGTTCTTAAAAGTTACTGACAAAAAATATATGTGATCTGCTAAAAGTAACGTCCACATCTCATACAAACTCCCATTTTTGCGGTTCAAAGATTAATAAAATAAATATAGATTCAGTCATTTGAAATGTAAATAAATAAATAAGAAATTTTGTATTCATTTTTACAAATGGTGAAGGTTATCTGAGGGACCGGCCGTGGCATAGTGGTTAGAACACGCGACTACCATGCGGGGGATCACAGGTTCAACTCCTGGCTCCAGTCATCTTAAAAGGAACAAATTTCGTTCATTGTCGGCTCCCCTCGAATGTTGTCGACAGCAACTTCGCAGTATAAGTGTCGAGTCAATCGGCATGTCTAGTAAGAGCTTCTTAAACAGTGACGTTCGCATTCGTCGATAAACAAGTAGGTGCCGTTAGTTGTGAATCTAAAAATAGAAAGCGTGTTAATTCACAACAACGCGAGAAGCTATCCCATACCTCATTTATGGGGTGCAAAGGGACATTTTTTTTAAGGGTATCTGAGCTTCGTCATAGCCGAAGATATTTACCTTATTAGTTTTTGGAAACGTTAACCATTAAATTAATCATTTCCAATATAGGAAGAATTTCTCCTACCACTCAGTAGAGTGGAAATGGGTGTGTGTGACCCTACAACAAATATTCCACCCCTATAGGAGAATGCTCTCCCGACACTATACTTACTACACCACACATTTACTACTGCCGATCGATCGAAGCCACCATTGTGAAGTGTAATTTTTCATGTTCTACCCGGTGGTAGTGAGTGGTCGCTGGTTGCAGTTGACTTTTTCCCTTTTTTTGCATTTGCTCTTGTTTGGGCTTTGTAATGTAACCTGTTATTTATGAGGCGTGTATTGGGGCGTGTTTGTGATACATGTTGGTTGTTTAGTGCATCGATCAACACACAAACTACCACCAACAGCAACGGCACTACCACCACCGCGAGGCACCGACCTACCTCTGTGGCTGATAAATCTTCAAATAGGCCATGATCACAATGCAATTGCTAAAGTTGAAGTTTTATTATGACAACGTTGGGCTGCGACCACAATGAGAGGTTGTAGCGAAGACATGTGTGGACCACCCTTTTAATGGACATCTAATTACAACGTTTATAACAAGCTGTGATTACTTAAGCAACAGTTCACATTTTAGTTGTACCCTAAAAATACTGTGTGTGCCACAAATCGTGACGCTTGTTAGTTTTAGCGAGTGCCTCGATGTGTGTGTGTGTGTGGTACTCTAGAGATGCTTTCATCACTGGCAGCCTTAAGCGATGTGCTGCCTCCTCTTTACTCTGATTTCACTGTTGCGAACGTTGCGTCGCGTCTGTCTGGCTGTTTGGCTTAGCGAAAGGGAGTTGTTGGCTGGTTAACTGACTGTGTGGCTGGCTGTGGTTCCTTGACTGCTAACTGGCTCGAGGGCTATTTAAGTAAAATTTATGTTTGTTTCACGTATAAATTTGTAATTTTTGGCGCATATTCATTTTTTATCATGTATGAATTATATAATATTGATTTTAATCGAAATTGCCTTAAAATACTCATCGTACGCATTGTTGACTTAAGCGAGCGACAGGTTCTTGCTGGTGTTGCTGATGTTTTTGCTGCTTCAGACACGATTCTTGTTGCAGAGCAGAGAGCAGAGCACACAAAAAAAGAGGCTGATAATGATACTTTTGCTAAATGGAATTTATGACACATTTATGGTGCTTTTTTGGGAGCTTTTGCAGCCACTTGGGAATGTGTGTGGTCCTGGGGTATATAATAACCACAGGAAGTTTTAGGAGAAATCACTGGTTTGTGAGAGAAGGTGTTTAAGTAACGACTTGACCAAATTCCTCTTTGGGGGTTATGTGAAAAGAAGCGCTGTAAAGACTCGATATAACGATGACAGTTTTTATATGTTACATAAATTTGACTTTGTCATTGTTTATGGCCCACACTTCATTGGATGTATCTGCAGCTCTTTCGCAGTTTGTCATGTTTTTATACAAAATTTGAATTACGATTTCTTAAAGTTTCAGCTGCATTTGTCGCTATAAGATTTATAATTTTGACATTACACTAAGATGTTAGTTACAAATACAAAAGTTTCTAAATTTATTTAGTCTACTGCTCAATAGTTTTGAAGTTATCTAAATTTTTTGGTGGATTCGCCAACAATGATAAAATGTTCAATATATTATCTCTGGGCATATGATCATTGGTATGGGGAATGGGAGATATTCTAATTTGAATCTTTCAGATCCGGGACCGGCCGTGGCATAGTGGTTAGAACAAGCGACTACCATGCGGAAGATCACAGGTTCAATTCCTGTGTCCAGTAATCTTTAAAAAAAATTTGTTTCTTTCATTGTTGCCTCCCCTCAAATGTTGTCGACAGCAACTTCGCAGTATTAGTGTCGAGTCAATCGGCATGTCTAGTAAGAGCTTCTCAAACAGTGACGTTCGCATTCGTCGATAAACAAGTAGGTGCCGTTAGTTGTGAATCTAAAAATAGAAAGAGTGTTAATTCACAACAACGCTTGAAGCTATCCCATACCTCTTTCATAGGGTGTTAAGGGAAATTAAGTTTTTTTTTAAGTCTTTCTGATCATTATTCACTTGGGAATAACCAGAATCTCTCTTTGGAGCTCTCAAAGCAGCTCACAACTTCCAATAGATCACGTATTCTCCGGGCAATGCCATTGAACATCCGTTCAGTGGTTGCAGATAGGAGAAGCGCAATGTTGAGTAACCTAAATGACAGTCTACTATCGTTGCGCCTTAGAAAAAAGGTAATAGAAGATACTGCAAGTGACCGAATAACGGCTTTTCTGAATAATTTGTATGCACGCCCCGACGGAAGACAAAGACGAGGATATTAAAGATGCATTTTACGAGCGCTTGGAGGAAATATATGACCGCTGGCCTGCCCTGCCCATGACATTCAAATTGTTCTGGGAAATTTGAATGCTAAAATAGGAAGGTAAGATGCTTTTGGTTCAGCAATCGGAAAATTCAGTCTACACAACAACACCTCCAATAACGGATTCAGACTGGTTAACTTCGCGTCGTCAAGGAACATGGTAGTGAGTGGGACCAGATTCCCGTATAAAGATACCAACAAAGCAATCTGAATATTCCCTGATCAAAAGACTAAATAGTGTCAAAAGCGCTCGTAACCAAACAAAGCTAGACATCACAAAGCTGCCGATATAGCCAATGTCTATTCCAACCAACTCAACGAGTTACTTCAAACAAACCCCCTAATTTCGATGTTCCCGACACATAGTGATAGCTTATTCTATATCCACTGCTGCAACGACCGTTCTGGGTTATGAAACAACACGTTTAGACATACTATAAGGAAAGTCGCGCAATGTCTCGAAATGGATGCAACAGGCAAATATGCAGCCAAAGGTAACGCGGATGGCGACGGGCCTATATATTGAGAACAGGAAGAAGATGAAACACCTATCCAGGCGGAAAAGCGTCTATGGAAGACAAAAACAGAATCAGGATGTCGAAAATTACAGGAATAGAGGTGAAGCACAAAAATTCTAAAAAAAAATTCTAGGTTGATAAACAGGTATGTATATCCATCTGGAAATCTGGTCACGGAAACGCAGAGTGAGCTGCAAATGTCGATGGCACAACTTCGTACTCTACTCGTTCCCGAGGGCAGCATAGGTGACGAAATCACGTCGATCATCGACAAAGCAGCAGATTGTCCCTCACTGAGCCAAAACGATTTGGCGATAGGAATTCATGCCTATTAATTAAAGTCTGAGTTTTCTATGTCCCGTGCTTAATAAAGGCGATCCAAGAGTGTGTTCCAACAATCGCGGAAACAGCCTTTTACCCATCGCAAGGTCCTGTCTAGTGTGCTATGTCAAAGATTAAAGCCCATCCTAGTGTTTTTAATTATACCTTATTAGTGAGGCTTTTGACCTGGTAAATCCACGACAGACATGATATTCACACTACGACAAATCCTCCAGAGACCCAGGACTTCGTCCAGCCTGCAAAATTATTGATAAAGATGTCCAACGTAATATATGAAATCAAGTGCAATGGTAATGGAAGTGTAAAATGTGATATGGTTTACATCGGAACAACCAAGAACAAATTAAAAACACGTATAGCTGGCCATAAATCTGACATTAAATAATGTCACATAAAAAACTGCACTATCCACCCACTGTGCCAATGAAATGCATTACCCAGATCTTGAGAGAGTGGCAGTGTTGCAAAGCGAGAGCAACTACAGTAAGAGACTGACTTTGGAAATGCTCCACATTCTCAAGACTACAACAACAACATGCATGAACTACAAAGGCGACGTCGAACAGGCCGCCGTCAGCTATAGACATCTGATAGGAAAATACAAAACAAAACAAAAATTAGGATAAGTTAGTATTAGAAGAGATGACGACGACGAAAGTCAAGTAACTGGTACTCATTGTTTGTTTTGTTCATAAACATTTTGTAAGTGAATTTGTATTGTGCTTATGTACTGTTTATCTGTATGATGTTTATATGGTTTTTATTGTTAAATTTACAGAATTCCTGAAGATGACTCTCAAAGAGAGTCGAAATATTGAATAAAATTAATTTACAAAACCCTGACCTCGAGCTTGAATTGTTGATAATAAGATAAAATTAAAAGATGTTGAGTACTGTTATATTTTACTAACGATTGGTTCATTACATTGGTCACATTTGGCGTTTCTTTCTTTAGCCTTATGGTTTGGGTTATGGTACGAGTAGTATCCCTTTCTTGGCCTTGTGCCCGTAAAAGTACGAATTTCGAAAAATCCCTTCATATCGCACAACAACCCAATAAAATAAGAATTACACCTTATTTTCGTGATTCTACGTTATGCAGTTTGGTCTAAGTGATTGTAGCAGTTTTGTCCCTTTTTCGGCCATTTATTCCCTTAAAAGTTCGAAATTGGAATAATCCCTTAATAGCGCTCAACTACTCCATGAAATAGATATTCACTAACATATTCGAGATTCTACCTTGTGCAGTTTGGTTTGAATGATGTTACCAGTTTTGTTGTTATTTGGTCCTTAATTCGTCCTTAAAGTTCGAATTTCGTCCGGTTGATGGAACCATGTTAATCCCTTTTTGATTCTTTTTTTGTTCTAAAAGTACGAAGTTTGGAATATCCCTTTTTCTAGCTCTCTAATTCTACACTAAGCAAGCTCATACTGATTTTCGTGACTGTACTAGACTATACAATAAATACGCACTTTAATTTTCGCGTTTCTACCATTAGCCGTTTCGTCTGGGTGATGGTATCAGTTTTATCCCCTTTTTGGCCTTTTTAGCCCTAAAAGTACGAATTTTAAAAAATCCCTTTGTAGCGCGCAATTTCTCTATCAAATAAATATGCACCCCAATTTTCGCTGTTAGTTTTATCCCCTTTTTGGACTGTTTACCCCTATGAGTACAAGTTTTAAAATCGGATCAGTAGTTTAGAAGATTACCTCCTACAAACAAACTAACAAATAAACTAACAAAGCAGCATTCGGCAGTCCGATACGACAGAAACTATTTAACTCATAAATGTGATGATCATGCGGAAGGCTGCAGAAAACACGACTGGTATCATCTTTAGTCAAAGTCACTGCGGGATGTTACTGCGGCCTTTTCAAGCATTGAGAAATGTTGTGGGCCTGGTGATAAATGAGGACAAAACCAAGTTATTTGTTTTAATGAAACAAAGAGTCAAATCGTTACTCGTTTGGGACGCTGCGTAAACGTTGACAAAAGTTGAATTTCTGTTGCTGTTGAATCATATCTGAGTCAGATTTTCATAAGCGTTTACTTTGGACAAAATTCGACTGCATTCAGTGTACTTAAGAAAATTATATCTATGTACAATTATGAGGGTTAATTCTAACATTTGTATGTGAGGAACTAAGAGGGGTGTGTACTGGAGATAGGGAGGGGTGGGGCTATTATGCCAATTCACCATCCTTATATAATATTAATGCAGTTAAATATTCGCAAACGTTAGTGAAGGTTAGATCGAGTTACCAGACAGGCCGATATAGCTAATCGTCAACTCATCTTCTTTACAGCATTTTCTTTATCAAATGATATACATCATTATTCCCATGTCTTAGGTTACCCAAATAAAGTGGGACAACTGATCAGTTTTTTGATATTGCATAGTGTTATTTATACAACTTTGTCAACGGTAGAATTTCGAAAAGTCATGTAATCGTCGTCAAACTGTCCTCTTCATATTTTGTAATTTTCTTGCTGAGATCATGCTTCTTAATTAGTCTAACTACCTAGACTTAAAGCTACCTGGGTTTTACCCTTAACCCCCTTAACGCCTAACATTTACATCAAGTTATTTATCACAGTGTTTTTTTTTGCCGTAGCAACTTTATCCCCTCTAGCATTTATTTGAAATTTGAGACATTTATTAAACCCTTTTTCTGTCAGATCCAATGAATAGATAACATTTCAAAATTTTAATTTAATCAAATGTCGTCCCTCAGTCCCCCGAAATGAAAGTAATCCCAATTGGTGATAATGATCTTCGATTCAGCTAATGTTCGCTAGCAATTATCGCATCCCATAATGAAATATGTTTGTATACTGTGCATTACTATCGCTTACAGGTGTCACTTACAATCGTTTACAGGTAAATCATCGTCCAATGCTAAGCGAAGAAGTTTTACGCTTCTCATCACCAGCAGCGGACCAGCGGCTGGGTCTGTCTGGTGAGACTGAGCTGCGTTATTATTTATGGACCCTAAATAACAACGACATAAGCACAACACGCTGATAATATCGGCTGGCTTCGTCGAAGTTGCCGTTGCCTATGCTGATCGCTTTGGGTTGCATTCCACACAAACTGAATTTACCCAAAAGATGTTGGTAGTGATAACATTAAGTGTCGTCCACATCGCGATAGCAACATTAACGGTCGTGTCTAGTACGATAGAGTAGAGTATCGCAAGCAACACAACCTGTATCTGTAGGCTAATCAACAGACATACAAAGATGCTGATAGTAATGATGATATGCCCAATATTCGTTCGTCTGTCCGTCCGTTCAATCGTCTGAGTTGCTGCATGTGCTGCGTGTTGTTGCGATTAACTCTATTCTCTATTCTGTTGCATGCATCATCATCTGTTTTTGTGGTCGTAGCTAAGCTTAGGTTCACATAAAATTGTTGTTGTTCATCTTTCACTTGTTTATGTGACATTGTAAGAAATTGTCATCAGGTAAAGTCACAGCATTGCTGGCTAGAGAGCAAACGTACCCACCAGAAAGGCTCTGCGGGATGCCAGTCTCGTTGCTGAGGTCAGGGAACTCAGGCACATCGATCGAATCGTTTACGGTTCATTGATAACCAAACAAAAACTGTCAAGTGGCGCCTAATATTTTGACCAACAACCTGGTCATCATGTTGTTTGTGTCGTCGTTGTCGCTGGCAGCAGAAGAAGACCCCCTTTCAATTCCTTTGAAAAAAGGTTCATTATATATTTACTGTTTTAATTTGATAAATCATTTTAAGTATCTTTGATGTCATTTAATTTGGCCGTAAAAAGATTTACAGATAACCAAAATGATAATCAACAAATACGAATTACGTAAAATTGGTTGGCTGGAATGTGTGAAATGTTTGCCATGGGAAAACTCCAATGAAGCGAAAAGAAAGTGAAATCTTTTAGTTTTTATTTGGAGCGTTGAAGTTATTGAATTTGTATAAAAACTGGCAAGTGTGTAACACATATATGAGATTTGAAACCAAAGGAAAAATTTCAGTAAGGGAATAAACTAAACTGTATGACAAGTTAGAGTCATGAGCTGAATACACAGATCTTATGGGCTGAATACTTGCATGCTGATGAAATAAACAAATAAGAAATCAGTAGAACGGGTTATATTCGAATCATTTAAGGATCACGATTTAAGAATATGAGCCTGTGCTCATATTGTCCAATGCTGTCCTTAAAAAAATGTCTATTGAACGCTTCGGTCTATTTGAACGCTTTTGACTACGTCGATGTCGTTGTACAGCTCATACAGTGCATGATTCTTTCGACGACGGTACTCGCCGTTAACGGTGATGGGTCAAAATATAAGGTTGTCAAAAAAATTCTTGCGGTATTTTTATTGAATTTTCAATTGTTTATAAAATTGGCTATAATAATGCGATTTAAGTCAAATATGCGCCGTTTTGTTCGATGACGAGTTCCCAACGAGATGCCAACTTCATAATGCCCCTCTTCTAGAAGCTCGCTTCCCTATTGTCAAAAAACTCGGAGAGCCAATTTTTACAGGACTCTCTTGTGGCCAACTTCCGACTACCAAGCTCGTTCGCCATGGGCAGAAATAGGTGGTAATCACTTGGTGCGAAATCCGGACTATACGGTGGATGCAAAAGAACCTCCCATCCGAGCTCCCGGAGCCTCTGGCGCGTCACCAAAGATGTGTGTGGCCTGGCGTTGTCCTGATGGAAGACAATTCGGCCTCTGTTGATCAAAGATGGCCTCTTCTGCATGAGTGCTGCATTAAAACGGTCCAGTTGTTGGCAGTACAGGTCCGAATTGAGCGTTTGGCCATAGGGGAGCAGCTCATAGTGGATCATTCCCTGCCAATCCCACCAAACACACAGAAGAACCTTCCTGGCCGTCAATCCAGGCTTGGCCACCGTCTGGGCAACTTCACCGCTTTTCGACCACGACCGTTTGCTCTTCACGTTGTCGTAAGTGACCCACTTTTCATCGCCAGTCTGCATCCGCTTCAAAAACGGGTCGATTTTGTTGCGATTCAGAAGCGATTCGCATGCATCCATACGGGCAAAAATGTTTTTTTGCGTCAAGTCGTGTGGCACCCAAACATCGAGCTTCTTTTTGAATCCAAGCTTCTTCAAATGGTTTATAACGGTTTGATGACTCATGACCAGCTCTTGGCCGATGCTACGGCTGCTACTATGCCGGTCTCTTTCGATCAATTCAGCGATTTTATCGCAATTTTCGACGACAGGCCTTCCGGACCGTGGCGCATCTTCGATCACCTCTGCACAAGAACGAAAACCTTGAAACCATCGTTGTGCGGTGAAAATGGAAACTGTATCGGGTCCATAAACTGCACAAATTTTATTGGCAGCATGAGATGCATTTTTGCCTTTATCGTAGTAGTACTGTAAAATATGCCGTATTTTCTCTTTATTTTGCTCCATGTTTGCGACGCTATAAAACACGTGTTAGCGCGTGAAAAGAGCTTTCCAAAAAGCTCTAGCGTGAACCGATGCGACGAATACAACTAGAACTACGCGCTTGCAAAGACAAGCTTGCGGAAATACCGGAAGACTTTTTTGACAACCTATATTTTGCGTAGTATTTTTCTTTCGAAAACTCCCAGAATAGATTGATCCGCCTGTGTCATTACCCAGGATTCTGCGCTGTAGAGTAAGACAGGCAGGATCAGTGTCTGGTAGAGTCGCATTTTCGTTCGTCGAGATCTCATAGTTGCAGCGGTTTGCGATCAATACTCGTCTCTTGATTTCCAGGCTGACATAATTATTTTTGTTTATGGCAGAGCCGAGGTAGAAATAGTTAATAAAATAAAGGAGTCGGTGCAAAACTAGACATATAGCTTATTAATGGTTAACTGCAAAGCTTTTACTAGACCTGCCGATTGAAACAACACCTCAGAAGTCGCTATCGCAAATGTAGAGGGGAAATTTAGACAATACATAGGCTGTGACAAAATCCGAACCCAGGTCACCCGCTTGATAGATCCGTGTTCTATCCATCATACACAAGTCAGCTCCAAATGATAGAACCAATTGAATATTTAGTAAAAATATATACACAAATTAATTCTATATTACATAATTCGTCCTTAATTACTATAAAAGTCAGCCATCCCACCAACACTAACTAGACCGAATAATACCCAAAATAGAAGGAACCTCCATTAAAGTCAACTATCTGCAGACAACACCTGTCCGTTTGTTTTCAAAACATCCTTACTATGTCCATACCCATAAATCATCGAGATCATAACATATGGTATGCAACTCTTACTCCTTTTCCCTATAACACAATTGACAACCATTAATTGATTACAATCTATGCCATAGATGAGCAAAAGAAACACTATTAATGACCACATCATAAAAATATTTGTAATAGCTCTTATAAATGAAAAACCAGAATAAATTTTCCAAAAACAAAAACACAAACATCTAAAGCAGGTGATTTTAATGGTGTGTTAAAACCACTCATATCTCGTACTAATGATATGGAGGACTGCTCTGGCCTCCTGGCTTTGCGATAAGGACTCTCAAAAAAGGAACACAAATTCAAAATGCATTTACAACGGGAATCCCACAGTGAATATGTCTAATTAACAACCATTAAATTGATAAGACCTTCTCACTGGCCAATAGAGCAGCGTCTACTTGGTTTTTTTTCGATACTTTGCATGTGCTGTTGCTAAATACTTATGGCCATGAAAAACAAATAAGTCCTTCCTTAAGTTTCTGCGTTGCGTTGATTGCACGGTGTGGATTTGGTGGCTGCTGCTTTGTGGAGTAAGGTCTGAGTGTTTGTGTGTCTTTGGTCTATGGCCAGAGTCATATACTACTTAGGTGGTTGTTGGTATCCATGCTGTTCCGTTCGTTTTCGTTGGAGTTGCAGGGACATGCTGGTTTTGCATGTCACTGCCATGTTAGAGCAACGGCCATTGTGCTCCTCTCCTCGCCTGTTTTGTATGTCTTGCATAAATTAATTATAAAAACTCTTAATGGACATGATATCAGTTGTGGAATTTCTTCCTTTTTTGTATACAAATAATGTCATGTAATATATTATTAATACAAGACATCGCCCGTAATGAAAACAGGAGGAGAAATTAATATTTTAAATGGCGATCAACGTTTTTTCAATTAAAATAGTAAATCTATTGCAGGACACGGAGAAACTAAAAATTAAATTAAATAAAGATGGAACTTGCTAAAAAATTTAAATTTGGATTTAGTGAGTGAAAAAAATGCTCTGCCCGTTGTCCAATGACAGTATTTGGATATATTTCTATCGAACACTCCCAGAATGGGAATATACTGACCCGCTTCTGTCATTACCCAGGATTCTGCGCTGTAGATCAAGGTAGGTAGGATCAGTGTCTATTGCAGTCGCTTGCTCAGCGCACTGTAGCAGCTGTTAGTGTTCAATACTCGTCTCTTGATTTTCAGGCTGATATTATTATATTTCTTATATTCAGTTTACGGCAGGGTCAAAGTAGACAAAATCATCTACCACTTCAAAGTTATAGTTGTAAACGTTCACGTAAGCGTCCTAAACGATTATACTCTTTGTTCGTTGAAACAAAAAACTCAGTTCTTCACTTCTCACTTCATTTATCAACAGGTCCAGTTCTATCGACTATCCCAATAATTAAAAAAGGCAGCAGTAACACTCAAAGTCCTATCGGTAAGGTCCAATCAGGTTCGCCAAGCTAGACTTTAATCTTTCACATAATACACTACACAGGACCTTGTATGAAGAGGGTAAAAGGCTAATTCCTCCATATATGGTGCGCACTCTTGGATCGCCCTTCTTATACACAGGACATAGAACACTCAGATTCTAATGAATATATTGACTAGGATCACCACCTAGTTGCTGCAGGCGCAAAAGAAACTAGACATCGCAAAGCCGCATACCACCGAGATAGACAAACAGACCACCTTAATTGTTATGTTTCCGACACACAGTCGCAGCATATTCCAAATTCTATGACCACTGCGGCAATGAACGTACTCACTTATTTACTAAGCTGTCACTTCTTTGCAAACTTATTGGATTATATACCGCTCGTAGAAAAATATTATAAATGCTTCGATCTTCTGCGCTTCTTCTCCAGTTAGTCCCTTCAAGTTCTGTAAGGTTCTCAGTAACCCTTGTCGTAGATTTTTCGAGCTGGAACATTTTCGTCCATGCGTAAACTTTAATGCATCCGACCAATTCACTGTCGGTATACAGATTATGATTCATACGACGTTGATACTTTCCGCTGACGATATATTTTACGAAGTATTTTCTCTCGTATACTCGTATTCATCCGCTTGTGTCATAACCCAGGATTCTAAACCATACATTAAGACATGTAGAACCAATATCTGGTATATCTGGATTAAAGTTCGCCTAGAGAGGGTTCTGTCATCAAATTGCTTGCTTAGCCGGTAGTAGCATGTATAAGCAAGCAGGAATCATCTCCAGATTTCAAGTCTGACGCTATTTGTTTTATTGATGGCGGCGCCGCGTTAGAGAAAATCATTTACCACTAAAGTTCATACTTTTATTATTTCATTCCCAAATAAGCAAATTACCGCGCTCCACCCTGTAGTTGTGAACGTTCAGGCAACATGTCAAACGAGTAAATTTGTTATTCGTTAAAACTAATAACTTCGTTTTGTCCTCATTCATTGCTAGACCCAGTTTTGCTTATTCATTCTATATTCCTGAGAAGGCTGCAGTAACATCCCGCAGATTTCTTCCTAAGATGTAGATGTAATCAACGTACGCAAGTAGCAAAATCAAGGCTTTTGTTGAATATCGTGTCACACGACCTAATTAATATAACCATCACTACGTTGAAGAGGTCACACGTTATGCTTTCGACTTGTCATAGTCCTCGTTTGGATATAATGGCACCGTAAGGTCCTTGCCTATCTTTACTGTAACATTTTGTCAGTCAGCGTCATTCCGCAAATGCGTATCAACTTCTCTAGAATACAAAACTTAGCCATTATGCCGTATTGGGACAAAGGCAATTTTAAAGTCGCCAAAAAGATGTTTCGTGACTATCTCTTGGAATTCTCTTAGAATTTCTTTAGGATACACCGCAGTGTGGCTTTAATTTTTCACATAGCACACTCGGCAGGACCTTATATCATTAGCCTTAAGAACAACTTGACAACATATATATTTATATCTTAGTGTCAGCTCTTTACCTGGTCCATCCATCAGAGTTTTGGTCGCCCCCTCCTGCGCCGCCCATCGGGTAGATTGCCGAAGACTTTTCGAGCCGGAGTGTTTTCGTCCATTCGTACAACGTGTCCAAGCCAGCGCATTTAGTCTATTTGAACGCGCTTGACTACGTCGATGTCATTGTACAGCTGATGCAGCTCATGATTCATTCGACGACGGTACTCGCTGTTAACGATGATGGGTCCAAATATCTTGAGCAGTATTTTTCTCTCGAAGACTCCGAGAATAGATTGATCCGCTTGTGTCATTATCCAGGATTCTGCGCTGTAAAGGAAGACATGTGGGATCTTTGTCGTTAAATCGCTTGCTTAGCCATAGTAGCAGCGGTTTGCGATCAATACTCGTCTTTTGATTTCCAGGCTAACATTATTATTTTTGTTTATTATTTTTAAGGAGCCAAGGTAGAAAATAATCATCTACCAATTCAAAGTTATAGTTGTCAACGTTCACGCAGCGTCCCAGGTGAGTGGACTCTTTGTTTGTTGACACAAATAACTTAGTTTTGTTCTCGTTTATCACCAGACCCACTTTAGCCGACAGCTTTTCAATGCTCGAAAAAGCCGCAGTAACATCTCGCAATCCACGTCCAATGATATCTTATCATCAGCATACGCGAGCAACTTGTGACTTTTGTTTAAGATGGTACCATTCCTGTTTGCTGCAGCCTTCCGCATAATCATCTCCATTACGATGTTAAAGATACCACAGGACAGACTATCGCCTTGTCTAAAGCCTCGCTTGGTAGAAAATGGCTCTGACAAATTTTTGGCAATTTTCACTTAAGTCGAATAGCTTCGCGGGGATACCAAATTCAGCCTTAGCATCTAATAATTTCTGTCGTATCGAACTGTCGAATGCAAATTTGTAATCCACAAAGAGGTGTTAAGTGTCGATTTGCTTCTTATGAGTTTTCTCCAGAATCTGCCGTCGTGGTTTTCCACAATTGGCTTAAGACGTTTACGCAGTATGCTAGAGAGGACCTTGTACGCAATCGGTAAGCAAAGTGCTTGCTTCCACACTTTGTACTTTCGCAATTGAAAGTAAGTTTAAATCACAGCAACAATGTTGTTGATAATCATATTGCAGCAGGTTCTGCTGTGTTCATATGAGTGGGTTATGTGACATTGTATTCAATTTGTCAGTTTATCGCGTGGAGCTCTAACTTTACATGTTATTAACCTGCGAAAATTTGTATGCTATTAGGAATATGTTCCATACGCTAAGAGCAGCGAATTCTTATTATATTAAACAGTTTCCTTATAAAACAGCACAAAACACGTCATCCCTCTACTTTATTCGTTCAACACGCCGACAATTGCCTTATTTAAATTTTTCAATTTTCAATTTGAAAACCAATCCCAGCATTCAAGCCGACGTAAACCCCGCTAATTTACCACACGATTTAGACATCTTGCATATTTATCCCCCTCCTATGAACTATATGCAACAACATACATATGAATTTATATATCGTTTTACAAAGTACCTACGTTCGCCCACAATTCAATGTCATTACGCATCAAAAAACTCATTTAGGGAATATTTATATTTTCTCCACCATTTGCAATTGAAATCGAAACAAAACCAACAAACGCTGCGGGATATTTAAGCAAATCACATGATGGCCAGATAGACGCGAACGCAGGCTGCCTGCAACCACACGTAACAACTGCACACTGCACTGCATCAAAAACACCAACTCCGCCGCTTTTGAACAAAAGGCTGCAATGTCTTCACTTATAGATGAGCAAAAAAACAATAAATGGCGGTATGATCAAGTAAAACACACTCTCGCCATGGACTCACTTAAAGTAAAAACATCGATTGCTGGAAAACTCACTTAATTCACGTTAAACGAAATCTATGGACAGCAAAACGAGAAGAAGTCCACCAAACAAACAACAAACCAGAAAAAAACTAAAGCAAGTTGAAATTGAATTCAAAACAAGCAAAATATCACTTCGATTAATTCAAACAACGCTCACCCAGCGATGCGATGCGATGGATCGATCCAATCGAACGATCGATCTGGTGATTTTCTCGTACCAGACGTTACCAAGGAAGAGGCACCAGAACACGCAGAGCATACGAACCCTTTTTGTTGCCATTGTTGTACTCGTATGAAATAATTCAATTGAAAGGGATCAACGTCATCATATCACAAGATTCTTGTGGCTGTTACCTTTGTAGTTTTTGTTCTAAAAAGACTGCCGTTGGCGTAACGTATTGAAATCCCCAAAGAGAGCTGCCTTTGAAATGAAGTTCACAGGTTTTTATATTCGTTTTTTTTTAAGTTCGGCTGCGGGATAGGTAGTTAGTTACATATATGTGGATAGGTATGTTAGATGCATCATATCGTAGAAGATGGCAAAAAAAAACATATGCCAATGGGCCAATTTGCATGGAGCATTTGGTTACAAAAATCTGAATCTACGATGAATTCTAAGAAAATTTGCCCAAGAAACCATGGGTATAAAATTATGGTCAAATGTGGTGGGGAAGGGGAAAAATAATCTACAAGAAGCCCCGCAATAGCCCTCTAATCGTCTATAGAGGGGTAAAGTGTAAAATTTTTCCAAACATATCTTCCCCCATCTGCACCCCCTAAGGAAACTCCCATACAAAAATCGAATTTGTATAAAATTTGCTTCCACCGCTCTAACTAACCTAAAGTTGCCCCTAGGGGAGTCAAATGTATGACCGATCCCCAATATTTATGCAACCGCAAATGTTTCTCAGATCATCTCTCTTCAACCCTTAAGTTGGTCCCCATACAATCTTTTTATTGTTATAATTTTTTTTTATATTTTATTTTATAACTGTACTAAACTTCGTCACCTATAAGGTATCCACAATTCGACCACCCTAACCCCTACTGCGCGCTATGTTCCCTGTGTGTGTGCCACTTAAAAACCATTGAAGCAATAAGTCTTTGCATCGTTTGTTGCATGAAATCAATTGGAGAAAATATTGTTTTAAAACTTTCAACAGTCGTTTGTTTGTTTTCTGCGGCTTTTTGTTTCTTCTCAACATTCGACACTAAATGTTGTTAAGAGGATCAGTTATGGTTCTTTAGCTTTACCGGCCGTATACGCAAAACCAACAGAACACACACACACACACACAAGAAGAAAGGCTTAAGTCCAGATGTTGAGTATTTTCGAAAAATCAACATAAGAAAGAGTAAAGAAAACCTTAACAAAAAAGAGAGTAACAAATAAAACTTCCACTATGGACTTGTTTATCTTTAGCAAATAATCGTTTCTCATAGTTCACTATATACTATCCCGTATGTAGTTAGGAGTTGATAAGTTGCTTTGGGTTCTGAGTTAATAGAGGCGGTTTCTTTTCAACACCCGCTTGTGTTTTGTGCTAACACAAAGGATGGCTATTTACACGAGTACTTCAATGAATTGGTTAGAGTGGGAATAGTTTTCGTTTCCTAATAATATCGTAGTTGTTGTTTTAGTAATTCACTTAAATGCCTTATGGGAATTCATTTGCTTGTTTAGATACAATAAATTTTTCAGATATTGGATTTTTTTGATTTGTAAAGTACAATTAAGCGAATAAATGCATAATATTATGGTACTTTTGAAGTCATAGTTAGGCAATTGCTTTTTTAGAATTTGAAATAAAGAAGAATGTATAGATATTTCGTGTATTATACAATAACACTATGCAACAACAACAAAACATCAGTATTCCCACTATATTTGTATACCCCCACCCTTAGGAATGGGGCTGTATAGATATTTTGATACGAAAAGATGAGACGATTTGGGCCCCTAATATCGTAAGTATCTATCAAAACTTTTAAGGACAATTGAGACATGTCCTACTGTCTGGAAGGCTGGTGGGCACTATAACTCGAGTAAACCTTCACCGATCCTTATGTTAATTGACGAGCGTTAATAGTTTCCTAAATGAAGCCATAGTATTGTAAATAGGCAGATTATTCTCACCCCTTGAAAAGATTATATTGCTCTTATAACTTTCAAATGTGAAACTGCAGGATATTATAACTTTGTCAGATCAATTCCTACCCCTATAAATATTATAAATATGTTTGTTTGTTTGTTAGGTAGTCACGCCTCAATCACGTATAAACGGGTGAACAGATTTCAATGAAATTTGGAAGTCAGTCGGAGTGGGCGTGGCAAAACTTTTTTTTTAGAGCTACGGAGATAAAATCTGATACACCGATAGTACTCGGCAACACGAATACGAATATGCAAACGAAATGTTAATTTTGGATAAGTGGGCGGAGTGGGCGTTGCAACACATTTTTTAGAGCTTAGAAAGATAAAATTTGATATCCAGATAGCAACAGTAATATGAATATACAACCGAAATTTTAATTCTGGATCAGTGGGCGGTGAGGGCGTGACAAAACATTTTTTTAGAGCTATAAATATACAATTTTGATAAACAGATAGTGATCGGCAAAATAAATATGAATAAGCAGAGAGAATTTTACTTTTGGATCAGTTGGCGGAGGTGTGTGTGGCAAAACTGAATTAAAGCCCTTCTTCTTCTTCTTTAATGGCAGCAACAACAGAAATATATTCATCAGTAGCCGCACGTAGCAAAATATTCGAAGCGCTTCAGTCTTTTGCGCTCCGTTCATAGTTCGTCACACCAAGCTTAGGTAACAGCTTTTTCACCTGGTCCATCCATCGGAGTTTTGGTCGCCCCCTCCTACGCCGTCCATCGAGTTTATTGTCGAAGACATTTAGTTTAAGAGCTATCGAGCTTAAATTTGGTATACAAGTTTCCATCCTCTGAGCGGAGGTTAGATTTTTTGATGAGTCAGGACGGACAAAAACTACGTTCCACCCCCCATAAAAACTTCCCCTGTTTGGGGGTTATACATAACAATATTCTCAGCTCATATAAACAATTCAAGCTTAGCATTTGACATATCAGTATAAAATATTGAGAAAATGGATAAGAAAGGCTAAAAGTTACGTCCACCTATTACTCAAACTCTCCCTTCTTTTGCGGTTCAAAGTTTAATAAAAAAAATAGTTGTAGTGCAAAAAACCAGTTTTATCACCATTTTTAGAAATGGTGAAAGGTATCTGAGCTTCGGCATAGCCGAAGATAATTACCTTACTAGAAAAACGCTTATCGATATTTTCGGACATTAACCCCAAATCAATTTTGGGGTAAATGACCTTGGGTATTATGTTCCGGCATCGTTATATCCCTCTCCTATAAAATTTGTGTGTTTCGAAGTAAGTTATGTTGTCAAATGTCCACAGATATGTTTGTTGCATGTGCACTAAATCGAGTGAAATTTCGTACAATGTGTTCGTTTTTTTAACGTTTAGTAAAACCGTAAGAAAGTTTCAGTCGGGAAAACCGACTTACATATACCATCTTACTTAATTTCCCTTTGCAACCCATGAATGAGGTATGGGATAGCTTCTCGCGTTGTTGTGAATTAACACGCTTTCTATTTTTAGATTCACAACTAACGGCACCTACTTGTTTATCGACGAATGCGAACGTCACTGTTTGAGAAGCTCTTACTAGACACGCCGATTGAATCGACGCTTATACTTCGAAGTTGCTGTCAACAACATTCGAGGGGAGCCGACAATGAAAGAAGAATTTTTTTTTTAAGATGACCGCACCCAGGTTTGAACCTGCAATCTCCCGCATGGTAGTCGCGTGTTCTAACCACTATGCCACGGCCGGTCCCAACATATACCATCGCCCTCAGTAACACATAACATTTTCTAGTATATTGATATTATTACTCGATTTCTAAATTGGGCGGAATGGTGCATTTGTATGGGAGGTACCAGAAGGGGCGTGGCCATGTAGCCCATTTTCAATACCGTAAGTAGTTTTGGGGAAATATTAACTCGTGCAAAGTTTCAAAACATTTGGATTCGTCTATCGAAAGTTATCGTGCGCACCAGCCGGACAGCCAGTCAAACAGACATGGCTCAAACGACTTAAAACGTCATGAATCGAATTTAGCTCAAATAAACCTATGTGTAACACAAATGATATATACCCTCCTACCCTAGGAGGCCTCGTTGTGCAGTCCCTTCTGCCTTCTCCCATACAAAAAAGCATGTGTCTCGCAATTTTATAGTTTCCTAATAATTTTTAACAGGAACTCTTTATATGTTGACGAATACATTAACAATCGAACCACAGTAACCATTCCATAAAGTTTTGATACATGTCAGCAAAAGTCTGGCCATATGGCAGAAAGTCCTACCTCCAACCGTTTACACTCCACAAGCAGGCAAAAAGTAATGCATAAGTTAATTCACTTAAAAATCTATTAATTTTATTAGACCAGAGTTAAACAATAAACAATGGGACCGGCCGTGGCATAGTGGTAAGAACACGCGACTACCATGCGGGAGCTCACAGGCTCAACTCCTGGCTCCAGTCATCTTAAAAAAACGACAAATTTTCTTTCTTTGTCAGCTCCCCTCGAATGATGTCGACAGCAACTTCTTTCGTCGAGTCAATCGGCATGTCTAGTAAGAGCTTCTCAAAAAGTAAAGTTCGCATTCGTCGATAAACAAGTAGGTGCAGTTAGTTGTGAATCTAAAAAAAGAAAGCGGGTTACTTCACAACAACGCGAGAAGCTAAATTAAGAAATTAAGTTTTTAAGAGTTAAACAATATCCACTACATTAGACATAGGGTGCGGATATTTATTAGTCAGTTCACTTGGCTGAACTTTCGTGTTGGTTTTAGACTCACTCAACAGGATCTATAGATTCGACTAATTCGAACGTCAGCTGTTCGAGAAGCTCTTACGTAACATGCCAAAGGACTATACCTATCAAAAGTTGCTGTATACAACTTAAGGGAGGCCGGCGATCTAGGAAATGTTAATAGCTGTGGCTAGGTTTGAACCCGGGTCTGCCGCATTATGTCACGCTCTATCTGGACATCATAACAACAACAGTGTTGAAAATTGTAACTGAACACTAATTACTACTCAACAACAAATCTCGATTGCCAATAGTCTTAAGAAGCCTGCCATAACTTCAAGATTTGCATTGGTCACCCCCTAAGCATGCTACTCCATCATACCATACCTTTCTGACATTAACAGACATTCGTGCCATGTGACAAGATCACATCATAAAATCAAGAAATAAATTGAACTTTTAAGCAAAACCCCCATAAACACAAAAACAGGTTGAAGACCCCCTGGAGCTGTGGACACTGGCTCTTAAACTGGCACAAAACACTGCAAACTGCATGCAAAATGTGAGGAGAAAAACATAAAACACGAAACACCTTAGCCTAACATGATGAATGAAATGATCGAAGAGTGGATTAAGGGAGGAGGCAAAAAAAAAAAACGGTTGATTTGATGTCCGTATCAAATGTCCATATGATGTTAAAGTACTAATTAAATACTGCAATGTATGCGTTACCTTTATGCCTCGTTATTTTGTTGAAAGTTGTCTCAATGTTGAAAAGACCTGCTTAACATTTTGTATAAATTCATTTCATTCATTTATTTTCGTTGTGTCCAAAAAGTCATTCAAGTTACACGCCACACTTTTACAGATATATTTTTTTTAATAAATTCAATTTTCTGGGGTTTTTTTTAGGGGCCACTTGTTGCTGCGGCTAACGCTTTGACAAGCTGCAGCCACACAATGCGTGGCTAATTATGGGCGCACTGCACTCTCTTTCTCTGTGCTGCTTAAGCTTCTCCATAACTACATCTTGAATTTCTTTCTCCGCTTGAAGTTAACAAGGTTTGCGTGTGACCACCACCATCTGACATCAAAAATGGTCATCATCTGTCCATCAGTCCACTGCAATGAGGAGAGACAGTTAAAATGATTGGTGGCTACGCACTTATAGCATCGTTTGGATTTTGATTTGTTCATTCTTGTCTGCTTTTTGGCATTTTCTTTAATATGTACTACATACGAATATGAGAAGGGATCTTAACTGTCTTAGGCTGTGACTTCTTCTGGCCGAAAACTACTAACGAGTGATGTTAATTGGACATGAGAGGGAAAATTGAATTCAATTTAAATGAAATGTTGCATTTCTTGAAATTTATGATACATTTAGAAGTTTTTCTAATTAAACATCTGACAATTGAATGGAGGTGCGGTAAGGAGAGGGTTAATAAACCGTCTGAAGTATACAGGTTTCAAGCGGCAGATCGCAGAGGTATGTAGTTACGTTGGTTATTTGCTGTTCTTGCATTTTAACTGTCATGCTTATTTTATGGGATTTGGTAAGTTGTGGCATTGCAGCGGGTTTTTATTTACATTTTAGGTAATTGTGCATGAACCTAAAGTGGATTGGTAGGTATCATTAATATATTATGTTATTTGTAGGAATCCAAGTCGTGCAGGAGACTTACGAAGTTGCAACGAAAAACAGACGGGTGTAGTTTGTTTACTGGATGACATCGAATAAGTTTTATATAACTTCGAAAAGTGTTAAAAATTTACCTGAACAGATTTATATAAAAAAGACATACACACACTAAGTCAAATCTTCATCAATTTGATGAAATATTTCCTAACTTTCCAACCTATAACACATTAGTTTGAACTGTTGAAGAACAATACACGCTATAATTTTCTCTTTAGTTCATATATTAATAACAATGTTTCAAATTCTAATGATGTAAAATAATCACCAATTAAATAAAGCACAAAAACGTAAGATAAATGTGAGATTTTTCTGATTTGAGTATTTCTGATGGTTATTTAACCATAATAACAACTAATTAGGGGGAATGGGACTTTGCCCTGAGATGGAAAGTTACTGATTGTCACTCACTTTGGAGTGACCAGAAACGATTCCTTTGTGGCACTGTCCAAACAGCTAACTACTTCCGGTCTTAGGCCAAGTATTCCCCGGGCGGTGCCGTGACATAACCCCACACGGACATAATCCCCAAAACGATTTTGGGGCTTATGTCCGGACAACTTGGCGGACATAACCCCCAATTTCATTGGGGATTATGTCCGACACTAATCTGCGGACATAAGCCCCAATGGGGATTATGACCGAATTTGTTGTTGTTTTTAGTATTTCAACATATGAAGAGAACAATTTTAAATATTGCTATTGTAGCGAGGGACGAATGCGCTGGGGGGCACGCCCCCTACCGCATCCGCCGTAGCTAGTCTCGTTGCATACTTAATCTGTCTCACTGCAGCACGAGACGAATGCGGTGGGGGGCACGCCCCCCCGCCGCATACGCCGTAGTTAGTCTCGTTGCGTACTTAATCTGTCTCACTGTAGCACGAGACGAATGCGGTGGGGGGCACGCCCCCCGCCGCATACGTCGTAGTTTGTTAGTTACTTAAAAAGACACTCTATTTTTAGGGGGTGGGCGTCCGCCCACCCCCATTACATCAACTTCATCAACCTTTTTCATTACTTTTAATTTTTTAGTCGCAAAATAAGTTTGGGTGTTATGTCCGTTATATTTGTTGGGGCTTATGTCCGTTATGCCCCGCGGACATAATCCCAAATGCAAATTGGGGGTTATGTCCGCAGAGCGTGGCGGACATAAGCCCCAAAATCGTGTTGGGGATTATGTCCGTGGGGGTTATGTCCGGGCACCTCCCCGGGCAATGACTTTAAAGCAACCGCTTAGAAGTTAGCTAGAGTTAGAAGGCGAAACGTTGAGTAACCTAATCGGCATGCCACCACCGATGCGTCTTAGGAAGTAGGTAACAGAAGTTACTGAAGCTCAACACAGGCTCTCTTAGTGGCTTTGGCAGCCCCAAGAAACTAGGATCGGGCGCGGTGGCCTAATAAGCCACTCTAAACTAAATTATTATGAAAACACGAAGAAGAAAAAAACAAGAACCCCCCAAAATGTTGACGACCCCCGCAAACGATATAAGGACCATAATTTAAGGATATGCACCTGGAATGTCCGAACTCTATACAGAGATGGTGCCTCTATCCAACTGGCGAATGTCCTCGACAAATACAAGGCTGACATCACCGCCATACAGGAAATGAGATGGGCGGGACAGGGATGCACACGACGATAGAGCTCTGACATCTTTTACAGCTGCCATGCAGAAAAACACGAATTTTGGATGTGGTTTCAAAGTCGGCAAGAGACTTTGACACCTGGTCTCGCGGTTTAACCCTGTAAGTGACCGAATAGCCGCCATTCGCATCCGGGCGAAATATTTTTACATTACGCTGATTTGTATACACGCCCCGACGGAAGATAAAGACGATGAGATTAAAGATGCATTTTACGAGGCCACGACATTAACATTGGCCTGGAGGACTTTAATGCAAAAATAGGAAGGGAAGATGTTCTTGGTCCATCGATCGGTAAATTTAGAATGCATACCGACACATCAGACAACGGGTTTAGGCTGGTTAGCTTCGCTGCGGGAAGGAACATGGTAGTGAGTAGAACTAGATTCCAGCACAAAGATATCCACAAGGCAACTTGACTATCCCGTGATCAAAACATTGCACAGAGCGAAAAACGCACGTCACCAAACACAAAGAAAGCTGTACATCGCGAAGCTGCAAACCCCAGAGATAGCTACTGCCTACTCGAACCAGCTCTCCCAACACTTCTACGACACAACGCCTCTACTTCTGACGATCCCGATACACAGTGGCAGCATATTGCGCATTCCAATGCAACCGCCGCAACAACCGTGCTAGGATATGAAAAGCGGCGCTCTGACGAGTCCTGGTATGATGAAGAATGTCGCATAGCGTCTGAGGAACAGGATGCTGCTTATAGCGCAATGTGCTGTTAGGGAACGGCACAAGGAGGCAGTCAAACAGGCGAGACAGCTATTTAGGCGAAAAAGAAAACGTCAAATGAAGGAACGGGAGAACGAGGATATAGAGCAATACAGGGATAGAGGTGAGGCCCGAAAATTTTACCGGTAAGTAAAAGCAAAAGGCTACGGTAATGGGCTTCCCTCCTGTAAGGACAAGGATGGAAATCTGGTTACAGATACGCAGAATGTGCTGCATATATGGAGAGAAACTTCCAGCAACTGCTGGAAGTGCAGCGCCCATGAAGGTATTACGCCAATTGTCAAAGACGTCTTAGATTGCCTACCACCAAGTCAAGCCGAGGTAGGAAGAGCAATATCGCGGCTGAAAAATTATAAAGCAGCCGGCGTCGACGGATTTCCGGCATAGCTCTTCAATCAGAAATTACTCGACGCCATCGCTGAGTTTGGTATTCCAGCGAAGCTGATACGCCTTTGCGGAATGACGCGAAGTCTTCAGTAAAGATTGGCAAGGACCTTACGGTGCTATTCAATACCAGATGAGGCCTAAAACAAGGCGACGGCCTATAGTGTGACCTCATCAACAGAGTGATGGAGATGAAAGCTGCAGTAAACACGAGTGGCACGATATTCAACAAAAGCCACATGCTACTCGCATACGATTGAAATCTGCGGGATGTGACTGCAGCCTTCTCAGGTATACAGAAAGATTCAGCGAAAATGTGTCTAACGGTGAACGAGTTCACAACGAAGTTATTAGTTTCAACGAACAAATAATCTACACATTTGGGACGCTGAGTGTACATTGACAACTACAATTTCGAAGTGGTAGATGATTTTATTTACCTCGACTTGCCATCAAGAAAACAAATAACGTCTGCCTTGAAATCCGGAGAAGAATCCTGCTTGCTTGTAGATGCTATTAAGGACAGATACATTTTTCGAAGAACAAAAATTCAGCTATACCAGGTACTGTATACATATATTTTGATGAATGGGTCACAAGTGGATAATTTGGTTCTGGATGTATTCGAAAGGAAAATACTCACTAAAATATAAACATCATCGTTAACGGACATTTTCGATATGAATCATAAGCTGTCTGAGCATATATGTTTCAGCTCCAAAAGTCTTCACAATTAACTCGAGAAGGAGTGCAAATGGAGGATATAGAATGGGGGACATTTTTTTCAATAAAAGCTGGAATTCAACCGATGGGGGTTTTGGGGTCGCTTGTTTCGAATCTCGAGTCAAATTTATAAAAAAAAATATAGGATACAAAATGGCGGATAATTTAAAAAAAAATGCTGGAATTCAACCCATATTGTGCCTATGGGGGTGTTTGAGGTCGCTGATTTCGAATCCGGGTCAAATTTTGAAAAGACAAAATGGCTGATGCAATATGGCGGACATTTTGTTCAGTAAAATTCCAGCTTTTTTCAAAATAATGTCCGTCATGCTGTATTAGCCATTTTTTTGTTTTCAAGTCTGACTCTGGATTCGAAATCAGCGACCCCAAAAAACCCTTAGTGACGTGTTTCATGCATATAAGAAATCTTCTTAATTATACCCTCACCCTACGGTTAGGAGGGTATATATCATTTGATACGACCCAAAAGTTTAACACATAGAAGGAGTCACTTTAGACCCTAGCTTTTTCTGAACCAAATTCGTTCGATTCATGACTTTTTAAGTCGTTTGAGCCAAGGGCGTAGCCAGGTAGGGGCATGCAACGTGATCGTACCTTAATCCTTTATTTAGTAAAACTAAAGCAGGATACAGTTTTGGAGAAAAAAACTGGAAGTATAGCCACGCCCCTTTTGGTACCTCTTATTGAAATGTACCTTTCCGTCTACTATAGAGATGGAGCAATAATACCAAAAATTCCAATGTGATCGGACTCAAATTCTATATTTAGTAAAGCTAGAGCAGGATACAGTTTTGTAGAAAAAACTGGAAGGATAAAATCAACGGGATTGTACCCAATTTCTGTGTTTAGATAAGCTATAACAGGAAGTCTAGCCATGCCCCTTCTGGTACCTCCCATATAAATGTACCTTTCCGCCCACTTTACAGATGGAGCAATAATATCAATAAATGCAACGTGATCGTACCTTAATCCTTTATTTAGTAGAACTATAGCAGGATACAGTTTTGGAGAAAAAAACTGGAAGTCTAGCCACGCCCCTTTTGGTACCTCCCAAACAAATGTACCTGTCTGTCCACTTGATTGAGCAAAAATATCAAGAATTCCAATCTGATCGTTCCCAAATTCTTTATTTAGTAAAACTATAGCAGGAAACAGTTAAAAAAAGAATTGAAAGACTAGCTACGCCCCATCTGGTACCTCACATACCCATCTGGTACCGCCCACTTTAGAAATCGATAAATAATATCAATAGATCTAACGTGATCATGCCCAAATTATGTATTTAGTAAAGCTATAACAGAACAAAGTTTTTGAGAAAAAATTTTGAAGTGTAGACACGCCCCTTCTGGTACCTCTCATACAAATGTACCACTCCGCACACTTTAAAAATCGAGTCATAATATCAATATAATAGCAAATTGTATGTTTCACAGAGAATGAGGGTATACGTAAGTCGGGTTGCCCGACTGAAACTTTCTAACTGGTTTTATGACTACGTTGTTCACAATTTTTATCAAAGGAAGGGTAAATTCAAAGGGAATAAGGAAAAAATGGCAAAAATATGCAGTTAATCCTAATAAGTGGGCTTAATAGCGGTATCAACTCAAGATCATTCCTATGTTAGTCATGGTTTCTAAACATTATGTCTTTTTCAATCCCTAGAATTGTCAAATTATATAAGCATTACTTCAATAATATAAACAGCTGTAGGGGGGGTCGCTCTTACATTTGGTGACAGTATGGCAGATCTCCACAGAATTCCACCTACTTACTTAAAAAAACTTAATTTCACTTTGCACCCCATGAATGAGGTATGGAATAGCTTCTCGCGTTGTTGTGAATTAACACCCTTTCTATTTTAAGATTCACAACTAACGGCACCTACTTGTTTACCGACGAATGCGAATATCACTGTTTGAGAAGCTCTTACTAGACACGCCGATTGTCTCGACACTTATACTGCGAAGTTGCTGTCAAGAACATTCTAGGGGAGCCGACAATGAAAGAACTTTTTTTTTTAAGATGACTGGAGCCAAGTTTGAACCTGCGATCTCCCGCATGGTAGTCGCGTGTTCTAACCACTATGCCACGGCCGGTCCCTACACTTGCCGATAATATGGCATCGTCACACAAAAAATTGTTCATAGCAGTTTGAATTCAACGATTATTTTCGAGCGTCAGTCTTGATCTTACCAGGGAACAATTTTAGCGTGAACGAACCGTCGATATCACATTACACAAAATACAAAACTTCGATAATGCTTTTTATCTGAAATTATCCGAAATGAGTATTTTTTTTATTTCACACGCTAAATTACTTTAATGCGGGTGACCTAAATTCGAGATCTGTTCTTTTTGTTGATTGGCGGCCCCTCGATGTTGGCGACAGCAGCTTCTAGGTAACCGAGTCAATTCTCATGTCTAGTAAAGGCTTCTCAAAAAACATGCCGTTCAGAACTGCCATTGAACGTGTAAGCTTACTGAAATACTCGCATTTCATTTTTGGGCTGCAAATATTATTTTTTGGTAAATAAATTCTTAGCAGCCAATTGTCAATAAAACTTCTACTGTATACCCCAAACTTCGTTTAAATGCTAAAATCAACAAAGTAGAAATGTAACGTGTTAATTAATATGCAATATAGTCTAACACATCATTGGACTTCATTTGCCGAACATGTACGCATTTACAAACGACCAACAAGACTGCCGACCCAAATTGCGTAAGCGTTGCAACAATCTGGTGGCACTAACGCAAAGCAGGCCATCCTTGTATAAGCCAACAGACAAGGAGTTTAAAAAAAAAGATCATCGATGTTAGTATCAATTTAAATGTAACTAAATCCTTTATTTTTTATTTTTAGTCGTACGATTTTTTTCATACTCGTCTTATCTTGCTTTCTGTTTACCACGCAATAATGTTGTTAATAAATTAAGCAACTTAAAATGTATTCAAACATGCAACACCGAACTGAATATGTTAAAGAAGCAGACTTGTTATAGCTCAACGTCTACTTTGTTGGTTTTTCTAAAGTCAACTAGTCCACTGGTTACACTAAAGTGATCTCTGTAGCATACTACAGTGTTGATCTGGTAGAATCTTGTAATGACTTCTTGGAATTGTGTGTATCCAAACGATGCGTTGTTTGTTATTAATTAGTTACATTTGGTCGATGAAGATATGATTGTGTATTTGTTTTTATTTGGAAAATGAAATCTAACTTTTCTTTAATCATATTTAATCGGTAGAGAGAGATAAGAAAAACATTTAAGTCCATAATGCCATGGGCGTTCAAATAACATGACTGATTTGTTATCGAAAATATGTTATTGAATGCTGTGTAAAAGAGGTTAAGAAGCTGGTTTGCAGCAAGTTATAGAAATATGAATATGTTTTCCACAGTTGATGTTTAACTAATTAAATGTCATAAAAGAGTAGTCAAGCTAATTAGTTTTATATTATTTTTTTTTTGGAATCGCTATGCAGTGGGATGTAAATTTGAGCATGGAATTATATAACATACTAGCTTTCCCGGCTCGCGTTGCTTCACCCGTACTTACAATGAACCTTCTTATGACTTTAAGCATTACAGGTAAAATGCCAACGCTTCATAAGACGAACGAATACCCAATTTATGTGATTGTAGCTTTATCCCATTGGTCTAAGTGATTGTACCGCTTTAGTCCCTTTTTATCCCTAAAAGTACGAATTTTAAAAGATATATTCGTATCACACAACTAAAATGGACCGGTGCCCCCTCTAACTAAATAGGAAGCATGCCATATACGATTATAGCCCCAATTGACAGTTATCTAATTCTATAGGATGCAATTCTATATACATTTTCGTAACTCTACCTTTAGGTATTTGATCTGGGTGATATCATCAGTTTTATCCCTTTTTTCGGTATTTGTACAACTTAAAAACGAATTTTAAAATTATTTCACTTCGCACAATTTTTATGACTATACCTTTAGACGTTTATTACCAGTTTTATCCCTTTTTACCCCTAAAAGGTAAGAATTTTCGAAAACCCTCCTTGCTTCGTTCTAATTCCATAGGGAGCAAGCCTATATAACTTATCATGATTACATCATTAGCCGTTTGGTCTAGGCGATAGTTTTTTTTATCCCTATTTCGGTTTTTTTACCCAGAAACATCGGATTAAAAAAAATACTTTAATCCAATTTGATATTAAGCATTTCCATATCAATTTTTGCGATTATCTCATTAGCCGATTGGTTTAGGTGTTGATACAAATTTTATTACTTATTGGTAATTATACCATCACCCTTAGGGATGAGGGTATATATCATTTGATACGACCCAAAAGTGTAACACATAGAAGGAGTCACTTCAGACCCTAGGTTTCTTAGAAAATGTCTGGAAATTTTGCACGAGTTAATATTTCCCTAAAACTTTTTTATTTTACTTAGGGTGATGGTATATGTAAGTCGGGTCGCCCGACTGAAACTTTCTTACTGGTTTTTAACCCATAAAAGTACGAGTTTCCAAAAATCCGTTCTTAGCTATTAATATGACCGACATAACAATTGTTTCAAAAGGGGCGTGACACTTTCCATTTCCTAGCGAGATGTAATCCTCCATGTTCCATTTGCATATGTAGCACATCTCATCTTCATACCTTTAATGGCTCGCGAAATATGACCGATTCAAATTTTGGTTTGTGTGGGCGGTGCCACGCCCCACAGTGGCACCGCCACATACATTTCTTGGAAAAAATAGAAGGAGTGGTCGAGCAGCAATGAAATTTTCAGAAACACTTCTCTGGGCTAAATTAATAAATTTTGAACAAAATTAGTTTTGGACCTAGGGACTCGAAATTCGGGACACTTCTTAATTGAGTCCTCCTTATGAAAAAAAATGAAACATATTGGGGATGCCACGCCTACTTTAGATTTTACGCCCATTGAAAGTTGTTGTTTTTCGTCCCTGTCTAGAATCATATAAAAATTTCATATAAGTTAAAAAATGTTAATTTTTATTCAAAAGTTAAACATGTGTTGTCTCCATACAGAAGAAGAGAATATCCCCAACAACCCTCCGTGAAAGATATAGCCTTCAAATACACCGAAAATATCCCACAAATACATGCATTAAAATCGATGTTACTGATATGGTCGGTATTTGGCGGTAAATTTTTTTTTTCTTAATTGAAAATACAGACTCGGACCTTTAATTTTTTTATAGTTAGAGGGCTAAGCAAGGCAAAGCACATAAAGTTTTTTTCCACCAAAATGTGAAAAGTTGATATTTTTCAGTATAATTTTTGATAAATTATAATAGTTAGTTTACTTTCCCAATTTCAATAATTTTTTTTTTATAATAAAGTAAGTGCTATATTTTCATTAAAAAATAAAACAAAAGTTATAGCTATAAACTTACACACAAAAAAAGTTCTTTAATTGGACAATAATTGTTATCTAATTTCATTGAATAAATTTCCGTTGACTTCTGTTAGTTTTTTTAACTACAAAATTTCACTTTTCATAAAAAACGTTGGTGAATTATTATTATCCAAATATTTCTTTACAAAACCACATCATTAAAATTTTGAAATTGCAAAGTTGAAAAACACTATTTTTTCCACAGAAATGCCACTGTGCGCCCCTTTGTTTAGGTATGCTTTCATGTAGCCTATGATAGAGACCCTACGGATAGTAATACACAGTGAAAATTTCATTGCAATCGGCCCATTTATGTCGTCCAGATAACGATTTTTCCAAAAGGGGCGTGGCACCATCCATTTCCCAGCGAGACGTTATCCTCTTTATATCAGTAACATACGTAGCAAATCTCATCTTCATACCTCTAATGGCTCTTAAGATAAGACCGATTGAAATTTCGGTTTGTGCGGGCGGTGCCACGCCCCTTTGTTTAATTATGTTTTCATGTAGCCTATGATAGAGGCCCTGTGAACAGTATCACACATAGAAAATTCAATTGCAATCGGTCCATTTATTTGGCCAAAAGGGGTGTGGCACCGCCCATTTTCCACAAACAAAGTATTTTTTCCTATACCACCGATATAGGTACCAAATCTCGACTTCGTACCTATAACGGTTCAAAAGATACAGTCATTTTAAAATTCCAGTTGTATGGGGCGGTGACACGCCCATTTTACCCCCTTTCAGCCCGAATTTCCAAAAATCTCTTCTTAATGCGCGCCTACGTCATAAAAGAAACCTACATTCTAAATTTCACGGTTCTAGCTTTAGCCGTTTGGGCTGGGGAGTGATCAGTCTGTCACCCAAGCCTTTTATATATATAGATAACACTATGCAACAAAATTAAAAAAACAATTTCGACATCAGTATTCCCACTAAATTTTTTCGATGCATTATGGTCTTTTGATTACAGACATAGCAAAAGACAATTGTTATTCCCTTTAGTACTTAGGTCATGAAGTTAGATATGTTATTAATAAAATCATCTAATTCCTATAAAAATTCATTCAAAATTGTTGATGAATTGAAATTTTACGTCCTGTAGAATCAAGACCACGAATCTCATTGGTATTCCTAGTAAATAAATAGGCACACCTTACGCTGATATTTACATAAATGTCCAGTCTCAGCAACCTCTTTGCAGTCGTTTAGCAAATTTTCATTCCAGAACAATGTTGCCAAAGCAACAGTAGAATAACATTAAAGAAACGCTCACTTTTCAACAAGTTCGTTTCTCAAGTCTTTCACACACACACACACAACCTGCAATAACCACAACAACACCTTGACCAAATAACGTTTGTGCCTTAAGTCTTTCGTATGCCATCCTGCCTTCGTTACCGTTTCACGCTCAAAAGTTCAAAAACATAATAAACATTTTTAAAATGACATAATTCAAGATAACTACCCTTACGTTGAAATTTCAAAACGATTCTTGTTTTTTGTTGTTGTATTTGTTTTAAACGCATTTAAGAAAATTATCTGCAACATAAAGAGATCAAAAACGCATGAATGCAGAAAATGATGGTTGAACATGCAACTACGGCCAACTAACTGGCCAACACAACAAGCGACGACTGACCGTCCATGCGGCCTCACCACGGCCATTCCAACAAAGCGAGGTGGCATTGTTTTCAAAGTTTATGCAAAATTTTAATGCATTAAGTGTCTGTTAATGGTTTTAAGTGTTTTCTTAAAGATAATTAAGGTTTTCATTATTATCTCCGCCAAAGTGCCGGAGTGGAGCCCCTTAAAATAATTTATGAGGTTTTAAAATGCATATGTAAATAATCGAAAATTTATATGAAACACATAAAATTGGCGAGTTTATGAATGACATTCGGGCCATAAATAAACGGGCCAACAACTACAGGCACACAAAGACACACAGACAGACAGACAGCACAGATGTTGTTAAAATGTAAATTTGCGCACTGGAATGTAAAAGAAATCACTGTTATCTTAACAGAGTTATAAAAGCGGAACTCATTGCCACGTTAACGACAACAAATCCTCATTTAGCCAAAGTCATTTGGTTGGTTGTGTGGTACTTATTTGCATTATTTTAGTAGCGGGTAGCCCAAGAAAACATGACGGTAATGCCTTGTAATGTTCCAATGCATTGGACTGAGAGAGAGTGCCAACGTGCAGCAGATCTACTCTGTGATCGCCCGTCCAAAAAAAAACAATCATTGCGGTAGTAACAGAATGGAGGTGCAGTGGTTGGTGGCCGCTTAATGTCTTGTATAGGCCATCACATGAACGACCAGTAAAGTGACCAGTGCGTGTAGTATTTGGACATTAAATTGATAGGCAAATGACAGTGCTATGCGCCAAAAGGGAGCGGGAGCGAGAAAAAGGGTAAAGGAAGGGGTCGGCAAGAGAGTGAACGAAGAAAACATCAATGCGAACATGATTTTTGTGCCAGTAATCACTAGGTGCAGACTGTGTCGAACGTTACGAGGTTTGGGAAGGGAAATTTTGGCATGTAAGCAAATTGTGCACTTAAGGGGGAAATGGAAATTTTGGACACCAAAATTTATTTAACTATATCACACAAAATTTTGTATGATAGGTACCAGTTGATTTACAATCCCATAACTATATTTTTGAAAATATTAGTACTAGAAAGTTTCCGTAAGGGTCGGTGAAGGTTTACTCTAGTTATCCTACCCACCAGCCATTCTTCCAGCCAGCCCGCCAACCAGACATGTCTCGATCATCCGAAATAATCCTTAAACGAAGTTGGTCTTACGATACTTGGGATCACACTCATCTCCCTTAAAAACTTTAAGCTCAAAGAGGTACGAGTTAACATACTCCAATAGAGCTCAAACTTTGGCTATCCCAAAATTTGCAAAGACTTGTCATTTTTCCACTCTTTTAAGTCGCCGGGACCCAATGGAATTATTCCCGCGAATCTACAAAGGAACATCGAAATATTTACGTCCTGGCTTCTGAAAATCTGCAAAGCCTGTCTAAAGCTGTCGTACATTCCAACGAGATGGACAACCAACAAAATTGTATTTATCCCTAAAGGGTGTAAGGCATCACACACTAAAACAAAGGATTTTAGACCAATTAGCCTATCTTCTCTTAAACCGGAAGTCCTGTCCAGGGCTCCGCATGCCTACACGAAGAGCAAATCCACGAAAACTGCTTTTCATTAGATAACCAACCTCATCGTAAGATCCCTGAACTGCAAGGAATATGATCTAGCTGCCTTCTTGGATATTGAGGGAGCTTTTAATAATGTCAAACCTGATACTGTAATTGACTTAATGGAACAGCTGGAAATTAACCCAGTGGTCATCGCCTAAGTTGATAAACTACTAAAATTTAGGCCCATTGGATCCAGTCTGGGCGTGTCAAATATTTCCAAGGTAGCGGTTCGCGGTACTCCGCAAGGAGGAGTACTCTCTCCACTACTATGGAATTTCAACATCAATACTCTCCTGATGAAGGTGGAAAAAATGTGCTGCACAACCGTCGCATATGCGGACGACGTGTCACTAATAGTCACCGGCAAGGATCCTAAACTACTCTCTGAGCTGCTGGAATCTGCGCTGAAACATTATTTTAAAATGGCGTCATGACTGTGGACTGTGTGTAATGCCGAGTAAAACAGAACTGGTGCTATTTTCACGGAGATACAAAATCCCTCAATTTGCCAAACCCAGATAAAATGGAGTCGCACTGACACTCTTTGATAGTGCCAAATATCCTGGGCTAACATTGGACAGTAAACTGATATGGAACCTGAACACTCAGACCAGAATTAGCAAAGCAGCAACGGTTCTATACTGCTGCAAAAGGGCAATCGGCCACAATTAGGGAATTAGCCTCAAAAACGTAAACTGGTTATACGAATCTCTTATTAAACCCATCTTATTCTTATGAGACCGGTGGCAGTCATGATAATAGGGCCACTTAGAACTACTCCAACTAAGGCACTGTGTACGATCCTAAACTGGTTACCGAAATAGCGGCCATTATAATAGCCGTAGAGAAAATTCAGTATCTTGGGATATTGGGCGGCAATATTATTTTCTTACTGATAGTAAAGCGGCTATCAGATCCCTAGAGAAAGTGCACACCACTTCGAGAAATGTTCGAGAATGCCGGTCGTCTCTTGAGGAGATAGCGAAACAATCGACGGTTACCCTTACATCGGTTCCAGGACATGGGGGCATATATGGTAACCAAAGGGCCGATGCGTTGGCAATATCCGCCACAACCGTGACTCGGACGAAGTTTACGGCCTCATTGGGATCCCTCTCACAAAGGGGAAAACTGAACCTCATAGCAAGAGAAAGTCAATATTTGACTATTAAATATTTACAAAAAATAAAATTTCCTTAATTGAACGACAAGTAAAAAATATAGAATTTACTAAGTACTTAACCTTTGACCTCTTTGGGGCATTGAAAATTGTTTCAAAGATGAACGAGATCAGACAATAACTTCTCCCCACTTCCTATACAAACTTTTCCATTTTGGGGGCGTCCTTCTGTATTCTCTGTGATAACTGCCGATGTGTAAGAGCTATGGAGCTAAACTTTGGTATAGAAGCTTCTGTCCTCTAAGCGGAGGTTAAGTTCTTAGATGAGCGAGATCAGGCAATAACTACTCCTTCCCATATAAATCCCCCCTTTTTGTAGATGTTCGTCTGTCTATCCCAATGATTACACAGATCGGACAAAACTACACTTACCTCCCATACAAACTCCCCCTTTTGGGTTGCCCGTCTGCGTGTCCCAGTGATTACATTCGAGGCGTAAGAGCTATCGAGCTTAAATTTGGTGTAGAAGCTTTTATCCTCTAAGTAGAGGTAAAGTTCTAAGATGAGCAAGATCGGACAAAAACTACTCCCCTTTCCATACGAACTCCCCCTTTTTGTGGTATTCGTACGTATATCTCTGCGATTACAGTCGTAATGTAAGAGCAATCAAGCTGAAATATGGTATGCAACCTTCTATCCTCTAAGCGGAGGTTAAGTTCTAAGATGAGCGAAATAAGACGAAAACTACTTCCACTTCCTAAACAAACTCCCTCATATTGGGGGTATCCGTCTGTCTGTCGCTGCGATTACAGTCGTACTGTTAGAGCTATCGAGCTGAAAGTTGGTGTAGAAGTTTCTATCCTCTAATCGAAGGTTTTGTTCTATTATGAGCAAAATGGGACAAGAACTACTCCCACATCTTATACAAACTCCCTCTTTTTGGGGTGCTCAGGGTGTATTGATATCATTACTCAATATATAAAGTGAGCGGAGTGGAACATTTGTATGGGGAAGGGGGGTACAAGAAGGGACGTGGCCATATATACTTTTTTCGTTTATTGCCGGCCCCCTCAATATTGTCGACAGCAACTTCGCAGTCTAAGTGTTGAGTTAATCGGCGTTTCTAGTAAAAGCTAAACAAGTAGGTGCCGTTTGTTGTGAGTCTGAAATAGAAATCGTGTTAATTCACAACAAAGCGAGAAGCATCCCAGACCTCATTCATGTGGTGTAAAGGGAAATTAAGCAGTAAAGAACATCTGAGAAATTTATCGACATAGGCATAATGTACTACAGGAAAATTGTATTCCCTTCACATGCTCAATAATTCTGTATGCAGTCTGTGCATTGATCCAACTTAACACTCATTGGTCCACATTCAGATTAACGTTAAAGAAACCGTAAAAGAATTTTTAAGAAAAGTTCTATTTTTTTCCTTCACTATTAAATCGAATGCACCTCGTCACCCAGCCAACAAACTTTGTCAGGTCTTCATCATCACCTCACCAATGACCAGATCATGTTGACGACGACACTGCCAGTCAATAATGTTGGTGACATTTCTTATGTTCGGCTGCAAAGTGTTTATAGGCTTACTTTGCATTTAATTAGCATTTGTGGCAGTTGCAGTTGATAACTGTTACGTTTTACAAGCCATATATTCGATCGTTCTCCAACGTATCCAACCATCCCTCTCCCTGGCTCATCATATCATTTTAGAGCTGATCAGTGGTGAACATGTTTAAATGAATGTTTGAGTTTGATTTTTATCACATTCAAAATGTCATTGGTATATGCAACAAAAAATCAAATAGTTAATTTTATGAGCGTTGTGGCGTGATACAAGAAGGCATCATCTTACAACGTTGCTGTGACACAAATAAAAATGCTGCAGGATTTCTACGAAGGAATGTTCATAAAATCCAATAAAATATGTTTGATATTGTCACTGATCGTTGGGGTTGTTAATGAGTAACAGTATTGCTGGCTGCCTCCGATATTTTTGTTAACTGGAATCGATTTGGTAAATTGTGCGAACTGTTGAAATGCGCGTTTAGTAAATTTGCTGCATAACTGGATATAGCGAAGAAATTTAGTGCTGCAGCATGTTTTGATTAAAAACGGGATTAGTTGAAGAGTGTCAGTTTGATGGGCAGTTTTTGCGTAATTTACTTAGTATGAGATTATTTTTTTTTTTTTTGTGTGACGATGGTATTCCGGAGAGTGTAAGTAAGCGAGGAACATGTTGGCGACTTGTATTACTAGCACTGAATTAAGGGGTTTATGTTATTTTAGACATATAGAAGAAAGTTAATGATGGTCTAGAGTTGAAGGAGAAAATTGCCGATGACATTATTTGGGAGTTGTGTGATAACACAGAGTTACTTGTGTAAATAATCCCGTTTTTAATCAAAATATTGTGCTGGCTGCAAACCTTAATTGCAAAATTCCAAACCAATCAAATTAATTATATGTAGGTGATGAAAATATATTACTGTTTTTATGATGGTGGCGAAATCAAAATTAGCGAGATGATTTGGCACATAAATGCAAATGTACACATTTACTTTCTTATGATACCACAAATAGAGTCCTTACGACTCTCTTTGTAACCACATCAAACACAATTTATAATCTCCACATTTTCAATATATGACATCACAGCAAAAAAAATGAAATGGAATGTGTTGCTAACGAAATGGTATATTGTTTGCTGGGATATTACTGTGTGCAATATGAATATTGTTGATTCCTTATAACCAGAGACCGTAACTGTTATAATTTTTATTTATAAAAGTCCCTCTGTAAGAGTTATTTTCTGATTTTTATTTTATCTCTCCGAACATAAGACTTATTTTTGATTTATATTTTAAAAGTCCCAAAATAACAATTATTTCTGATTTATATTTTATCGCTCAGAAATAAGAGTTATTTTTGATTTCTATTTAAAAAGTCCCACAATAATAATTATTGAAGACTTTTTGAAATAGAAATCAAAAATAAAAATCATTCAATGAGTTTTTCAAATCAAAATCGAAAATAAAAATCAGCCTGAGACTTATATTTTTTCTGATGAAATATAAAACTCACTCGAAGACTTTTAATTTTTATTTGTTCAAATAAAAGTCTTTTGGTTCAATCGATATGCAAACAATATTTATATTCTGGCCAAAATAATTACAATTGTGGGACGTTCGGACCATATTTAACTCATAGCTACACAATGCAACGAAAAAACGATGGTTGTTACCATCACCCTTAGGGATGAAGGTATATGTATATCATTTGTTACAAATAAAAGTTTAACGCATTAAAGGAAACGTGTTAGACCCCAAGTATCTTAAGATCAAATTGTTTCAGGACTTCTTAAGACCATTGAGCCATGTCCGTCTGTTTGGCTAGCTGGATGGGTCGTGGGCAGGATAACTCGAGTAAACTTTAACTGATCATTATGAAAATGTGCCAGCATTTTTAAGTTAAGTAGACAAACCCATAGATGACCGAATCATTTGACACACTCCTTCTTGTACCTCCCATATGAATGACCAAATTTGTTCCTTAGTTCTACGGGCATATTTTTTCTGTTATTAGAGTGATTAGTGTCAAATTTTGGACAAGGTAGTTGAATAATGGTTGAATATAAACCTATTTTGAATTTTGCTGTGTATTTGGAAAGGAGAGACTATGGCCTTTCCAAATCTATATGTATGTATGTAACTTGTCATAAACTTTTGGTTTTTTTTTTTTAATTTTGAAGAAGTTTTTAGCCAAAACTTTTTTGCATTATCCTAATGTTTATTATATTGTTCAGAAAGTGCACACTCTCATGATTAAAACGCATACTTGTTTATAAAAATTGGTTAACAAATCGTTAAGTTATTCATAATTTTCAAGGAATCTGGGGGATAATTACATTTGGTCGGAGAATAAATGCGAACTAACCCAAAAAAATGTAAAAAAGATCAGAAATAGTTAATTTCTATACATGAAGACTTTTTGAAAGTATATTTAGCTCACTAGCAATTTCTTCACTTGACTGCAACTTCACCACCGATTTGTTTTATATATAAAATCCCTTCTATAAATTAACAAACACAATCGGACGGACAATCGGATGGAAACTGTATGTGCATGGATATAGCTTCTTATAACGTAATGTACTAAGTATGTTTGTATTAAAGCGTTGTTTTGGAACAAAAGACAATATTATGCAATACAAATGATTCTTGGTTGAATAAAGAATCAGCTTCAAAGGACAAGAGTTCTATAGATTTCTACAGTACCTCTGAGCACCCCATGAAGCTATGATGCTCTTGTGAAACGACCCTTTGGGATTAACGCGAATAACGTCTTCAAGCTGAAGTACCGGCAAATACTTAGGATTGATAAAGCATGCATTTGGTTGCATTTGCATTGCATTTGTAAAACGGTGTTGCGTGAGATGGTACACACCTGCCAATTAGATAATTTTTTTCGAGGTTAAACAATTTTGCACCCTTTTTTGCCATGTTTAACTGACAGTTCGCGAACTATAAGTGAACACTTAGTCCAATTATTTTTAGCTAAACTTGATAGTCTCGTTGAGCTGATCAAAATCATATATACATTTCTTTTATTACAAAAAACAATAATGACGATATCAGCAAAAGACTTTTATTTCAGGCCTGAAGAAATAAAAATCATTAGGTGAGTTTTAAATTTTGTTTTGAAAAATATAAGTCTTTGATTGATTTTTATTTTTCGTTTGGCAAAATAAAACTCACTTCGTAATTTTTATTTCAAAAAGTTTTCAATAACTCTTATTCAAAGACTCAAAAAAATAAAATCAACAATAACTCTTATTTATTGAGGGATAGAATATAAATCAAAAATAACTCTTATTTGATGAGCGATATAATAAAAATCAAAAATAAGTGTTATTTGGGACTTTTATAATAAAAATCACAAAATAAAAGTTTATTGCGAAATTCTACAGAGGGAGTAAAAACCAATGTAATGGTGTACTTAAAATAATTTTAGCACATTTCCTTCACATTGATTTTTTTAGTTGTAAAATCGATCAATAACAGTTATTTTCGGTCCCTGCTTATAACAAAGATTGCGAAAACACCAAAAACCTATTAGAAATTTTTTGTACGTTACTTCAGACGTACGTTAGACTAACCTATACATTTAAGTATGTGGACAGGCGAATCTGCCCTGTCTGTAATACGTCCAAGACCGAACGCGTTCATTTAATCCAGAATGTGTCAAGTACCTAGGCGTTATTTTGGACTGCAAGCTTCATAGTTGCAGACCAAACAATGTTGAAAGGGCTAAAAAAGCGATTAAAGCAATATGCCTTATATTTATTACACTGCTGTGCAAAAAGAAATAAATATGAGCCCCGACTCTATTCCCGCTGACTTCTTTTGTATCCGAATACATGTCATCCCCAATTTGCCCCATCACGTTCCGTTTTCTCGGGACGCCCTCCCCCTCATTTTCTTTACTTTACTTGAATGATAACAAAAAGTGAAGTAAGTAACTGAAACTGAAGTTTAAGGAGAGGGGTGAAATACCGAAAATTCGACGGATTTTTATGTAAATGACCTCATTTTACGAATGACCTCCTAAAATCGAATATCACCCCTATGTCATCATTCAAGTTAAGCCAAACAAAAGGCAGGGGCGTCCCAAGTATGAGTGAGATATTCTTATTCATTTTACATAAGAATTAGCAGGAATAGTGTCGGGTGGATTTTCATGCCGAGCAGTGTTATTTTCAAATCATTTTATGTTAATTTATGGCAGTGTTTAAGTGATGAAATTAAAGACAACTCTACGTCTATGAGGAAGCTCAGATATCCTTCTTAAAAAAAATAATTTCCCTTTACACCCCTTTGTTGTGAATTAACACGCTGTCTATTTTTATATTCACAACTAACAGAACCTACTTGTTCATCGAAGAATGCGAACGTCACTGTTTGAAGCTTTTACTAGACATGCCGATTGACTAGACACTATACTACGAAGTTGCTGTCGACAACATCGAGCCAATGAAAGAAAAATGTAGATGACTGGAGGCGGGAATCCAACCCGGGATCTCTCGCATGATAGTCGCGTGTTCTAACAATTAGTTCACGGCCGGTACCCGAAATCATTCACATTTTGCACTACAGCTATATTTCATTAAACTTTGTGCCGCAAAAAAGGGGAGTTTGTATGATAGGTGGACGTTACCTTTAGCCTACCACATTTTAGTTTTTATTATTTTTATGCATTTTTAACCCCAAAAAGAGGGAGTTTGTTCGGCGGGTAAAGAGAGTTTTTGTCCTCCGTTTAGAGGAAGAAATCTTGTAAACCAAATTCAAGCTCGATAGTTCTTAAACTACGGCTGCACTCGGGGGGACAGATAGACGGACACCTCAAAAAAGGGGAGTCTGTATGAGAGGTGGGTGTAGTTCTTTTCCGATAATGTTCATCTTAGAACATAACCTCCGCATAGAGGATAGAAGATGGTATATCAAATTTCTGATCAATATGTCTTAAAAGTAGGCTATAATCGCGAGGAGAGACAGGCGGACACCCCAAAAAGGGGAAGTTTGTATTAGAGGTGGGTTAGTTTTTATCCGATAATGCTTTTCTTAGAACTAAAGCTCCTCTTAGAGGATAGAAGCTTATATACCAAATTTCAGCTCGATATTTCTTAAACTAGGGCTGTAATCACGGAGACAAATAAATAAACACCCCCAATAAGGGAAAATTTCGAATGGGAGTAATTTTCGACCAATCTTCCTCATTTTAGAAACTAACCTCTGGTTTGAGAATAGAAGTTTCCATTCTAAATTTCATCTCGATAGCTCTTAAACTACGGCTTTAATCGCAGAGACCGACCCTAAAAAAGGGCAAAGGAAGGGAGAGACAGTTTTTGTTCATCATATAACTCAACCTCCGCTTAGAGTAGAGAAGCTTGCATACAGCACTTAAACTACGGCTGCAATCCTGGTGAAAGACAACAAAAAGGGGAGTTTTTATAGCAGGGAGGAGTATTTTTTGACCGATCTCGTTCATTTTAGAACTTAACCTCCACTTTGAGGATGGTAGCTTGCATTCGATATCTCTTAAAATACGTATGTAATCACGGGGATATACAGACGGGCACACCTAAAAATAAGATTTTTTGCATAGGAGGTGGGAGTAGTTTTTGACCGATCTCGTTCATCCTATAACTCCACCTGACTAGAGAAGCTAGCATACAAAATTTTAGCTCGATATCTCTTAAACTACCGCTGTAATCGTAGGGGCAGATACCAAAAAGGGGAAGTTAGTATGGGAGGTGAGAGTAGTTTTTGACCGATCGGGCTCGTCTAAGGACTTAACCTTCGCTTTGGAGATAGAAGTTTGCATTCCAAATTTCAGCTCGATATCTTTTAAACTACGGCTGTAATCGCGGCTGTAATCGTGGGGACAAATAGACAGACGGACGGTCATCTATAAATCGACTTAGATTTTAACGTTAAGCGAAAAAACAAAATCCAGACCGGAATGTTGTACCACTTGATGCAACAAATGCCCCAAAGATGTCAAAAAGTCAAGTTCTTAGTATTATGGCTGTTATAACGGTTTCTTTTAAATGGGGCGTGGCTCAGCCCACTTTCACCCTGGCTGTAATTCATACTGTACCAACAACACATACTATATATCAGCTTTATATCTCTTAAAGTTCATGAGATACAGTCTTTTAAAAAGTTTTAAGTTTTATACCACGCCCACATATCCGATCCCGCCCATTTTGTGTTGGATCACCAAATTTGCTACCAAATGCATCCATAAAAATTTTCAAGGCGATTGGAGAAACAGCCCTTCAGATATTTCGGTTTCAAACATAGTTTTCAATTTGCGGAGCCACGCCCACTTGATATATCAAAAATACAAGTAGTTTCACTACAGACTACACACGTACATTCTGTAAAAATTTCAAAAAGATGGGTCAAGCCGTTTTCGGGTCTATATGTACGTTACTAAAAGAAATACAAACAAACAAAGACAAATTCATTTCATATATACTTATATAGATTTGACCTTTGACCTCTTAGGGGCACGGCTTCAAGTTGTCCGATGTTGCCCAAATGTTGTCCATAGCTCTTTTATAACTACTGACACAATATTCCACTCGGGCATTAACGAACATCCAAAGTGGAATTTTCGCTGTCACCCTATTATATATATATACTAGTGGGCCCGGCAATGCTTCGCTATTGCATATTATCGAATATTGCCATTTTCACCCCCTAAATGTAGAAAAATCCAAACAATGTGTAGCCTATGTTACTCGCGGGGTTATTCGGAAGATTCCCTGAAAATTTCATCAAAATCGGTCCAGCCGTTTTCGAGTCCATACGTTACATATATACTTACACACATCCTCTTTTATATATACACACATCCTCTATATAGATATATATATATATATTGTCATTCCTATCACACTTCCTTATGGGCGTTACAAATAGAAGAACAAAAATAAAGGTCATAAATACGTATGTTAACGAAGGGGTGTGGCAAATATGTGTAGGTTATCCGATGTTTGCCTACTAAAAAAAATTGAATTGAACTGACAAAATTTCCAGTAATTTTCAGTTTGTAAGTTGTGGGAGAAATATTATTTTCTCAAAATTAGGTCATTTTTGCCTTTTTACAATGCTGTAACCAAATTTTGAAAAATATTTATGATGATAAGTTTTTATAAGGATTATTTAAGTTTTCCGGGACCGGCCGTGGCATAGTGGTTAGAACACGCGACTACCATGCGGGAGATCGCAGGTTCAAACCTGGCTCCAGTCATCTTAAAAGAAAAAAAAATAAAATAAAATTTTCTTTCATTGTCGGCTCCCCTCGAATGTTGTTGACAGCAACTTCGCAGTATTAGGCGTCGATTCAATCGTCGTGTCTAGTAAGAGCTTCTCAAACAGTGACGTTCGCATTCGTCGATAAACAAGTAGGTGCCATTAGTTGTGAATCTAAAAATAGAAAGCGTGTTAATTCACAACAACGCGAGAAGCTATCCCATACCTCATTCATGGGGTGCAAATGGAAATTAAGTTTTTTTTTTTTTATTTAAGTTTTCCTCGTATTATCCTGCCCACCAGCCAGACAAACAGACATGACACAATCGTCTTAAAAAGTCCTAAAAAGAATTTAATCTTAAGTCACTGAAGTTCCAACTCGTCTCTTTTAATACGTTACAATTTTTCTCTTATCAAATATTATAAAGTATATCCACGTCCCAATAGGTGAGGGTACAAAATGGGACCGAAAGTGGCATGACGGTTGGAATAGGCAACGATAGTTACTCGATCCTGCATTTTCGGAGTAATCGAATCAATTAGAATGTCTAGTAAAAGCTTCTCAAACACCTGACGTTCGGAATTGTCATTAAACTGTAGGTCCCGTTGCGTAAGTCCTAACATGTAATCTTGTTAACTTATACTATAACGAGAATCTCTTCCATATTTCATTCATGAAATGCAAAGGTGGCAAATCAAAATACCTCATTGATTCTTGGAATTACGAGAGCGGTTATATATAAATGTCAAAGAAGACAAGTGTCCAAAACTATATGTGGGCAAATTGATATTTTAAATTTTAACAATTTAATTGTTAATAAAACAAACAAAAATTGTTCATATTCATTTTGTATACATTTAATTAAATTGACGCAATAACGACGCATGAAGTTTTATGCAAATAAATTTTCGCTTGATATGACTGGGTTTCTGTTGTCGTTGTTGTTGTGCCAAACTAAAGGAAACAGAACACACCTGAATGTGTTGCTGTTGTTGGCTGTTACACTTCGACAAGTCAACGGCTCGACTCTAGCCATGGGATAACAGCAACAAAACTGGACATATGACAATGTGACCACAATAACCACAAGTTGGCGACTTGAGCAATTAATGCACACACCCGTAGCGTAGAGACGCGACGCTTGCGCTGTTGTCCAAATCCACTATAAGTTCTCCCTCTATCCCTGTGTGCTAAGCGATCTGTTTTTTTGCTTTGGCTTTGTATTGTTTCATGTGTGAGTTGTGTGGTTTTTAATGAGTTTAACATGTAATATTGAATTCATTTTTTTTTATTTTCTGTCTCGTTCGTCTCCTTTATGAGGTGGGGGAGGGGGGCTAAGGTTTGGGTTTTCATAAATTATTTAAAGGGGAGCAGTAAAAGAAAGGAGGTAACAAAATGCTGCTATACATTGGTGAACTGAATTTTACTGAAGACTTAGTTGCTGATAAACTGGGTAAGAAAAGTATATGTAAACAATTTTAATTGATACTTTAACTTAAAAAAACAAACTTAATTTCCCTTTGCACCCCATGAATGAGGTATGGGATAGCTTCTCGCGTTGTTGTGAATTAACACGCTTTCTATTGTTATATTCACAACTAACGGCACCTACTTGTTTATCGACGAATGCGAACGTCACTGTTTGAGAAGCTCTTACTAGAGACGCCGATTGACTCTGCGAAGTTGCTGTCAACAACATTCGAGGGGAGCCGACAATGAAAGAACATTTTTTTTTGTTTAAGATGACAGGAGCCAGATTTGAACCTGTGATCTCCCGCATGGTAGTCGCGTGTTCTAACCACTATGCCAAGGCCGGTTCCTACTTTAACTAGGCACTTTAAAATTTCAGTATATTCAAAATTTTCACCATAATTCTAAAACTGACTTTCGAAAATTCCGTCTGTGAATTTCAAAATAAAAATGCCCAAAAAAGCATTACATTTGAATTACTTCGCCGCATGCCATTTATGCAAAGCCAAGGAAAAATATTAGCATTACCAGCCTTAATATACCAACCTCGCTATAGCTGCTCATTGTTGCTGTTGTTGGTGTCTTTAAACTACTTCATTTTCATTAACTCAAGCTGTTTAGGAAAGCGAAAAAAAACATTGAGTGCGACTTGAAATTTATTCCCACACACTCTGTTATAAAATCTAATGAATGGTCAGAGCGCCGGACGGTGGACCTTCATAATTAACTGAACTGTGGAGGGAAAAATGTATGTTTTCTGTTAAACAGCATGGCATAATAATATTATTTTTCTCCATTTTATTTCAATGGATGCTGTGAATTTAATTGCTTTTCCCCTCGACCCACAACCATTTGGGGTATTTTTGCACAACACGGTATTTATCATACTCCGCTCGAGTTGGTATACCTTCAAAAACAAAAACGCTCAGAAAACTAAAAACAAATGTGACTCAGACGCCATTCATAATATTGCTTGGGCATGAACATGTTTCTTTGGAATATTTATACGCTTCCAGTTAGAGCAGTAACAAGACAAATTAGTTCATATTTCATAAATTACCATCTTTTTTATTTTTCTTCATTGAGTTAAAAGTTCCTTAAGTGCAAAAGTTGACACTTCATAAATATGTAGATGGTAGATGAGTTGGCCTTTGTGGTTGGTTTACCGTCGATCGTTTGGCCGTAGGTTCTACTTTAAGCTGACATACATACTTCGATTGGACAGAAACAGGTGTTATCAGTCGTTGATGACTGAACACAACTAAATTATAGCATTAAATCCATTTATTTAATGCATTTTTGAGGCGCTGAATGTATAAAGTATATTGGACATTATTATGATAAGAAACTGCTAAATTAAGAAGGCGTCCATAAGCTATATGTTCCTTTTGCCTTTTGTTGTCGGCAGGTTTTTGAAAAGAAATGTATACTAGAGTGGGTCGGTCCCCGTATTAAAAAAAAAGTTACAAGCGCCTGGATTTAAAGATAAGGCAACAACGATTCTGGGACACAAGAATTTTTTTTTCACGCGCACCCTAAAAACGGCCCATTTAGTTTTTTCTGCGCTTTGAAGTCATTTGAAGTCCGATCGAGATGTGGATTTTTCCCTCATTTCTTAAGATGCGCGAACAGAAGAAATTGACCGATTGATGTTTTTTTTTTTAACAAAATACTTGTATTACCCATAGCAAGTTTTACGCACTACTAGAATTTGATCTGAAAACTTGTTAGAATTCGAGTCACCCTATTGAGTATTGGCATTCGAAATAAACGTGTCTTTTTGTAATATTCTTAAACATCTTAATATAATCAATTGATGAATTTATATGAATTTTGATACTTACTTAGCTGGTACTTCTTTGCAATCCCAGTGGATTATATACCGCACGTAGAAAAATATTATAAGCGCCTCGATCTTCTGCGCTTCTTCTCCAGTTAGTCACACCAAGTTCTGTAAGGTTCTCAGTAACCTGGTCTTTCCAACGGTGTTTTGATCGCCCTCTTCTGCGCCGTCCATCGAGTCCATGCGTACAACAGGACCTAGCCAACGCAACCGTTGCACCTTAATGCGTCTGACCACGTCAATGTCAGTGTACAGCTCGTACAGCTCATGATGCATACGACGCCGATACTCTCCGCGAACTATGATGGGCCTATATATTTTACGGAGTATTTTTCTCTCGAATACCGCCAGAACCGATTCATCCGCTTGTGTCATAACTCAGGATTCTGAACCATACATTAAGACAGGTAGAACCAGTTTCTGGTATAGCTAGAGTTTTGTTCGTCGAGAGAGGACTCTGTCATTGAATCGCTTGCTTAGTCCGTAGTAGCATTTATTTGCAAGCAGGATTCTTCTCCGGATTTCTAGGCTGACATTATTTTCTTCGTTGATGGCGGAGCCTAGGTAGACAAAATTATCTACCACCTCGAAATTATAGTTATCAACGTTAACGCAGTTTCCCAAACGAGTAGATTCTTTGTTCGTAGAAACTAATAACTTCGTTTTGTCCTCGTTCACCGTTAGGCCCATTTTCGCTGATTCCTTCTGTAAACCTGAGAAGGCTGCAGTCACATCCCGTAGTTTTCGACCGATGATATCAACGTCATCAGCGTACGCGAGTAGCATGTGGCTTTTGTTGAATATAGTGCCACTCGGGTTTACTGCAACTTTTCTCATTATCATCTCCATCACTATGTTGAAGAGATCGCACGATAGGTCGGCGCCTTGTTTTAGGCCTCGTCTGGTACAGAATGGCTCCGTAAGGTCCTTGCCAATCTTCACTGAAGACTTTGTGTCAGTCAGCGTCATTCCGCAAAGATGTATCAGCTTCGCTGGAATACCAAACTCAGCCATGGCTTCGAGTAATTTTTGCCTTATCGGGCTGTCGAAGGCAGCTTTATAGTCGACGAAAAGATGGAACGTATCGATCTGTTTCTCTTGGGTCTTATCCAGGATTTGCCGAAGTGTGAATATCTGGTGTGTTGTTGATTTTCCAGGTCTAAATCCACACTGAAAAGGCCCGATCAGGTTGGATAACATTGGCTTTAGTATTTCACATAGCATACTCGACAGGACCTTATATGCGATGGGTAAAAGGCTGATCCCGCGGTAGCTGGAGCACACGCTTGGATCACCTTTTTTTAGCACAGGATATAATACGCTTACATTCCAATCGTCGGGCATGCACTCTTTAAGCCAAACCGTGCGCAGGAGCTGGTACATGCTCATTATCAGCTCCTCGCCACCGGACTTGAAGAGCTCTGCGGGCAGACCGTCGGCACCGGCTGCTTTGTTGTTTTTCAGCCGCGATATTGCTCTTCTTACCTCGGCTTGACTTGATGGTGGGCAATCTAAGCCGTCGTCGACAATTGTCGTGATAACTTCCCGTGCACTGCCTTCTGGAACCAGCAGTTGCTGGAAGTGTTCTCTCCATATGTGCAGCACACTCTGCGTATCCGTGACCAGACAGGCGTCCTTACAGGTGGGGAGGCCATTACCGTATCCATTTGCTCTTAAAATTTTCGGGCCTCACCTCTATCCCTGTACCACTCTATATCCTCGTTCTCCCGTTTCTTTATCTGACTTTTTTTCGCCTAAATAGCTGTCTCGCCCGTTTTGCTTTCTCCTTATGCCGTTCCCTAACAGCACGGGGTACAATTGGCTGTAGCGTTGCCCTATAAGCAGCATCCTGTTCCTCAGACGCTATGCGACATTCATCATCGTACCAGCATTCGTCTGAGCGCCGCTTTTCATATCCTAGCACGATTGTTGCGGCGGTTGCCATGGAATGCGCAATATGCTGCCACTGTGTATCGGGAACGTCAGAAGTAGAGGCGTTGTGTCATAAAAGTTGGGAGAGCTGGTTGGAGAAGGCAGTAGCTATCTCTGGGGTTTGCAGCTTCGCGATGTCCAGCTTTCTTTGTGTTTGGTTACGTGCGTTTTTCGCTCTGCTCAATCTTGTGCGCACCTTGGCTGCAACCAGGTAATGATCCGAGCCAATATTAGCACCACGGATCACACGCACGTCCATGACACAAGATGCATGCCTGCCATCAATTACCACATGATCAATTTGATTTTTGGTGTTTTGATCGGGATATAGCCAAGTTGCCTTGTGGATATCTTTGTGCTGGAATCTGGTTCCACTCATGTTCCTTCCCGCTGCGCAGCTAACAAGCCTAAACCCGTTGTCTGACGTGTCGGTATGCAGGCTGAATTTACCGATCGATGGACCAAGAACATCTTCCCTTCCTAGTTTTGCATTAAAGTCTCCCAGAACAATTTTAATGTCGTGGCCAGGGCAGCGGTCGTATGTTTCCTCTAGGCGCTCGTAAAATGCATCTTTAATCTCATCGTCTTTATCTTCCGTCGGGGCGTGTACACAAATCGTGATGTAAAAATATTTCGCCCGGATGCGAATGGTGGCTATTCGGTCACTTACAGGGTTAATCCGCGAGACCAGGAGTCGAAGTCTCTTGCCGACTATGAAACCACATCCAAATTCGTGTCTTTCTGCATGGCAGCTGTAAAAGATGTCACAGTTCTTTCGTCGTGTGCTTCCCTGTCCCGACCATCTCATTTCCTGTATGGCTGTGATGTCAGCCTTGTATTTGTCGAGGACATCCGCCAGTTGGATATAGGCACCATCTATGTATAGAGTTCGGACATTCCAGGTGCATATCCTTAAATCATGGTCCTTATATCGTTTGCGGGGGTCGTCAACATTTGGGGGGGTTCTTGTTTTATTTATTCTCCGTGTTTCATAATAAATTTTGTTTAAGGAGAGTGGCTTATTAGGCCACCGCCTCCGATCCTAGTTTCTTGGGGCTACCAAAGCCACTAGGAGAGCCTGTGTTGAGCTTCAGTAACTTCTGTTAACTACTTCCTAAGACGCATCGGTGGTGGCATGCCGATTAGGTTACTCAACGTTTCGCCTTCTAACTCTAGCTAACTTCTAAGCGGTTGCTTGAAAGTCATTGCCTGGGGAATACTTGGTCTAAGACCGGAAGTAGTTAGCTGCTTGGACAGTGCCACAAAGGAAACGATTCTGGTCACTCCCAATTGAGTGACAATCAGTAACTTTCAACCTCTGGGCAAAGTCCCATTCCTCTAGGTGCTCGTAAAATGCACCTTTACTTTAATAGTCTTTATCTTCCGTCGGGCATGAGCACAAATCAGCCTGATTTAGATATATGTCGCCTTAATGCGGATTGTGGCTAATCGAGACAAGATTTCTCAGTCTCTCGCCAACTACAAGATCACATCCGAATTTTAGCTTTTCGGCATGACAGCTATAAAAGATTTCGCGATTTTTACGTCCTGTCCATCTCATCTCCGGGATGGCGGTGATGTCAGACTTAAATTTTTGGGGACATCCGTTAGTCGGATAGTGGCACCTTCTCTATAAAGGCCCAGACGTTCCATGTGCATATCCTTAAATCTTTATTACGTTTGCGGAAGTCTTCAGCATTTTGGGAGTTCCGGGTGTTACTTTTTCTTTTACGTGTTTTCATAGCCAGGAAAGGACCTGAAGGCGGGTGGCTAGCCCCACATTTAGGGTTCTTCGCTCACTATCATGATAAAAATATCACAAACAACGTTGTCCAGGTGCCGCCACGAAGGAGGTTGTGAGTCGGCTTGAGTCAGCCAACTTGACAAAACGAATGATGCAGAAGTTGTTATTTTTGAGGCTACTTTCACGTGCAATTCTCAAAATTGAGTCCCAAATCAATTAGCTTACAAATGTTGTACTGTGTAACGAATTCTTTGAAATCAAAGTCGTTTTAGAGAAAATAAATCAAAAACGCAACTAGTAAACCTTACCTACTGTTTTTATACTTATAAATTGTAGTTTCAAATAGCTATTTAATGTATTTTATTGTGTTGTTATTTTGCAACTTCGTCACTTCGTTACATACTTTGCAAAGTATCAATTATGTATGTCGATATTTCAGTCCTATAATTCCCATTGGGTGCATGTAAGTGATTTCATAAACACGGCCCAACCAATACTATATTGTTGATAAATTTGTTTAGTCTTTTTCAGTCTGTTATCCCGCCCGAAAACCTACTACGTATGAAAAATATGTGGATGATTTTTTTTTAATTCAGCGAAATGGCTAATTTTCTAAACAATTCGAAAACTTACAAATTTCTAGTCCCAGAAGTAAAATATAGAACATTCCTTTGTTTTATATCTAATTTATAGCTTATATAAGTAATTACGGCATGACTGCTGCTAATCCCAGAGCATATGCCACATTACCTTTCGACTGCCATTCTCTTAATATTTTGGCAAAAATGTATCAATTTACAATTGACGGGCTACTTAAAATTTCCACAACAACAGGAATCAAACAAAAGGAATTCCCCCTCCCCCCAAACAATATCTTATCAGTCGATCCTTATTCGATTCAGCAGCCATCCATTCTTGTGTTCATTATTTTCACAGCATGCAACAATACACACACACACACATACATATGCCACACAAAGATACACTCACTCGCCACTTTTAACATTAGCACAGCAAAGAAGGAATATTAAGTGATGTTGTCGAGTTTTTATTTCAATTAAACAAAAGGTAATTGAAGTAGCGCGGCCCCTTTTTCGTATTGTTCACTGTGGCAAACAACAATAGCAAAAGTAACACACAGACAAAGAAAAGGAGGCTTTACTTGTATTTTGCCACTTATTGTTTGGTGAACGGTGGTTGCCACCACTGCCACTGATGTTGCACACGCCTGTGCTTCTGACTGTGTTGTGTGTCTCTCAAGTACATGCCGCCGCCGCTGCCACTGCCACTCAGTGTTCATTTTCTGCTTTCCGCAATGGCTGCAAAATATGATAATTGTTGCAACAATGCAAAGTATTATCGCGTTTGTTAATCAGTCGATCTTTTTTTTGTGTGTTTTTTTTTGCAGTTGTAGCACTTTCGGCCTCGTTGACTTTAAACAATGGCTGGCTGTTGCAAGAGCGGGTTCCTTACTGAATAAGAGACGTATCGAGTCAGGCTTAAGATGACTAAACAAAGTGGATGATTCGACTGGATATTGTGGCTTTAGACAGTTATGACAGAGGCAGAATGTACTTAACCCCGTTTAAATTGTACTTATGGGGGAATACTGTTGGCAGGATAATGTACTTCATTGATTTAACTTGCCCCAAGTGCAAGTTGTTGAAATTTGTACACTTTGTAAAGTTTGTATAGAATTACAAGTCTTAATTTGCTCTCCTTCTCTCTATGTGTTTAAACGTCTTATTATAATATTGTACTTTGCTACCCCGAGTACATTATTCTTTACCATCTCTGTGCCTACTGCCAATAACATTTACCCATATAACCATGGCTTTAGCTCTTTGTTACATTATTTCACGCACCCTTATTTCATATCTACAGAAATATTATTGAAGTGGCATACAACATTTGGTTTTAGTTTTTTTCTTACAGTTCTCTGTTATCATTGCTTGTTGTCTGAGGTTTTATATTTCCATCAACATTATGTCAAATTTCATATTTATCAGATTTGACACGTGATTTGTTTGATAAGAATTGACATAATGCGTTCATGGGGCTGTTATGTGTTTGTGCCTATTTGCGCCACACCTTTCCATTGTGCCAGGGAATTAGCAAACTGGCATAGTGCCAAAGGGAAAGAAAAATATTATTTCTTAGAGAAATGTGTGAAAGCTATAGAGAAATTCCTTACAGTCATCTTGGAGTTTGATCTTTCTGCCTGTATTAAATTTTTTCAAGAAGTTCTTCTACTTCTTCCTCTTCTGTAATGGCATCAACAACAGAAATTTATCCATCTGCACGTAGAAAAGTAGTCCAAGCGATTCGGTCTTTTGCGCTCCGTAGATAGTTCGTCACAGCAAGCTTAGTTAACAGCTCTTTCACCTGGTCCATCCATCAGAGTTTTTATCCCCCCTCCTGCGCTGCCCATCAAGTTTATTGCCGAAGACTGCTCGAGCCGGAGTCCATTCGTACAACGTGTCCAAGCCAACGCATTCGGTATATTTGAACGCGCTTGACTACGTCGATGTCGTTGTATAGCTCATGATTCATTCTACGACGGTACTCGCCGTTAACGCCGTTACGAAAATATTTTGCGTAATATTTTTCACTCGAAGACTCGAAGATTGATACGCGTGTGTCATTATACAGGATTTTGCGCTGTAGAGCAAGACAGGTAGGATCAGAGTCTGGAAGAGTTGAATTTTTGTTCTTCGAGAAAGCACTTTGTCATTAAATCGCTTGCTTAGCGCATAGTAGCAGCGATTTGCGAACAGTACTCGTCTTTTAATTTCTAGGCTGACATTATTATTTTTGGTTAATGGCGAAACTAAGGTAGACAAAATCATCTACCACATCAAAGTTATAGTTGTCAACGTTCACGCAGAGTCCCAGGCGAGTGGGCTCTTTGTTCGTTGAAACAAATAACTTGGTTTTGTCCTCATTTATTACCAGACCCACTTTCGCCGACTGCTTTTCAATGCTCGAAAAAGCCGCAGTAACATCCCGCAATCCACGGCCAATGATATCTATGTCATCGGCATACGCGAGATGTTGAAGATGGTACCATTCCTGTTTACTGCAGCCTTTCGCATGATCATCTTCATTACCATATTAAAGAGATCGAAGGACTGACTATCGCCTTATTTAAAGCCTTGCTTGGTAGAAAATGGTTCTGACAGATTTTTGCAAATTTTTACTATAGACTTCGTGTCAGCCAGTATCATCCCGCAAAGTCTTATTAGCTTCGCGGGGATACAACTTAGCCAAGCATTCAACAATTTCTGTCGTATCGGACTGTCGAATGCAGCTTTGTAATCCATGAACATATGGAACATTTCTTGGGTCTTCTCCAGGATTTGTCGTAGTGTGAATATCTGGCCGGTGGTGGATTTACCAGGTCTAAAGACACACTGATAAGATCCAATCAGGTTCGCCAGAATGGGCTTTAGTCTTTCACATAACACCCTAGACAGGACCTTGTATGCGATGGGTAAAAGACTAATCCCGCGATAGTTGGTACACACACTTGGATCGCCTTTCTTAAGCACGGGACATACGACACTCAGATTCCAATCATCGGGCATGCACTCCCTGAGCTAAATCGTGTTTATGAGCTGGTACATGCATGTTACCAGCTCATCGCCGCCGACTTTAAAAAGCTCTGCCGGCAGTCCATCGGGTCGCGCAGCTATATTATTTTTAAGCCGTGAAATTGTCGTGTTGATCTCGTTTTGGCTCGGTGGTGGACAGTCTACTCCATCGTCGATGATTGGTGTGTTTTCGTCACTTAAGCTGCCTTCGGGAACGAGTAAAGGTTAAAAGTGTTCCCTCCATATTTGCAGCATACTCTAAGTGCCCGTGACCAGATTTCCGTCTCTGTCCTTACAGGTTCCAAACCCTTTGCTTTTATCCCTTTGGTAGAACTTTCAGGCCTCACCTCTTTCCCTCTGGTTTTCGATATCCTGGCTCTCTTTTTTACCACAGACGCTTTTTCCGCCTGAACAGGCGTTTTATTTTCCTATTTATCTCATTATAATGCTCCGTCACCGCACGCGTCGCCATTGGCTGCAGTTTTGCCTTGTATGCAACATCCATTTCGTCAGACATTTCGCGACATTCATCATCGTACCAGGGCTTGTCTGAGCGTGGGTTTCATAACCCAGTACGGTCCGTGCGGCAGTGGTCATAGAATTCGCAATATGCTGTCACTGTGTGTCGGGATCATCAGGACTAGGGCGATTCGTCTGGAGTAATTAAGAGAGTTGGTTGGAGTAGGCATTGGCTATCTCGGCGGTATGCAGCTTTGCGAAGTTTAGTTTCTTTGGCGTTTGATTACAAGTTTAGCACTACTTAAACGTGTGCGTACTTTGGCTGCAACTAGGTGGTGATCCGAGTCAATATATGCACCACACATCACACGCACGTCCATAACGCATGAGACATGCCTTCCATCTATTACCACGTGATCAATCTGATTTCTTGTATTTTGATCGAGAGATATCCAGGTTGCCTTGTGGATATCTTTATGCGGGAATCTGGTTCCACTCACAACCATGTTTCTTAAAGACGCGAAACTAACCACTCTGAATTCGTTATCGGAGGTGTTGTTGTGTAGACTGAATTTTCCGACTGCTGAACCAAGAGTATCTCCCCTTCCTATTTTAGCATTAAAATCTCCCAGAACAATTTTAATGTTATGTGCAGGGCAGCGGTCATATATATCCTCCAGGCGCTCATAGAATGCATATTTAATGTCATCGTCTTTGTCTTCCGTCGGGGTGTGTACACAAATCAGCGTAATGTAAAAATATTTCGCCCGGATGCGAATAGTGGCTATTCGGTCACTTACAGGGTTAAACAGCGAGACCAGTTAGCTGTAAAAGATGTTACAGTTCTTTCGTCGTGTCTATCCCTGTCCCGTCCATGTAATTTCCTGTATGGCGGTGATGTCAGCCTTGTATGTGTCGAGGACATCCGCCAGTTGGATAGAGGCACCATATCTGTATAGAGTTCGGACGTTTCGGGTGCATATCCTTTAATCATGGTCCATTTAACGTTTGCGAGGTCGTCAAAATTTGGGGGGTTCTTGTTTTATGTCGTCTTGGTGTTTTCATAATAATTGTTTTGTTAAAGGAGAGCGGATTATTAGGCCACCGCGCCCTATCTACCTACTTTCTAAGACGCATTTAGGTTACTCAACAAAGTTTCAAATAGTTCTACATCGTATAAAATCAGAATATACTATTTTTTGTTCCCATGGACCCAACATCATTTTTCATCCACAACAACGGAACCAACAGCAGGTTTTACCCATGTTTTTTTTCTTAAAAAAGTGCCCAAAACATGAAAAACGCCTTTAAGGCAACAACACGTAATTTCATTATCTTAATTTAATACAATTCAAAGATAATTTATGCAAATTTTCCAACTACTCCCCAATGGCACATTCAGTCAATGGCCCTTTGCATCATTCATATAGATTCATTCATTGGTTCGTTTGTGTAGTAAAAAAATAAAAAAAATAAAACACAAGTATGTTTGTTTATTTCCATTTGAAATTTGCTACAAATTTACATAAATACTCATACATACATACATCCATAGAAACAAACATTACAATGGAACATGCTAAACGATCGTAAAAACTACACTTTTATTATCAATTTTATTACGGTTACGACAACAACGACAACAAAAATGTTACGACAGTCAAAATTAACAATCATCAACTGAACAAAAACAAAAAAAAAGACAACAGACAAAATATTTACCGCGACAGGGTAAGATGTGAATTTGGCTGGGGAATCACTTGTATGGGGTGGGGGGAAATGAATGACGCTTAAAAGTTGTGTATAGTAAATATTACCAAATTGATTTTGGATGCGTGTGACATGGCATTTTTATGGGTCTCAACTCAAATAAAAGGGAAACATTTTATGGGTTAATTTCTTGTTAGAATATTTTATGATAATAACGACGACAACAAGAACAACAGCTATAAAATTATTAATTTTTACCTTTTGGGATGTGATACAAGAGATGTTGGCGATATTTGTTTGATACGGTTCTACAGGTGAAATTAAATAGTTTAACTATAGCAACATCATTCCAGAGTGCTAATATTGTAGGAATGGAATAAAAACAATAGTTTTCATGCTTCATGTTTATTAATAATTATATGTATAATTAACTGTAATATGTATTATAATCGAAAAATATATTTAAAACCAGTACAGAAATGTTAGGCAGGTGACATGACTGGTAAATATCCTCACCCTATGTATGATATTGTATAACTCTCGAATTAATTTTATCCGATTTTTTAATGAAACACTGCACAGTGGTCGTCCCCATTGGCCAAAAATAAAAAAAAATAAGTCAAAATTCTGAGTAATACTGCGGCAACACTATCTCACAATAGATTTTGCTCTTTCAAATTACTTTTGTTTTTGCTTTATTCCACCTGTCCTCTTTAAGAGTAGCTGCCTAAGGCAGACTATGAAAATTATTTTTTTTTTCACAGCGTGAGTAACTTTCAAGTGAAGATCCAAAATAAAACGTAAAAACCTCTTGAAAAAAGATAGCTCAAACAATGGAAGAATTAAATATTGTAAAGAAAGGTATTAACTATTTTTTAAGAGAATTAAAAACTTCTCAGCATGCTGTGTCTATTTTATTAAATGAATTTATTATATGTGCCTAATTCAGTACTAACTCGTGTGTAGACTTAAATTTCACTTAGAGTTTTAGTTGGGAAGCCGATCTAATTTGACAACCAAATTTGTTGGAAAATGTTTACCAATATTTACAGATTACATGATGTAAATTTCAGCTGCGGAAATTTGCGTATTGTTGAGTTATCTTCAATAGAACAAAGCGTTCGCCTCGCCGTTTTCGATGTCATTTTTTTTTGATTGTGTACTCTAAGAGAGGTCCTTGAATCCAGGGCCGTAGCTAGGGGGTGGCCACGGGGGCCAAAGCCCCCCCCCCCCCAAATGATTTAGCCAAAATGAAATAAAATTGTTAATTCGTATAAATGTAAAACCAAATTATACAATATTTATTTCAACATATAGATTATACTATTATAAGTCGCACTTAATTTTCTTTCTACTTATATTTAAATTTTTTTGAATTATTGGATTGAATTCAGTTTTAGAGAATGTTCTAGAAGAATGTTTTAAGATAAAACTATATAAAAATATGTATTTAAACTCGATACAATTGAGCAATACCATGGAAAGCGATCTAATAAAAAAATATATTTCTTCCTAATTTGTCAGTCATCTATTTAATTTTTTTTCTCAAGAAGTTGAAGCGACACCATCATGAAACTTACTGGGGGTTCAACAACCGTATTATCTACTGAGGGGAATAAATTAAAATGGATTTTTTCTCTAAAACAGTTTTAATTTTTTTAAAATACAAAATCGTACTTAGCAGGCAATTACAAAATTTTTTTAATACATCATTCCAGAAATAGAAACACGGCCAATTCTGAACTAAAAAAAAAATACTTATTCTTTTTCTGGTATTTTTGGAAATTTCGTCAAGAAAAAGATGGTAGCAGCGGAGTTGGATATTGAGCTCCACCTCATGTTTGTTAAAGTGTGCCGCAAAGAGGTCAAAGTTCGATTTTGTATTCAATTCAACATCTATAAGAGATATGGTAAGTCCAAACATATACTTTTATAGGTCTTCACTTCACCTATTTAACGGAGTAATACTAGTTCATATGTCTACAACATAAAAATATTCAGCGGCGATAAACTGATATGAAAACAAAATCGAACTTTAACCTCTTAGCGGCATGCTCAAATGCCAAACAAACGATGCAAAATTTCGACAATTATATTTGCAAATTACAAACGTGACTTGGAGCTCGATGTCTAACTCAGCTTTTTAACAAAATTCCCAAAAATACCATATAAGGAACAAGGAATATACATATTTGATAAATATATGAAAAATAAATTTTTTTTTGTTTCAACCGGTTTTGGCCCCCTCCGAAATTAAATCCTGGCTACGGCCCTGCTTGAATCTTTTGTCCGACATTGACCAATATGTAGATTTAGTCATAGATTGATGAAATCAATAGATATACCGACTTTACAATGAAATTTAAATTTTCAGAATCTAAGAGAGGTCCTTGAATCCTTTGTCCGACATTGACTAAATTTTAGATTTAGTCATAGATTGATGGAATCAATGGATAAGCCAACTTTGGTGTGCCTACTGTGAAATTTAAATTTTCAGAATCTAAGGGAGGTCCTTGAATCCTTCCACAGATTTTAACCAAATTTTAGATTTTGGTGTCATTTTAATATAATAAATAAATGCAATAAAATTGTGGCAGGAGAAGAAAACTGCGACGTGGTGCGCTGGGCTTGCAACCCGCCACCGACGTTTGAACAATTGTAATAAAAAGAATAAAATGGACCCCCCAAAATGTTGAGGACCAACGCAAACGAATTAAGAACCATGATTTGAGGATATACACCTAGAATGTTAGAACACTGTATAGACCAGGTGCCTCCATCCAACTTGTGGAAGTCCTCTATGAATACAAGACTTACCGCTTTACAGGAAATCCGGTAGACGGGACACTGGTGCTCGCACAAGATGACGTGCGACATCCACTATAGTGGCCAAGCGGACAACCACGAGTTTAGATGTGGATTTGTGGTTGGCAAGATACTACGATACCTAGTCTCGTGGTTCAACCCGTTGTGTGAACATATTTCCATCATAAGAGTCAAGACCCTTTTTTCGACAGAAGAGAAAAGCGATGAGGACAAAGACGAGTTCTACGAGAGCCTAGAAAATGTATATGACCGTAGCCTCAGCCATGACATTACAATTGTACTGACGATTTAGCTTACCATTGGAAAATTCAGTCTGCACACCAAAACGTCGAACAATGGCATCAGACTGATTGATTTCTCTTCGGCAAGAAATATGGTAGTTAGCAGCACTAGATTTGACCATAAAAATATTCATAAGGCAACATGGTTATCTCCAGATCAATTGACGAAGAATCAGATAGGTCATGTGGTAGTCGATGGAAGGCACGCATCGAGTGTTCTGGACGTACGAGTGATTAGGGGTGCGAACATTGACTCCGATCACTTCCTTACAGCAGTTAAGGTACGCACAAGGATAAGCATGGCGAAAAACGTAAGTAACCAGGCACAACGAAAGCTGGACATCGGTAAACTGCGGACCACAGAGGTAGCGGACGCCTACTCCAACCACCTAACTCAACTGCTACGGAATACTCCAACCCCTGATAATATTACCTCGGAGGGGCAATGTATAAAGTCGACTCCATAGAACAGACTGCGAGATGCGTACTTGGGTACACAAAGCCGTCACAAGAAGATGCCTGGTACGATGATGAATGTCGCAATTCCACGTATGGAACGGATGCTGCATACTGGGCGAAACTGCAGCCAAAAGACAGCGGTGGCCAGCTAGTGACGGACCCGGATAACGTTCTGAAGATATGGAGAGATCATTTCAGAAATTTACTGGATACGGACACCACTCCAGAAGACCCCACTCCAATCCAAGACACTGAAGGAAAAAATTCGGTGCTCCCAAATGAAAAATTAGAGAAATGAACTTCGTTTGAAGATTTCATTTGCTGCAAAACAAAACTTTTTACCACAAGCGGTTGTGTCGATTGTGGTAATGACAAAATCCTTTATCGCAAACTCAAAATACGTTTGTAGCAAACGAAAAGCGTCTATGACAGACTATTTCTTCATTAGTCGCAAAAGAAATTCTCGTTTGAGGCAAAAGAAAAAAATTGTTTTTCGCAAATAAAAAGAAGGTAGACATAAACTTTTATTTCGTTAGTCGCAAACAGAAAACTCGTTTGCACCAAAATAAATCCACGTTTGACACAAATGAAAAGAAGGTAGACACAAAGTTTTATTTCGTTTGTCGCAAAAATAAAGCTCGTTTGTCGCAAAAACAATTGTGTTTGCCACAAATGAAAATAAATTTGACACAAACTTGTATTTCGTTTGTCGCAAACAGAAAGCTCGTTTGTCGAAAAAAAAACGGCAAACGCCATTGGTTTTCCTTTGCCCGAAATAAAATACCAAATTTTTTAATTTTGATTTTTATTTATTTTTATATTAATTAATAATGTATACATGGATTTCTACTTTTTTACACAAATTTTAAAAAAACAGACCATTTTTAGGAAATTTGGTGCGCTTTCAAATACAGTATCTCGAAAACTAGGTAACGGATAGTCATAATTTTTGATTCTATTGATAGATCTATTTATTAAGAAAAATTGTATTGTTTGCTTCGTATTCGTCCAGGTAAATCGATGTTTACCAACAATCCATTTTTTCAATATTTTTCAAATTTAATGGAAAATAAAAAAAAACTATCAAAAACTACATTTGCCACATTTTCAAAATAAATTCTTTGATTATTCCTTTATCTATTGCAAAAATTTCCAGCTTCCCCTTTTCGCCCTTTTATTACTACAGGTAAACTTTTGAAAAAAGTTAAGGGTCCAAAAATGTGTTGCATGCATTATTCTATCATCCTATCTTTGTGATAGATTGCGAAATGTATGAAAGAATAATATTTAAATGTATATATAATTTAAAACCTACATATCTTCCAAACTTCACAACTCACATCCAATTTGTTTAACACTCCATTGTCAACCTTAGCGTCCAAATTAAGAATGATCTTTCCTGTTGTGCCCACCATCACATCAGTGAAGGGAACACAAACAATTACGACAAACATTGCAACATAATTATTTGCCACTTGAAATTAGCATTATTGTGATGTACAACAACGCAAATTGCAACAATTGTCACAAATTTTTCACTTCTGTCCCATTCTGTTTCGTTGCATTTATGAATACATAAAAATCCCAAAAGTGTCATTGGAGGATGAGGAAAAACACGCAAATGTTTTTCCCATTTTCCTACGCACACACACGCTCGCATCGGGCCACAAACGCTCTTATGCTGAAATGTCACATTAAATGAAAATATACGACACCACACAAGACAACCGCCAAACGAAGAGAGCTCTAAATAAAGAATAAACACCCAATGAAAAAGTTAAAAGGCATAAAGGCGAGCGGCCCTACGGAGTATAAATTAAGAAAACGATCATGAAATTGCAGCCGTAGAAGAAATATAAAACTAAAAATGCCGACATAGGGACACAACGACGAACGACCGACAACCATTTGAAGTTGACGTGAATGTGACTTGAGATATGGATGCGATTCGAGTTTTCCTTTTTTTTTCTTTGTTCAGATGGAATTCAGCAGCAATTGGTTGTCAGCAAATTACTGAAATAATTACGCACACATTTACAAATTGCTCAATTGCTCTTAAAAGAGTCAGAGGAGTAAAACGAACAAATATCACTCCACCACCATCACACGGCTGGCTACCGGATCGATTGGAGTTGTTCGTTCGTACGTTCGTTCTATAAATGCGATGACAGATAGACGTCCATTTGCTTGCGAATGGGGTCCATCCAACCATCTATCTCCTGAGGCTGACTTCGATTTCCTGTTTTTGGATTTTTTTTCTTATTGTTGGATATTTTGCAGTTTAATTTAGCCAATATATTTGTTCGTCGTTCGTCGTTCGTCGTTGGTAATGTAATGAATGGCATGTGTTGATCATTGATTAACGGCAAATTGTCAAACAAATTGACTGATTTAAACGACAATTTGATCACAAATTACTGCGAGGAAAAAAAGTCGGCAAAAATGCAGCTGATTTTTTTTTGCTGAAATAATTGCAAATAACTCATTGGTATAAGGTGTCTGTTACAGCAGTAGTTGATGCAGTCGTCGAAATTGGTCTATGTGGAAAATTCCTTGGTTCGTGTATAAGCAACAATCTGTATTTTAAAAATAAAATAGTGTAAAATAAATTAAAATTAATTTTGTACTTAATATGAAGAAATCTTGGAAATAGAGAAAGCGTTGGAAATAATTGGTAGATAGTTAAAATATTTCAATACCTGATTAATGTTATACTTTACGCAATGGGTAGTACTTCGTGGAAAATTGTGGATAATTTTAATGGAATACGTGTTTCGAGAGACATTTTCTCATTTTCTGTATATGCATGTATCTTTTTTATTTTCTTTTCATATATGTATATGAATGCTTTACTTGCCTTATCAATTAACTCAATTTAACATACAACTGATTTTGTTTTTTAAAACTTACGTTAAATTTTAATATCAAATAAATGATGCCAAAAATGTAACGAGGTTAACAATTTTCAATAGTTTTAATTTTTTATATATTTTTTTTATATAAAAAAAAAAATATGGAATGTATCAGTGATTTAAAATTAATATTTTAAAAACTAAAAAATTGTCGTCCTGCCTCCAAATTACTGTAAAAGAAGTTGAGTGTAGTTGAAATCTAATAACGATTGATTTATTACTTTGGCCTCTGAAATATTTCAATTTAAAGGGCTAGGTCTTCCCGGACAAATTCTGTGCTTCATTTATCCAAAAGATTGTTATATTTTATTGTAAGAATTACTAAAATGAATCAGTGTCGTCCATGATTTGATAAAAATTAATTTATTGATAGGCTTATATTCCAAAATCAAACTTTCGTCGGTGTTTGATTTTAGGTGTTTGGTCTGAGTAATTTTAGTACTTTGATCCTTTTTATCCCAAGGAGTACGAATTTCCAAAAATCCCTTCATTTGAATCAACAACCTTATCAACCGTTTGGTCTGGGTGATAGCAACAGTTATGAACATTTTCGGGTTTGTCCCCTAAAAGTTCACAATGCGAAAAACCACTATGTGAAGCTCTCTTTTTCTATTAGAAGTGCGCCAATATAAATGTTCGCCATTCTACCTTAAGCCATTTTGCGATCTGGGTGACCATGTACAACCCATCCCTAACTTTCACCAAAATTTTGAAATTTATATCTAATGTAGTCAATGGTGACTAAATGACATTCCAAAAATTAAGTGTATCATAAGCTAAACACCGGCAACTGGATCCAAACATACATCTAAAATTTTCTCATGTCCAAAAATGCATAAGTTTTGGGTTTGGACAATCGATATAAATTTTCAAAATAATTCAACTCCAGTCAACTCAACTGCGGGTCCATTAATACAAAAAAATTCTTATAACAAAACAAATATACTTTCTAAATTTCAGTCAAAATGTTTGATTCGTTAAAATTTTTATTATATTTCCACCCAGCGGAGCCTATCGGGTCCATTTATACAAAAACTTTGTTCTCATGATCACACAAATATACATACTAAATTTCATTTAACCTTCATGTGCTCGGGATTGTAAACTTACGTGGACGGTCGGATGACTACAAATGTAGCAAACATGGATTTTAAGTAATAAATACATATATGCTTTAAAATTTAATGGTAAATTTATTTTGTTTTAAGACAAAATAATATATCTTACTTCAAAACTAAATAGTTCTGGAAAACTAGCCATTTTTTCCATGTTTGTATGTAGAAAAATGGATAACGCACACCAGGATTGGACTAGTTGAATTGGATTAATGTATGTCATTAGTAACATCAGCAAAGCTTCCAAAGTTGTAAATTCAGGATAGTAACCATATTTCAGATGTATATCAAAATATTTTTGGTATGTACCAGTGATCTACGGCGATAGGAGTTTTCGCCACTACTGGTGTACTCGCTGTTTATGCGGCTGCGGTAACAAACTGCTTGGATATTTTTGTGCGTTTTGTTATATTGTTTTCTTTTACCGGGATAGTTTGCCACCGCATCAAAAAACTATGAACCAAAAAATTATTCTTTGTTGTGTGAGCTTTTTCTATGGTGGTGGTTAAGCACGACGACGAAGAAACACAAACAAAAATATTACGAAGAAGAATACGACGTCGGTGCGATCGCCACCAACATACTAACCGCCTCGCTGTCGATTTGTTACGTTTTTCTTTTTGCTTATGTTTTGGCGACAAATGTTAAAACAAGTTCATTAGGCCGACAGATTTCCAACAGAAACAAAAGAGTTTTAAAATGTCAGATCATACATTTGTTTTAGACAAAACTATTGAACTTTTTCATTGCATTTTCCTGACCTATAAAGAATGTCTCCAAAAAATAAGCAAAAAAGAAAACGGTACAAATCCACAGCGAGGCGGTTAGTATGTTGGTGGCGATCGCACCGACGTCGTATCCTTCTTCGTAATATTTTTGTTTGTGTTTCTTCGTTGTTGTGTTAAACCACCACCATAAAACAAGCACACACAACAAAGCGTCACATTTTTGTTCTTGGTTTTTTTGATACGATGCTAAACTATTGCAAGAAAAAAAGTAAACACAAAAAAGAGCTTTACTCCACCGCATCAGTTTTCGTTCGATATTTCGAACACTTGCGCATGAAAAATACTAAGTACTGACGCGGTGCACCGGCGGTTGCGGTATATCGGTGCTGATCTCTGGTATGTACATTCGTTGTTTCATTATAGAGATGAAAAGCTATTATGCCCAGCTTCGCTTCATGCTTTTGTATTGAACTAGGGTATGATTTCCAAATATATAATGACTTATATCAAGCATATTGTAGAACATTGTCAAAGGCAACGCCAAGTTTAACTTTTGGTTGTGTGGCGGAAACCATTTTGTACATCTCTTCTACGAATGCTTTGGTTTTTTTTTTGCTATCTAACATGTATTTTGAATTGTTTTTTCGGAACTATGACTTTGTTAGAGGAACACTTGAAAGTATCATAACTGACCTTCCATTTTCTATATCGCACCTTGCTGCTTTGGTGGTATGGTCTAAGTAAATATAGTTCGGCTTTATTGCTGTCTAGTCAAACTGATCATGTATGGTAATTGTCAAACCAAGAGGCGTCCCGTCTCCATACTTTTCCCATTATATCGTTCCGCGTTCTGACGCTTTGTCTACTATTGTAAGATTAATATAGTGATCTCATTTATATGGGAGATAACAGAAGGGGTGTGGCAAATGTTTCGGCATTCTGAGGATTTATCTACTATTTCAAGATATTTAAACTGACTAAATAAAAAAATTGGTGAAATTGTATGGGAGGTATCAGAAGTGATAGCTTCATTTGTACATTGTAGCACAGCTAAAATATACATCGTTTAAACTGCACAATGCATCTTATCCCCATCGATGGATTTATTGACGCTTGACCTATATAGGTTAGATACCTGATTTCATATCGTTTGCTTTGCAGTATTGCAATACATATATAGTTCTTTATTCGACATTTGGAACAATTTGATGATTTTTTATACTTTGCAATCATTGCACCATGACGCTGGCGTGTAACGGCCTCATGCTCTGCAACCAAGTCGTTCAGAAAATCTTATAATTTAGCTACGTCGTTCTCTTGCGGTCTTCTCCAATATCGTACCCAACAAGTATAATCTCGTATTTCGCGTTATATCTTTAGAACTGATTGTGAAGAAACAAAATCAATACTAAAAGCACACCTTTCAACAAAAGGTAACCAAAAAAAATTGATTTCAGTAGAAAATAAAGTGAATTTCCATACATTTTATACGGTGACTACATTTGTAGTCAGACGGCCATGGGATGATCATTTTAAAATTATGATTTGGAGGCAGCATACGTATTTTTTATTAATGGTTTTATAAGTTAAATCTGGTAAAAACACTTTTTTAGGAAGCTACTGAAAATTTCGTTTTGTAACAAAAAAGTTACAAGAGTTATACTTCAAAATTACTACAAATGTAGTCATCCGAGCACATAAAGGTTAAATTGGTCCATTCTTTCAAATTTTGATTAAAAATTCATCCAAACGCCACCTACCGGTTCCATTTGTACATATAATTTTTTCTGATGATCAAACAAACATACATTCTAAATTTCAGCTAAATTGGTCCCTAGCGCCACCTGGAGTAGATTCTTTTCTTTACAAACAATCTCCTGAAAATATTGAATCGAATGAAGAATAATCAGCCAAATCGCTCCAGGCGTTCTCAAGTGATGGGTTTACATACGTGGACCATTTCATTTTTAGTACAGAATTTAAAAATAGCAGCTTTGATATCCGTTTCGTGGTTAATCAGTTCCGTTTTTCCGTTACTATTGCACCCTTAAACTTAAAAAATTAATTTTCTTGCGTTGTTGTGAATTAGCACGCTCTCTATTTTTAGATTCACAACTAACGGCACCTACTTGTTTATCGGCGAATGCGAACGTCACTGTTTTGAGAAGCTCAGATTAATCATATTCTTTTTTATTTGCCATCACTAATCCTTTCATCCTTTTGCCATCACATATTCATTGGACAAATATATATTGTATATATATTGATGTTGACAATATACACATATACTTTTAAAACATATTTTAACTTGATTAACATTCAAAAGTTGAAATATATAATTGCCCATAATAATCTACACGGGAATCCAATTTTAAAATTTGAAATATTTTTTTTTTTTTAAATACCTCAACCTCTACATCAAATATCTCGGCGTCTATAAGAGATATGGTAAAAGCAAACACATACTATTTTAGGTCTTCACTTCAGCTATTGAACGGCTTATTACACCTTAGTCTGTATACAAAAGAAAAATACTCAGCGGCAATAAACTGATTCGAGAACAAATTCGAACTTTGACCTCATTGCGGCACACCCTAATGCCTAACTATCGTAATTTTGGCAAAAACAAACGTAAGGTAAAGCTAGATGACCATTATCGCGATTAATACACATTTTTTACGAAATTCAAAAAAATGCAATATAAGGAACACCCTAATGCTCTTTGTGAACAATTAAAGGGGTATTCCGATCATATTGGTTGTTTACAGAAGTTGTTCAGTTATACATATAAAAACGTACTTAACGTTTTTAGTAAAGATAGCTAGTAAAAACATTGCACAATGGCCCAAAACTCCTAAAAAAACTGATTTGTTTAAAGTAGATAGCGTGTTTTGAGAGCTTTTTAATATCCCTAGACTTGTTCAGATTGCATGGGTTTGTTAAGAGAAGTTATTCGGTGTTACCTAAACTACAATTTCGCTGAATAGAGTTTTCAAAAAATCTGGATTCCCTACGACTTATATTCAAAAAAGTGAAAAAATTAAAATTTTTATTGAAGTTTTTTGAAAATAAACGAGGGAAGTCTAATTTTTTTGGGAAATTTTATTATATCAATTTCTTAAGCGGACTATTAGCTACAACTTTGCTTAAGAAGAGAAGGAGCTAGATTAAAAACTGTAGGCCAACAATTGATGTCACCTATTTTCAAGGGATCCAAGAGATTTCAAAAAGTTTGGGGGGCCAAAAAAAATTTGGTAACCAATCTAACCAAACTGAGCTAGGGTTTTATTCAGCTCCGGTTGTACTATCGAACCTATATAGTCACGTTCGGGTGTTTTTCAAAAAGTTTGATTTTGTGTCACAGTGTAATTTGATATGGTTAAAATATGCGACTATCACCTAGAGACCAGGATTAGATTTCTGTCTCAGTCATCTACATTTCTGTCTATCACCTAGAGACCAGGATTAGATTCCTGTCTCAGTCATCTACATTTCTGTCGTCGCACAGTGGGGCCATTTGAGTTTTTTTTGTTGCAAAAATCATAACTTTGAAACCAAATGAGATAATCAAGAAATTTAAAAGGCATATGATAAATAATTGATCAACCTATGAAACGGCTGTTTGAAAAGTGTTTTACGAATTTTAGGTGCCTACTTATGGATAAGCAAAGTTGAAATTTGTGGAAAAACATTCATGTTTATATGTCATAAATTGCCATAAAATGACAAAAAAAAAAAAACAAAAAATAGTTGGTAAATACCGATTTAACTGGACAAACACAAAGTAATCGATCGTTATTCCTTTTATGGGAAGTAAAATAAATTATTTTAAATTTTTTTTATGTTTATTTCTTAAGGCTGATTTCATTTTTTTTATTATTTTATCCTTGATTTGATGGCCGAATCATGAAGCAAAGAACGTCACTTCTAAAAAAAAAGCGCAAAACGGAGTAAAAAAAAGAAAAATCCTTTTATCTTAAAAAAGGATCAGCTAGGATTTTGATTCAAGTGGATTTTTAATGAACAATTGACCCCTAGCAAAACCCCATTTACCGTTTTTGTTTCCATTTTAGGTCAACCCATTCGTCATTCAGGCGAGGTGTGTTTAATCAATTTAATTTACTGACTAATAAATTTGAAGAATTTAATGAATTAAATAAATTTTTATTAATTTAATGAAATAATTTAATTACGAATTTAATGAATGTAATGAATTTAATGAATTTTATGGGGTAATTTCAAAACAGAGGCCATTTCGCAAAAATTAGCAGGTTGTCTTTCAGATTTCACTATAAGATGATATTTACATCCCGGCATACCTTAAGTGTTGGGGGTCCTATGGCTGCATTATAATATTTGTAATTGGCAGTTTTACATTCAAAAATATTTTAACTAAAGACATTTATTAATTTTCCATCTAAAGTAGGCGTAGTAGATGACAACTTTCCCTTTTTTTGTTGACCAGTTGTGACAATTAATTAGCACCACAGTATTTTTACAACCTATACGTCACTTTACAAGCAATGGTTGAGCGATCGATAATCAACATTTTAATCAAATCATCTCGGGTTCAAATTTATAGCCCAGTTTATTGCGTCTTTAAAACATGTGACATTTTTACTTATGGCCGTTTTATGACATAGCTCAAAGTTATCATATCTATTTTGTTACATTTTTGATCTATATACCTCTGATCAGTATGATGTCAAAATCCAGCTAATAAAATACACACACTGAGAAGGTGTTTGAATTTAACAACATTTTTTTTATAGTGACTATTTTAAATTTAACCATCATCACGACCTTGGCAAAGCAAATAATAGAGGAAAATAAAAAAATTACGATCGTAAAACTAATGAAAAGTCACAAATATTTGGTGATAAAATTAACCACAGGCAATTATTTTTTAGATATTATTCCATTGTTTGACCTAATGAGCAGCTCTATGACGTTTCGGTAACGATCTAAAACAATATGAAAACTTGAAAATTTACATAAATCATAAAGTGAACATAATATTTTAATATTTTGTTTGAATGAAAAGAGAACACAATAAAAATGACTATGAACTTTAGAGAGGGGCGTTTCGTTTTAATTAATGTTTATGGCATTATAGATCATAAAACGTATGAAGGGGGCATCTCAGCACTTGAAAACCTTTTAAATCATTTTATAACAAGAGCAGCCAGTTTGTATACTCTGCTCTGCAGCGCGCGTAACGTTATAACACGCGCTCACTTAACCATTGATCTGCGAGTCGCACTTGTGCCATAGCAAAAGGTGCAATCTTAAAGATCCCCATAAGCGGGGATAAGAAGCTACCTGTGTTTGCTGTTTGTTATTCGGTCTTATGATTTGTTTCTGGCCATCAAGAGGAGAGAGTGGCAGCAACTAAATTCCTTTTTCGGGTTTTACCACAACACAAAAAAAACTCCATCAACACTTAACTCAGCGGCACCTCCCTCTCATACTGAAAAAATTAAATACACACATTGAAGTCTCATCGGTGTCGTGTGGTATCGCCGCATATGATGTATTACTGGCCATCAATTAAACAGCAATTTGTTTGTTGTGCGATTGAATGGGTCAAAAGTGATGCCCTTTCGATGTCGATATTACTCGTACTACTTACTACTGGTGTGGCAAAGTAGTCAAACAGGCGTCAATATAATTGCCAGTTTTCTTGTGAGGTTTTCAAAATTAATTATTGATAATTATTTAAAATCTTGTTTTGTTTTGTGGCCATTGATGAATTAGAAAATAATTAAAAACTGACACTAAATGACTTCGTTTTGCCCGCTGGTTGTTGTTGGTCATGGTGATCAGTGATCACCACCACTCGTTCAGTGCGCCACTCAGTGCGCCACAAATGCTGTCTAATTGTTTTATAAGTAATTGTTTTGAAATGAAAGTTTTATGCACATTAATCATTTGCCGGCAGTGAGCTTTAACCCATTTTAAACAGTTTGTTAGCTTTAATGTATTCAAATGGAGCTGAGTGTTTAAAGCTTGTGCAGCATGGACGTGATACATGCAAATTATACATTGTGTCAGATGCAATTGCGATAAAATGTAGTGCGAACTCATTCGCAAAGGTGAGCAAAGTGCAGTTGCTAATGTGAGAAAGAGATTGCAATAAAAAAATTGATAAACTTAACAGTCTACATTTTTGGGTCTATTGTTATGCTAATAATGAGGCGTTCAGGGCAAAATGTGTGTTATTAGTAGACCAATAGTTCAATCTTAAATGGAGTAAAAAACACAATTTACCTTACCACAAGTTACCACGCTTCTATTTTTAGACTCAGTGGTCTTCGAGTAGTTTCAAGAAGTTCTTATTCAAAAAGTGCACACAATATATAAAACAGGATGTGTGTATGTATGTAACGTATGGACTCGAAAATGGCTGGACCGATTTTGATGAAATTTTCAGGGAATCTTCCGAATAACCCCGCGAGTAACATAGGCTACACATTGTTTGGATTTTTCTACATTTAGGGGGTGAAAATGGCAATATTCGATAACACAAGGTATTCCGCGCTTACAAGAAGTTAAAAATAATATATTATCAATCGATGATAAAAAACTTTGTGTACTCTTTTAAGATACCTGCGTACGTCCATGGGAAAACCTTTAAAAAAATTCTTTAAATAACTCTCTGTATTCCAATATAACGGGACATCCAATATAACGGGACATTCAAATAAACTTTGTTTTCTTTTATACGTGATTTTCGAGGAAACAACCAACCGATGGGAGGCGCTCTTCTTCTTCTTGCTGGTGATTTCCGTCAAACTTTGCCCGTTATTCCAAGATCAATGCGTGCAGATGAGCTGAGCGCATGCTTGAAAGCTTCATATCTTTGGAAGCGAGTCGAGAAAATCACACTATCGACGAACATGCGTGTGCATTTGTTGCAAGAACTGTCTGCCCAAACATTCTCAAAGCAACTTTTGGACATCGGAAATGGAGAAATTCCAATAGATCGCGCTACGAACGAGATTTCGTTCCCGCCTAACTTCTGTCAAATGCAAATGAATATTCAAGCCGTTGTCGACAAGGTATTCCCAAGTCTAACAACCTCCTACAAAAATTCGGATTGGCTGTACGAACGTGCAATTTTGGCACTAAAAAAATGATGACGTCAACAAACTCAATGAGCAAATTCAATTGAAACTGTCCGGCAAAATTATCAAATACAAATCGATGGACACAGTAATGGATGAAGAACAAGCCGTCAATTATCCCACTGAATTTTTGAATTCATTGGAACCACCAGGAATGCCACCGCATGTATTAACATTAAAGGTTGGATCACCGGTAATTCTTATTCGCAACTTAAACGCACCAAAGTTATGCAACGGAACCAGATTGACCATCAAAAACTGTTCACCAAATTTAATCGAGTCAACAATAATCGGGGGCAGATTCAAAGGCGAAAACGTACTTATACCACGAATTCCGATGATTTCCAAAGATTTACCATTTCAATTCAAGCGGCTCCAATTCCCTATGCGTCTTGCCTTTGCTATTACCATCAACAAAGCACAAGGCCAATCATTGACTATTGCTGGCATAATTTTGGAAAATCCATGTTTTTCACACGGCCAGTTGTATGTGGCTTGCTCCCGAGTTGGCACGCCAACAAATTTATACGTTTTTACACCAAATAAAAAAACAAAAAACATTGTCTATCCGCTGGCCTTAAGATGAAGTAATAAATAAATATAATTTCCAATTTGCCTTAAATACATTTGTTTCTTTTTCGATTAAGCCCATACCTACACCATATGTAAGTTATTCTATGAAAAAACTTATTGATATATATTCCATGGATTTTTATTTAAAGGCCGAAAATTTCGTAGAAAGCTCTATTTAAATCGTGTGGTAATACAACACTAATGTTTGCTTAGGGCCAGCAACGCGGACCGGGTCAGCTAGTTTCATGAATAAAACGCCTAATTGTTTGTAAAATTCGGTTGTCAAATTGTTTAGTTATTCAAGTTTTACGATGAGCGCATTGTAATTCCGTATTTTTGCTATCCTGGAAAAAACGAGATTTGGGAGATAAGCAGTTATATATAAAAATCAACAGGGAATGCCACTGAACATCCGTTCAATGGTAGCAAATGTGAGAATGTTGAGTAAATTAAACGGCACCGATGCGTCTTAGGAAGTAGGTTACTGAAGCTCAACACAGAGGCTCTTTTAGTGGCTTTGGCAACCACAAGAAACTAGGAACGGGCGCGGTGGCCTAAAAAGACATTCCATTAACAAAACCAATTATTATGAAAACACGAAGAAAAGAAAAAACAAGAACCCCCCCAAATGTTGACGTCCCACCGTGGTCGATTTGGGTCGAAAAGGCGCAAATGAGGTATTGGAGGCCCCCAAAAAGCTTTGGCGGCATCTTGGCTTATCAAAACCCTTGGAAAAACCTTGAAGGATCCTTGACCAAGATTGGACGTCAATACGGAAACATTATCTAATAATGTATATGGCCAATTTCACGGCAAAAATGTCTATTCAGATTAAAGGTTCGTAGATTTTTTTCATGCAATTTCTCGTGTATTTGGAGAACTTTAAATTAAATTATCTAGGGAAGCAACATCCAGTTTTTTTTAAATATTTGAGAAAATTTCTGATCTTTAAAATGCAGTTAAATTCAATAATGTCAATTTGAACAATCAGAAAGTGTTGCGGGAAATTCTACTTTTGTAAGGGTATTTTTTGATTAAATATCATCATATTTGCAAAAAAGGTAAACCCCATGTTACTGGAATGGAAAACGCAATCCTTTTGAAAAGCGCTTCAATAGAAAGAAACTAGCTGTTTTCTTTGTGAAAAATTATTATTATTTTACTTCCGAAATAAAGAATACATTTATATACACTATGTTGCGAAATTCTAAATCATTTTAGGAATTTCTGTATAGTCATCCAAGGTGGAGGTAAGAGATATCTCTCTCAGAAAAATTCTCAGAATTCATCCTCAACAATATCCATCTTTTCCTCATTCCCATCTCCAACCTCTTGTGAAGCCTGTTTGACTAAATTCTGTAGCTCATCAGGTAGATCTTGGTTCGTAGATTTCCTGTCTGTCGCTCTCAAACTATAAATGTATGGACTGGAAGTGTTGAGGAATCGCTGCCATATATCTTCCAAATTTTGTTTTCTAGACATATGCCAAGCGTAGTTCGTCCGTAAGTTCTTAAAATCATTGTTTTTATGCTCAAGAGCTTCTTCCGATAATTGGCCTATACATGTAAAAATATGAGTAATGGAAGAACTTGGAAAAGTATTAAACGGTAGTGGTAAAATCGCTGAAGTAATGATATCCGCACCATGCAGCAATATTTCATGCGTGGTGGGTGACATATTCCACCAACCATATTTTTCTACGACAAGCCAACAACCCGCTGTGTGTTGTATGTGTAACCCTGTGTTCAGCCCAGAAATCTCCGATATCTTCATTAATTGCAACTTGTTACAACCAGAAGAAGTGACAAAGTGTAACCAAAGGACCTACCTTTAAGGTGAACTTGATTTCAAAGTGTTCCGAGATGTTCCAAAATCATGGCACATGTTTGAAAATTGTCTAACCGGAGTTTTCAGTCTTCGACGAATACTTTTCGGGGATTTTCGGGTTGCAAAATAAAAAGCGACCCTCCAAACAGTGAAATTATCTTTGAGAAATGTTTAAAGAAATAGAAAAACAATCTAGAATATCGAATGTGACCAGTGACGTATTGCATTTCACCCTTTTCGGGATAGTGTGGTTCACAGAACTTTCGTCGGAAAAAAGCTTCTATGTCTACCTATCTACCTATGACCGAATAGCCACTATTCGCATCAAGGCGAAATATTTTTACATTACGCTGATTTGTGTCCACGCCCTGACGGAAGACAAAGATGAGGACTTTAAAGATGCATTCTATGAACGTCTGGAGGAGATATATGAACGCTGCCCTACACATGACAATAACATTGTTCTGGGATATTTTAATGCTAAAATAGGAAGGGAAGATGCTCTAGGTTCAGCAGTCGGAAAATATAGTCTACACAACAACACCTCCACAAGGTATTCAGACTAGTAAGCTTCGCGTCGGCAAGAAACATGTTTGTGAGTGGAACCAGATTACCGCATAAAGGTATCCACAAGGCTACCTGGTCATCCCCTGATCAGAATACAAGATACCAGATTGATCACGTGGTAATTGATGGGAGGCATGTCTCAATCGTTATGGACTTGCGTGCGATGCGCGGTACAAATACTGACTCGAATCACCACCTAGTTGCAGCCAAGGTACTCACACGATTAGGTAGTGCTAAAAACACTCGTAATCAAATGCAAAGGAAGCTAGCTGCATACCACAGAGATAGCCAATGTCTACTTCAAACAACTATCTCAATTACTTCAATTACTTTTGATGTTCCCGACAGACAATGGTATCATATTGCGAATTCAATGACCACTTTCGCAATGAACGGACTGGGTTATGGAAATCACGCCAGGATATCGAAAGCTTCAGGGATAGAGGTGAAGCCCGGAAGCTATACCAAAAGGTTAAAAGCAAAGGTTTTGGAACAGAGATCCGCAACTTGTAAGCCGCATTAGGCTGGGAATGGTCATCTGACGATATCAGTTCGTTAGCTCTGCCGACATTCAGTATCGCTTTACCCCGTACTTATTACCAAATTAGCACTCTTTGTCTAGTTCCGTTCATATCAATCGGTACGCAGCGAATATAAGCTACTCTTATCCCACCATGTAAGGCACCAATATGAACCATATGACATCTAGCGGTTGACTAGAAATTTAGATGGCTGATTTGTGGCATGATACTAAGCGACACGAAGTCTTCCGTTTATTCTTACATCTACAGTTTTCTGAAAATGCTACCAGTGCAGTGGGCGTACTAATAAAACAGACCTCTGAAATTACTAGGTAAATATACAATATAACTCTAAACTAAATATATGTATATCCAAACATGAAGCGTGTCACTTCTCATTACATAAATATACAATTATACAGCAGAGTACTTCTTTTCTTGTTTAAAAATAAAAACTCAAATACTAAAATTATTAATTGCACTAAATGTGTTTTTAATTGAAACACTATGTTTCATACGAGAGCCGCCAAGAGAGGGAGAGAGAAAGATCACCAAAATAAAAACACAAGATCTGTTTGACATCTGTCAACAAGACACTCTGGTTTAATGTCAACACAACAGACAGCCAGCACTTTCGAGTCGAGAGGGCTGTTGCAAGCTGACACCACAAAATGTGAAAATTTAACAAACACAAACAGATAATATGAATGAATTCTTCCCAAAACAGCCACCACATAATGTATGTATGAATGAATGAATGTACATTGATGACATTGCGCTGCGTTAATAGTTGTCTAATTTATGATTAACAATTTTCCCATTTTTTTGAGAGCTCCTTGAGAACATCTCTTGTGTGTTAAGATCAATTAGCACACTGGGCACAGTCGAGAAGAAGGAGGAGGAGAAGGAAGATGAGACCAGACCCAAATTGTTGTTAAATTTACAATTTAATTTAAACATTAAAGATCGTTTTCCTATATCTTGGGAAATATACAAACAACTTGTGCGGCTGTTTGCCCTGGGGACTTGGGGAGATTTCGGCGCTTGTGTAACTCAAAGAGGAAATTTCAGAAATTTCAAATTGTATCCATTACTGTCGCCGTGGTATGACTACTACAATTTAAGATGTCAACCCCCCCCCCCCCCCCAATGGAAATAAAATACATTTTATTTATAGGCCTGTCATCGTCATTCAGCTGTTTTATGATCTTCCAAATGTGAAACAGAATTTTAAAATGAAACGTATGATAAAACACTCGCCAGCTAATGTAGTAGATTTTGAAACCTGTTATTAATTTAATAAAGAGCTTGCAATGAATTAATGTCTAAATTTAGTTAGTTTTACACTTACATCACTACATTGCCCATGTTAACAATTAGAAAATTTCATTATATGAAATTGTTGTGATTTCACTGTTAAATGTATGGAACATATCTTTAGATTTAACTAAGAACTTTTTCTAACATACTTATGTTTGCCATACTGTAAAAGTCATTGCAATCCATCATTATGTCCTGACTTTTATTCAGTTAAGTAGTAACTTGATTAACACTGGTAGCGACAATACATTGTACATGGCAACTTTGGTGTAATGAACTTAATGGGAATACGAAAAGCTACCCCGGTTTCATGAATTTTACAATGACACTACTGAGCAAATCCAAGCAGGTGGTGGTTGACGTCGACTTGATGATGTCCTATAGGTATATGTTGATTTTGGAACTATGCGGCGGAGTTTTGTAAGGATTTTTCTATGTAATGGTCATCCTATCAAGTAGCTGGCCAAGACCACTTGGGGCGCAGATAAGGAAACCTTGTTACGTTCATTGTAACGAGGTTTTCTCGTCAACTGAGGTAAGTCCAGTCGTCGCCAGGATCGCTATAAGGACCCACAAAACCTTACCGAATGAATGAGTAGACTTTCACTGAGTGATGGTGTAATTCAAACTTATAATCTACTGGAAAAGTATTTAGGTACGACAACAATTCAGATTCGGATTCAGTGCTGGCGATGTTGTCCTGTCCGGTAAATTTATACCCAGGCCGGTTTTAGATGGTCGAGAACTTTTAGTATGCGCTCGGCGAGTATTGATGTGGCCTAAGACTGCAATGACAGGTTTCAAGACTCGGGTCGATGTAAGATATTCGGGAACTTTACAAATCGGTCGATTTGAGGTGATCGAGAACTTTATACTATACTCTCAAAACAGTAGAGTTCAGATAGATCAGGAACCTTTCGGTACTCATGAACGTGGTAATTCGGGTACTTACGATAATTCAGGTTCGTACCAGCAACTCGGCGGCGTACCGATTCGGGTTTGTTCGTAGTTACGATTAAAAACAGCGGTACGTTGTCAGCTTGGTGATTAGGATTTTGTCGGAGTTTCAGGTTAATATCAGAAAGTGATGATTGAAGACTCGGGTTTGTCGGTAGTTCGGGTTAATGTCAACAATTTAGAAGGGTATTAGTGATTCGCGTTTGTCGGTGGTTCAGGTTTATATCAGCAAATCGGGAATGTATCGTTAATTCGGGGTTGTTGGTAATTCAGCTTCGAACTTGCAACTCAGGATGGTGGTGGTGACTCGCGTTTTTCAGCAAATCGACTTTTGCAACTCGTGGTTGTATCGATGATTCGGCTTTCCTCGTAAATCAGTTTGGTATCCGCAACTCATGATCGTGTTGATGACTCGTGTTCAGTTATATCGATTTCAAATTCGCAACCGAACTAATAATCGTAACCGACGGAGTGTTAGTATCAAGATGCTACGGTGCTAATTTATAATACGAAGCAACAGGAACAAAGGGTATCATCGTGTACCAGACCGAAGACTGTGCAACCTACGAGTCGGTATAACCCACTGGAGTTGGATTCAACAGACCGAATTCCGATTCAACAAAAAGAAGTCTGACTCAATAGACCAAAGTCCGATTCAACTGATCGAAATCCGATTTAACAGACCGAAGTCCGATTCAGCAGACCGAAGTCCAATTCAATAGACCGAAGTCCGATTTAACAGACCGAAGTCCGATTCAACCCACCGTAGTCGAGTTAAACCAATGGAATTTGAATTTAACCAACAATAGTTGGGACCGGACCGGCCGTGGCATAGTGGTTACAACACGCGACTATCATGCGGGAGATCCGTGGTTCGATTCGAGAAGCTATCCCATACCTTATTCATGGGGTGTAAAGGGAAAGTAAGTTTTTAAGTAAATTAGTTCAACAGGCCGAAGTCCGATTAAATACAAAAAATATTTCCTACAATAAATTATTGCCTTGAAGAGGGCAGGGGAGATCGGGTACAGAGCAACTTAGCAATAAACTTCGATTAGGTAGCAACTGCAACTCCTCTATCATTTAATTAAGTGGAGCTCTCGATGTAATGGGAATTACATCACATCACACAGCATTGAATAACACTTTCCCTTGTGATGTCGTTTCCTTTATGTGTTTGGTTGAATGTTGGTCGTCGCGCTCATTCGTCGTTCATGGCAATTGTCGAATGTGTCGTTGATGGCAGTTGATCGATGGTATTGTTGTTTGCCCTTGAAGTAATTCAAACAGTGTCTGCAGATAGGATTGGTTAGTAATATTCATGAGTAAATGAAGTATATTATTGGTGGTTAGAGGTTAAAAGTTCATAATTGTGTAGGTTTCGCTAGAACTGAATATGTAGGAGACATATATGAACGGACGTCACATTACAGACCTGGTCCAGACCTGCCACAATGCGCCCCTTAGAACTGCTACAGGTTGCCTCATGTCCTCAGAAGAACACCAACAGATAGAGGGCAAGATGTTCTCCGTACTGGTGCACAAAAACAACATTGTGTTAGCAGTACATGCTGGGATGCCACCCCACTTGGACATAATATTTTGCTGCTATTAAGGCTCGCATTCTTGCCTTCGCTTTGGAATAATTAGAGGTTTATTAAAGCATCTGCATCACCAACAGAACTATAGCCTCGACTACAGAAACCAACGGAATCAGGAATCGGGAGAGTGCTAATTCACAATTTTGCCATCTTACAGGTAGGAACAAAGTTCCATATCTGACCGGCTTCCACCATACACTACAAAAAAAATGTAATTTTCCTTTACACCCCATGAATGAGGTAAGGGATAGAAGAATGCGAACGTCACTGTTTGATAAGCTTTTACTAGACATTCCGATTGACTCGACACTATAATGCGAAGTTGCTGTCGATAACATCGAGAGGGGCGGTATTGAAAGAAAAATGTAGATGACTAGAGGCGAGAATCGAACCCGGGATATCCCGCAAGGTAGTCGCGTTATCTATCCACTATACGACGGTCTAAACGACTCTGTAGAAGCAACTCAATTCAAACTTTTAATTTTCCTTTTAGTGGGATTTTGTTTTGTATTGTGTCTATATTTTTGACTAAAGTTTTCAAGTCGTAAGTGCTACAAGTACAATTTTTATATTTAAATTTTTTCAGAATACGAAAAAACTTTCCAATATTTTATTGTAATATTTAATTGCATTTTAGAAGAGAAACAAACCATATCTGAAAAGATATAGAAGTTATGACTCACTAAGTGTATAACGACTGTTTTAATTGTTTTCGGTTATTATATAGCATACTTAAACCAATAAACTTATAATGCCCAATATAGCGTGTGCACATTAAACACAATTACATACTTTCTTCTGCCTGAGTCCTTCCCATCATATATTTTGTACTAATTACTCAAAAGTAACACCCTTGTAACAATCGAAAAATGAGACAATAATGCATCTTGCCAACAAATGTGCAAATAATCGTATATAGGATAAAGGAAAAAACACTTGACACAAAAAGGACAATATTTTGTCAATTATTACTTGTTCATGTAGACACAAAAATACAAACAACTACATTACACACTGCCACAATATACAACAAGTGGTCTTTCGTACCACTGCCTTTTGAAACAGGGGGTTGAACGGTAACTCCCCTGTCCCCAGCATCCTGCACTGTGCAAATAAAGTAATCAAGTTAACGCAAAATCTATTTTTGAATTAAAAACACAAACAGGAGAAGACTCATAGCCAAAGGGGAGGAAATTTATGGTCTGTGTCAACCATTATTTATCAGGGTTAACTGGGATAGCAAAAGAAAAATGTGACAGTCTTTTTTGTTTTGTTTTTGGAAATGCTTCAGTGCATCGCAACACAGCAGTAGATGTCATTAACTTTTATTAGGGATGTAAGAAATCTATTTTAATCCGGATGACTGTTGTTCGTAATCATGTCAGTCAGCGATGAGAGACTTAGGAAGTTGAAGAGGATGGCAATGTAGGTGGGGGGAGGGGGATAATGGATTGTTGAAGATGAAATAGGCGAGAATTTTCAGCTTTCCCATGAGTAAAGAGTGAATGCCGGCGGTTGTAGGTCTTGTGCCGCGCCTTCAGGATCAGGCCTGCTATAAGGACTAAGTTCTTTGACCTGGTATAAGGCCTTGTGTCGGGGAGGGAGCAAAAACGCCTAAGGTGGCAAAGTCAACCTCTGTTATTTAGAACCGAAGCGGTAATGGGTTGGGCACGCCGACCGACAGTCTTTCTGGATCTGTAAGAATGCCTTCTAAACCCCGCATTTTTGGCATGTTACCACCGATGCGCCTTAGGAAATAGGTAACAGAAGTTACTGAAGCTCAACGCAGGCTCTCTTAGTGGCTTTGGCAGCCCCAAGAAACTCTAATCGGGAACGGTGGCCTAATAAGCCACTCTCCTTAAACAAAATTTATTATGAAAACAGGAAGAAAAGAAAAACAAGAACCCCCAAAATGTTAACGACCCCCCCGATATAAGGATTTAAGGATATGCACCTGGAATATCCGAACTCTATACAGAGATGGTGCCTCTATCCAACTGGCGGATGTCCTCGACAAATACAAGGCTGACATCACGGACATACAGGAAATGAAATGGACGGGACATCCCTGTCCGGGATGCACACGACGGAAGAACTGTGACATCTTTTACAGCTGCCATGCAAAAGACACGAATTTGGATGTGGTTTCATAGTCGGCAAGAGACTTCGACACCTGGACTTTAACCCTGTAAGTGACCGTATAGCCACCATTCGCATCCGGGCGACCGCAACGACCGTACTGGGTTATTAAAAACCACGTTCAGACAAGCCCTGGTACGATGATGAATGTCGCGAAATGTCTGAGGGAATGGATAATGCATACAAGGCAAAACTGCAGCCAATGGCGACGCATGCGGTTTCGGAGCGTTATAAAGAGAAAAGGAGGGAGATGAAATGCCTGTTCAGGCGGAAAAAGCTCCTGTGGAATAAAACAGAAAAGAGCCAGGATATCGAAAACTACAGGTATAGAGGTGAATCCCGAAAGTTATACCAAAAGGTAAAACTTAAAGGTTTTGAAACAGAGATCCCCACCTGTAAGGACAGAGATGGAAATCGGGTCACGGACACTCAGAGTGTGCTGCAAATATGGAGGGAACACTTTCAATCACTACTTGTTTCCGAAGGCTGCATAAGTGACGAAATCGCTCCAATCATCGACGAAGGATTAGACTGTCCACCACCGAGCCAAAACGAGATCAGCACAGCAATTGCGCGGCTTAAAAATAATAAAGCTGCGGGAGCCGATGGACTGCCGGCAGAGCTTTTTAAAGCCGTCGGCGATGACCTGTTAACATGCATGCACCAGCTCCTAAACACGATTTGGCTCAGGAAGTGCATACCCGATGATTGGAATCTGAGTGTCCTATGCCCCGTGCTTAAGAAAGGCGATCCAAGTGTGTGTACCATATCGTGGGATTAGCCTTTTACCGATCGCTTACAAGGTCCTGTCTAGTGTGTTATGTGAAAGACTAAAGCCCATTCTGGCGAACCTGATTGGACCTTATCAATGTGGCTTTAGACGTGGTAAATCCACGACCGACCAGATATTCACACTACGACAAATCCAGGAGAAAACCCATGAAATTCAGATGGACACCTATCACCTATCATCGATTAAAAAGCTGCATTCGACAGACCGATACGACAGAAATTGTTGGATGCTATGGCTGAGTTTGGTATCCCCGCGAAGCAAATACGACTTTGCGGGAAGACACTGACTGACATGAAGTCTTTAGCGAAAATTGGCAAAAATCTTACAGAGCCATTTTCTACCAAGCGATGCTTTAGACAAGGCGATAGTCTGTCCTGTGATCTCTTTAACATCGTAATGGTGATGATCATGCGGAAAGCAGCAGTAAACAGGAATGGTACCATCTTCAACAAAAGTCACATGTTGCTCGCGTATGCCGATGATATAGATATTATTGGACGTGGATTGCGGGATGTTACTGCGTCTTTCTCGAGATTTGAAAAGCAGTCGGCTGAAGTGGGTCTGGTGATAAACGAGGACAGAACCAAGTTATTTGTTTCAACGGACAAAGAGTCCACTTGTCTGGGACGCTGTGTGAACGTTAACAACTTTAACTTGGAAGTGGTAGATGATTTTGTCTACCTCACCTCCGCCATAAACAAAAATGTCAGCCTGGAAATCAAGAGACGAATATTGATTGCTACTATGCGCTGAGCAAACGTTTTAATTGTAAAGCCCTCTCTCGAAGAACAAAGATACAACTATACCAGACACTGATCCTGCCTGTCATACTCTACAACGCAGAATCCTGGGTAATGACGCAGGCGGATCAATCTATTCTGGGAGTTTTCGAGGGAATGATACTACGCAAAATATTTGGATCCATCATCGTTAACGGCGAGTACCGTCGTCGAATGAATCATGAGCTGTATGAGCAGTTCAGCGACATCGACGTAGTCAAGCGCTTTCAAATAGACCGAATACGCTGGCTTGGACACGTTGTACGAATGGACGAAAACGCCCCGTCTCGAAAAGTCTTTGGCAATAAACTCGATGGGCGGCGCAATAGGGGGCGACCAAAACTCCGATGGATATAACAGGTGAAACAGCTGTTAACTAAGTTAAGTTTGGTGTGACGTACTATCTACGGAGCGCAAAAGACCGAAGCGCTTGTAATACTTTTCTACGTGCAACTACTGATGGATAAATTTATGTTGCTGCCACTAAAGAAAAGTTAAATATAACCGATATAACCGTGAAGTCCCTTACTAAATTCTTCTTAAGCGATTTTTTTTTATCTTGTCTATTTAGTAATTTCCTTTAGCTAAATATGTATTTTGTCCCACGAAAATTCCCAGCATAACACAAAAATCAATTACCAGCAGCAACATCTTTATTTCAAACATTTATAGCCTGTCCTCCAACTTGCATTCTCCCCCAAGGGGGTAACACAGGGACAACAATTCAAAAAGCACTTAACCCATAAAAACACGATTACTTCCTCTAATAGAATAACTCTGGAAGAGCAGCCAGCTACAAACTACATACACTTAACAAATTACAGATGTGAATAACCCTCCCATTCGTAACGTAAGCAAAACAGATTTTATACCCTCTCTCTCTCACTGTCTCTGTGAAACAGGAAAAATGTCATGTTACGCCACAGGAATGAAAACCAGGCGCCCACAGCCCAAAACAAAAGACAGACGGACATTTGAACATAACATTAAATTAGAAAATGATTAATGGACTCAACCAAACGCTAAGAGATTATAGCAAAATTTTCCTAGAAGAAATATTTTTGAAAAATCTAGTGGTGGGGGGAAGAGAGAAACCAAATGGCAAAAGTGGCACACTCCACATTCATTTGTTTTCTACCAATTCCAGCATAATGATACACCGGAGGATTATAACATTTGTTCCAAGTTTTATAAGGACCTGGCAGAGAAGCGGGGGCGAGAGAGAGACATACAACACCATACACACAGAAGCAGTAGTAGTAGTAGCCGGCATTTGTGGGTGAGCGAGTGTTTTGACAACCACATACTGGTGCTGGTGCATCATAGCATATCCTGTTGATGACTTCAGGAGAAGGGGTCCCGAGTCACAACGAAACCAAGGGAAATGTACAAATTCATTCTTCCGTTACGTTTAATTTTCTACCAGGAATTATGTCCTTTGTTTGCCGATGTGGGGGTGTGTGTGTTGTTGTCATTATTATGGTATCGTATCGCTGATATAGCAGAGGAATTGAACCATGATTCTTGGTGGCAACAGCATCCTTCCGTTTCGCACCATCACCCTGCTGAGTCCTGCTGTGTCTTGTTGCATTGTTGTGCGTGGCGTGTCATTATTCTCCCCGTACGACTTTTGGTTTATGTCGTTGTCCTTTTGGGTGTATTTGTTGTTGTTTTTGTTGGATGTGAGTACTTAAATTATGAATCAAATTACATTTAAAAAATTCTTTTAGATTTTAATCTGAAAGGTCCTTGACAAATGGATTTTCATAGTAATTTGTTGTGCGACGGGGAAGGGGGTGTGGAGAGGGTGAGTTGCAAAGAGTGAGAGATATGCGCCGTACCACCAGAAAGGGGTCCACGAATTTAATTTTCTGTTTGGATTTTGAATTTAGCATTCTCCCCGTTCCCTTTGTGGGTTCTCAATTTTTCTTTGTTATCAGTGATTTTAAATCTCTGATTAAAATTTCATTGTCATTTGTTGAAATGTTGTTTGTTTGTCAAGATCTTGATTATATTTTAATTTGTGTAGCAGTGAAATTTTGACACTTTGGCATAAAGATTTAAATCTTTCTGATAATGATGTTAAAATCTCGAACGGCAGTAGAAAAAGGGTGGTGATGGGGGAACCGTTAGCAGACAAGGTGAGGGAATGAAAAGAAGTATGAGTTTAAATATTATTTAAATGTAATGTAAGTATTCAATATAGAGAACTTATACATATTTATTAGTTAAATACTATGTAGGTAAGAAGTTGTAACGTGACGCCAGTCGTCCGTACATACATTCACCTACATATATAATTCTTTATCTAAAAAACCTTGATTTGACTTTCAACATCGCCAATAAACCCAACCTGCATACATAGTTTCAATTACTTCGAGCGCAACAGAAGACGAATGGCAGCTACTCCAACCACGCGATTGGCCGCCTACAAACTTCATTTGCCCTTGAATATTGATAATTCTTCAACTACTTGAAGGGCAAACGTCGATACCACCGATCGACGACGCGGTCGGCAATACACGAAACTGCTACGAACGACACATTCGGCAATCGTCACGACTTATGAGCGTGACGACCAACATCCGACCAAACACATTAAGGAAACGACATCACAGGGGAAAGTGTTATTCAATGCTGTGTGATGTGATGTAATTCTCATTACATTGAGAACTCTACTTAATTAAATGATCGAGCCTTTTGCTTGATAGGTCGTCGGTTGCTACCGCAGCGAAGTTTATTGCTAAGTTGCTTTGTACCCGATCTCCTCTGCCCTTCTCAAGGCAATAATTTATCGAAAGAAATATTCTTTTTTATTCTTCGGTCTGTTAAATCGGACTTCGTCTGTTGAATCGGACTTCGGTCTGTTGAATCGGACTTAGGTCTGTTGAATCGCCACGAACTGCGAATGAGCGCGACGACCAACATCCAACCAAACACATAAGGGAAACGACATCACAAGGGAAAGTGTTATTGAATGCGGTGTGATGTGATGTAATTCTTATTACATCGAGAGCTCAACTTACTTAAATGATCAAACATTTTGCTTGGTAGTTCGTCGGTTGCTACCGCAGCGAAGTTTATTGCTAAGTTGCTTTGTACCCGATCTCCCCTGCCCTTTTCAAGGCAATAATTTATCGAAAAAAATATTCTTTTGTTAAATCGGGCTTCGGTCTGTTAAATCGGACTTCAGTCTGTTAAATCGGACTTCGGTCTGTTGAATCGGACTTTGGTCTGATGAATCGGACTTCGGTCTGATGAATCGGACTTCGGTCTGTTAAATCGTACTTTGGTCTGTTAAATCGGACTTCGGTCTGTTGAATCGGACTTCGGTCTGTTAAATCGGACTTCGGTCTGATGAATCGGCCTTCAGTCTGTTAAATCGGACTTTGGTCTGTTAAATCGGACTTCGGTCTATTGAATCGGACTTCGGTCTGTTAAATCGGACTTCGGTCTGTTGAATCGGACTTCGGTCTGTTAAATCGGACTTCGGTCTATAGAATTGGACTTCGGTCTGTTGAAGCAAACCCCGTTTGGTTACACCGACTCGTCGGTTGAACAGATTTCGGTCTGGTACACGAAAATACTCTTCGTTCCTATAGCATTGTATTAGAAATTAGCACCGTAGCATTTTAAATACTAACACTCCGTCGGGTACCATTATTAATTCGCTAGCGAATTCGGAATCGATATAACTACGAGTTGCAAAAGTCGATCTACTGAAGAACACGAGTCATCAACACGATCCTGAGTTGCGGATACCAAACTGATTTAAGACGAAAGCCAAATCATCGATACAACCACGAGCTGCAAAAGTTGATCTACTGAAGAACAGGAGTCATCAACACGACCCTTAGTTGCGGATATCAAACTGATTTACGAAGAAAGCCAAATCATCGACACAACCACTAGTTTCAAAAATCAAATTGCTGAAGAACACGAATCATCAACACGATCCTGAGTTGCGCATATCAAACTGGTTTACGACGAATGTCGAAGCATCGATATATTCCCGAATTGCTGAAGTTAGCCTGAATACCCGACAAAATCCAAAACACCAAAACGGCCACGTATTGCTGATATAAACCTAAACCACCGAAAACCCCGAATCATCAAGATGCCTCAATATTGCTGATATGAACTTGAATCATCAACAAAACCCGAATCACCAATATCCTTCTGGATTGTTGACATTTACCCGAACCACCGACGAACCCGAGTCATCAATCATCACTTGCTGATATTAACCTGAATCTCCGACAAACCCCGAACCACCAACCTGACCACGTACTGCTGATATTAATCGTAACCACCGACGAATCCGAATCATCAGTACGCTGCCAAGTTACTAGTACGAGCCTGAATTATCGAAAGTACCCTAATTACCACGTTCCTGAGTACCGAATCAATCCCAACCTATCTGACCTCTACAGTTTTGGGAGAATAGCATAAAGTTCTCGATCACCTCAAATCGAACGATTCATAAAGTTCTCGATTGTCTTAAATCGAACCGAGTCCCGAAACCTGTCATTGCAGTCAGAGCCCACATCAATATTTGCCGAGCGTATACTAAAGGTAATCGATCATCTAAAATCGGCCTGGGTACAAATTACCGGACAAGACAACAACGCTTTCACTGAATCTGAATTGTTTTCGTATCTAAATACTTCATCCAGTAGATAATAAGTTTGAATTACACCATCAATAAACAATTCTGTTATTTTGCCCTTTACTTAAACTTAATTTCCCTTTGCACCCCATTAATGAGGTATGGGATAGATTCTCGCGTTGTTGTGAATTAACACGCTTTCTATTTTTAGATTCACAACTAACGGCACCTACTTGTTTATCGACGAATGCGAACATCACTGTTTGAGAAGCACTTACTAGACACTTATACTGCGAAGTTGCTGTCAACAACATTCGAGGGGAGCCGGCAATGATAGAAAATTTTTCTTTTAAGATGACTGGAGCCAGGAGTTGAACCTGTAATCTCCCGCATGATAGTCGATACGAGGGAAAAAGGGGAATTGTGGGGAAAGACTTTCCTCCATTCTCATGTCAATATAAATGGTTAATTCATGGATTGATGCATGGACATTTTCGGCTGATATCTACTTCGCATGTGGACATTGCACATAATTGTAGATATATATACAGCTGATGATGTACCAAAATGCAACAATTACTCACAAAGGGGTCTGATGATGAACTCGTCATGGAGTTCGAAACGCGTCATCCTAGTGAGTGACAACGAATTGCCATTTATGTTGACACTAAATAACCTTTCTGATCGTTAACCTAAATTAACAAATTTAATAATAAAATCTCTTCACACGATCTCATCTCACATGAAAATTGTACTCAATATTTTGTTTTACTATATAACTTTCCCTGTACATATGGCATATGGATGGCAAGTAGTGATACTAAGAGTTGCAAAGCCAAAAGTATTTTACCCATATCAGAAGTTTATTTTTCTTTTTTTCATCTCTTTTTTGCTATTCATATTTCATAAATGCATATTTTTGAGCATCGTGTTCAACAAATAAAGGCATAACATCATTTATGAATTCATTCACTCACTTACTCACTCATTTAATTAGTTATTTATCCAAGGCCAATTAATGCCTCTAATCCATAATTAAATAACATTAAAAAATTAAACCACAATATAAAAAACAGAGAGCAACAAAACTGCAAAATGACACTTACGATGGCCATAAAAACGTAACATCAAAACTAACAAGGTATGATAACAAGAACTCATCATCACGGTGACTTTAGTTTTTCGTTCTATTTTCTTATTGTTGTTGTTATTTGGTTTTCTTTCTTTTGTTCTGAGTTCAGATACTTTTTGTTGTGCCTCTGTGACCAACCAGGCAGGTCTCCTCTCGCCTGTGGTTAAAAGGCAGAAAAACTAAGAAAGAAATGAGACTGTAGACTGGAGGAATAGAGCGAACAAAAAGGAGAATATGTCGCATTGCGTGCCATATGACAATGTCATAAAAATTTATAATAACAATATTTCAATGTCACAGCAGGATATCATTGTTGCCATGTTAACGCTTATTTTTTCAGACACACACAAAAAAACAGAAACGCTGAACGACGCGAAGCGGAAAAGATGACAATGACGGCGACGACCACAACAAAAGTATTTGGAGTGTACGTGAATGTGTACCAACGGAGCAGGAAAAGATACGTAGGGTTATATTGTATATTGTTAGATCACGCGAGTATACTGCGGGAGATCCTTGGTCCAATTCCTGTCTCAGTCAGCTACATTTTTCATTTACCGGCTGCCCCCTAGAAGTTGTCGACAGAAAAGCCTACCATCGGGAAATTCAGTCTGCACACCGAAACGTCGAACAATGGCATCAGACTGATTGATTTCTCAGGAGCAACAAATATGGTAGTTAGCAGCACTAGATTTGCCCACAGAAATATTCATAAGGCAACATGGTTATCTCCAGATCAATTGACGAGATATCAGATAGATCACGTGTTAGTCGATGGAAGGCACGCATCGAGTGTTCTGGACGTACGAGTGATCAGAGGTGCGAACATTGACTCCGATCACTAGCTTACCGCAGTTAAGGTACGCACAAGGCTAAGCATGGCGAAAAACGTATGTAACGAAAGCTGAACATCGGTAAACTGCGGTCCAATGAGTTAGCGGACGCCTACTCCAACCATTTAACTCAACTGCTGCGGAATGCTCCAACCCTTGATTATTTCCTCGCAGTGGAAAATATAGCCGACTCAATGGAACGGACTGCGAGAAGCGTACTTAGGTACTCAAAGCCGTCTCAAGATGTTGTCTGGTACGATGACGAATGTCACAATGGCACGAGAGAGATGGATGGTGCATACGGGGGCGAAACTGCATCCACAGGGAGAAAAGACGTGAGGCAACTCGTATTTTTAGACGGAAAAAGAAGGATCTGGAGAAGAGACAAAGTGAGTGCACAGAGTTGCTCCTTAGTAGAGGGGAAGCCCGAAAATTCAACAATGCGTGGAACAGGGTTACCCTCCTGCAAGGAGAGCGATGGTCAGCTAGTGACGGACCTGGATTACGTTCTGAAGATATGGAGAGATCAATTCAGAAATTTACTGGATACGGACACCACCCCAGAAGACCTCCCTGCAATCCCTGACGATAGTATTAACCTTTGAGTAAGAGCGAGATATGAGTGGCAATATCCCGCCTTAAAAATAACAAAGCTGCTGGAGCCGATGGACTCCCTGCTAATTTGTTTAAGGCAGGCGGGGAGGAGCTGATTAGTAGCATGCATCAGCTCATGGAGAACATCTGGCTAGAGGAGAGCATGTCCAAAGTAGAGGTGAACCCCAAAATTTCTACAAGAGAGTTAAGACGAGAATGCGAGGAACAGGATTGCCCTCCTGCAAGGAGAGCGATGGTCAGCTAGTGACGGACCCGGATAACTTTCTAAAGATATGGAGACATCATTTCAGAAATTTACTGGATACGGACACCTCTCATGAAGACCGCGCTCCAATCCATGATGGTGGATAGTTAATACTATTCTACCTCCATATAGTATTTATGTTACGTCAAACAAAAGAGCCTAAAACGTGACAAATTCCCCTATACGATACTTACTAACTTCAAATCGATATTAAATTATTATGGCATTTAACTTGACAAAACGAATGATGCAGAACTTCTTCTTTTTGGGGCTACTTACACGTGCAGTTCTCCGAATTGAGTCCCAAAATCATGTGTTGTGCTGTGTAATTGGACCATATCAGTGCGGCTTTAGACCTGGTAAATCTACGACGGATCAAATAATCACCTTACGACAAATCCTGGAAAAAAAAACTCATGAAAAACAGGTCGACATCTACCACCTCTCTGTCGACTACAAAGCTACCTTCGACTCTCCGATAAGGAATAGGCTGAGTTTGGTATTCCTGCAAAGCTAATTCGACTTTGCAAATGTACCTTAGACAACACCAAATCCTCGGTTAAGATTGGTAAGGATCAGTGTGAACCACTCAACACGGAAATAGGTCTCAGGCAGGCCGATATCTTGTCCTGTACACTATTTAATATAGTTATGGAGAAGGTGATTAGAAAGGCTGGTGTCACCAAGAGCCACATACAACTAGCATATGCCGATGATATAGACATCATTGGTCGAAATATGCGGAATGTTACTGCAGTTTTCTCATCACTAGAAATGGATTCAGCAAAAATGGGTTTAGCGGTCAACGAAGACAAAACAAAAATAGTGAATTCGAAGAACAAAGAGTTCTCTCGATGAGAACGCACAGTGAACGTTGACAATTATTGTTTTGAGGTAGTAGATGAATCTACCTAGCTCAGATCTTCCGCCAGTAAGAAAAATAATGGCAGCCAAGAAATCAAGCGAAGAATAGGGCACGCCAATATATGTTTTTACGGACATCGGCAGCACTTTAGTAACACCACCTTATCTCGGAATACTAAGAAACAGCAATACCAGGAGCTAATCTTACCCGTTCTGTTGTATGCTGCCGAATCATGGATGCTTACGACAACGCACATACAAAATCCGGGAGTATTCGAGAGAAAAGTACTCCGAAAAATATAAGGACCTATCTGTGTAGACGGCGAGTTTCGCCATCGGATAAACCAAGAGCTGTATGAGCTTACCACGAAATCGACGTAACTAAAAGAGTCAGAATCCAACGACTACGATGGCTGGGACATGTTGCCAGGATGCATGTAAATGCGCCAGCGATAAAGGTGTTTGAAGGCGAACCCAAAGGACAGCGCTGAGCAGTGAGACCCAAACTTCGTTCAAGGGACCAAGTGGTAGGGGACGTGCCACCAGAAGACCGAATTTATGAACCACGTTCGTAAGTTGCAATGGACCACTTAAGTAAGTAAGTAATTAAGTTTTGTTTTTATCGCATACCTTTTCCTGTCGGGTTAGTTTTTCACAGGAGGCCAAAAATCAAAAACGAAGGTACATCAACGGCATTGTTGTTGTTTGTATTGTTTTATAATTTGTATGAAATCTTCTTAGCCCCTTGTTTTAATATTAACAAATAAAATAACTAAACAATATATAAGTATATAAACTTATAATAAAGACAATGAAATAAAATGACGACAGCGCATGCCCAACGACGACGACGATGCTGATGACGCTGATGATGATACTGACACAGACGCTGGAGATGACGATCATGACATTGTGACGATGAGGATGTTTGGTAGATGGTTTAGGAAAAAGATAAAGCACAAGGTTTTGTGATTTTGTAGTTGTTACCTCAATATTCGACCCAAATACTAAAAGGAGTTGGGGATGTGGGTCTGTGCTGCCGTTCTCGTACCCAGTCGCTGTGTGTGTGCTTGTGCGTTTGATGTTCGTTGTGATATGAAAACGCATTTCGCGGTATTTTTACGCATGGCATGTTTAACGAAGATATATTTATGTCTGTCTGTTTTATAGAGTTTGTTTTGTTATTTCTTACCTTTTTTTCCTACTCGACAGTGATGACGATGACGACGACGACGACAAAATTCTTAGTGTTGGATGAAGAAGGCTTTCAAAACAAAACAAAATGCCATCAACAAAAAAAAATTATAAAGAGAATTAAGTTAAACTTTGGTTTTAAATTTCATTCACAAGAAATTCTGTGTGTGTTCGTTTGTTGTGTGTGTGTGTGTTTGAAATGATGAAAACAGTTTAACCCATTGGAGGCTGTCTCTGAAGGGATACTGCTGGAGCACTTAAATTTATGGGTATCTTAGTTTAGGTTTATTAGTAAATGAAATCTGAAAAGATAGATTAGTAGAGTATCGTATTATATATAATACTATTTCTAAATCTATTTAATTTATTAAAAAACCAAAAATAATTAAACTTAAAGATTTTGAAAAATAGATCAGATGGTACTAAAGCAATTGGTCGATAAACATAACATGTTTGCTCCTCGGTTGTGCAAAATTTTAAGTTAATTTATACATTTTTACGAGACGAGACTACTACAAAACTACTACAAATAGAAATGAGATTTTTTTACAGGGCATAGAACACTTTACGCATTATACCGACGCACAGTGGGGAAAAAAAATTTTAGGCCGCAATTCTTGACCGATTTTCAAAATTCTTTTTTTGTATTATTGAAAACAAAATTGTGCACAGAATGTACGTTTTTTTTATTCTGAATTCCTTACCGTTATTTTTTTAAAATTTGTCAAAGTCGAAGGAAAAATAATTTTTGACTTTAATGTCAAATATTTTTTGGAATACGTGTCCTAAAAATTTCGAACTGACCTTAATTAATGTGAACATATGTTACGAATTAAAATCAGTGGAAAAATAAGACTAAACAATTTTTTGGCTCAACTGCAAGCAAATATATGGAGGCACTATTTTCACACTTTATCTCGGTGTCTTGCTCATAATTATTATCCGATTAGAACAAAACTTAATTTACAACCTGGAAAAGTTTTAAGAAAGTCGTTTGTAAAAAATAATGCAGTTTTTTTCCCCACTGTGCGACGTTATAACATATTTTAATAGTAGACAAAACCTTAGAAAACTGAAACTTTTTCCATACCCTTGGTACCGTACATACATTTGTATGGGCCGTATTTATCCTTATATACATTTACATTCCTATCTTTTTTAATAGTGTACTGAATTCAGCCAAGTTTTCGCAAAATAAACGGTTATAAAACTCCGACTCGAAATTTAATGTGTACCCTTCTTGTACCTCCCATACTAAATGACCTATTTTTGGGAAAATAATATGTTTTCCATATTGTCCAAAATAAAATCTAAAGGATATTTGAATATAGCTAGGTCAATTAGCTTGTAGTAATAGGCAAAATCTCGGTAAACCTCCTCCCATATAAATTATCAAATTAATTTCTTCTTCTTTCATGGCAGCAACAATAAAAGGCTAGTCCCGCGATAATTGGTACACACACTTGGATCGCCTTTCTTAAGCACGGGACATAGGACACTCAGATTCCAATCATCTGGTATGCACTCCCTGAAGTTACCAGTTACCGGCTTTAAAAATCTCTGCCGGCAGTCCATCGGCTCCCAGTTTATTATTTTTAAGCCGTGCAATTGCCGCGCTGATCTCGTTTTGGCTCGGTGGTGGACTGTCTACTCCATCGTCGATGATTGGTGTAATTTGTCACTTATGCTGCCTTCGGGAACGAGTAGAGACCGAAAGTGTTCCCTCCATATTTGCAGCACACTCTGAGAGTCCGCGACCAGATTTCCGTCTCTGTCCTTACAGGTGAGGATCCCTGTTCCAAAATCTTTACTTTTTACCTTTTAGTAGAACTTTCGGGCCTCACCTCTATCCCTGTAATTTTCGATGTCCTGGCTCTCTCTTTTCATCCACAGACGCTTTTTCCGTCTGAACAGGCGTTTTATCTCCCTCTTTTTCTCTTTATAACGCTCCGCCACCGCACGCGTCACCATTGGCTGCAGTTTTGCCTTGTATGCAGTATCCATTTCCTCAGACATTTCGCGACATTCATCATCGTACCAGGGCTTGTCTGAGCGTGGTTTTTCATAACCCAGTACGGTCGTTGCGGCAGTGGTCATAGAATTCGCAATATGCTGCCACTGTATGTCGGGAACATCAGAACTAAGGGGATTTGTTTGGAGTAATTGAGAGAGTTGGTTGGAGTAGGCATTGGCTATCTCTGCGGTATGCAGACTTGTGATGTCAGGCTTTCTTTCCGTTTGATTACGAGTGTTTTTAGCAATACCTAATCGTGTGCGTACCTTGGCTGCAACTAGGTGGTGATACTTACTTACTTACTTAAGTGGCCAATTACAATTTACGAAACGTAGTTCATAAACCTTAGGCCTGAAGTAATAAAGAATTCCACACGCTTCGGTCTTCTGCATGTGTTCTCCAGTTAGTCCTACCAGATGATAGCATATCGCCTACCACTTGGTCCTTCCAACGGAGTTTGGGTCTCCCTGCTCTGCGCCGTCCTTCAGGTTCGCCTTCTTTCGCGCTGGAGCATTTACATCCATCCTGGCAACATGTCCCAGCCATCGAAGTCGTTGGATTCTGACTCTTTTAGCTACGTCGATGTCGTGGTAAAGCTCATACAACTCATGGTTCATCCGATGGCGAAACTCGCCTTCGACACAGATAGGTCCATATATTTTTCGGAGTACTTTTCTCTCGAATACTCCCAGGTTTTGTATGTCCGTTGTAGTAAGCACCCATGATTCGGCAGCATACAACAGAACAGGCAAGATAAGCACCTGGTATAGCTGTTTCTTAGTATTCCGAGAGAAGGTGGTGTTACTAAAGTACTGCCGAAGTCCGTAGAAACATCTATTGGCTAGCACTATTCTCCGTTTAATTTATTGTTTGACATTATTTTTCTTGTTGACGGAAGATCCGAGGTAGGTAAATTCGTCGACTACCTCAAAACAATAATTGTCAACGTTCACGGTGCGTCCCCATCGAGAGGACTCTTTGTTCGTCGAAATCATTATTTTTGTTTTGTCCTCGTTGACCGCTAAACCCATTTTTGCTGACTCCTTATCTAGTGATGAGAAAACTGCAGTAACATCCCGCAGATTTCGACCAATGATGTCTATATCACCGGCATAGGCTAGTGGCATGTGGCTATGGTGGAATATGGTGCCAAACATGTTGACACCAGCCCTTCTCATCATCTTCTCCATAACTATATTAAATAGTGTACAGGACAAGCTATCACCCTGCCTGAGACCTTATTCCGTGTTAAATGGTTAAGAGTGATCTTTACCAATCTTAACCGAGGATTTGGTGTTGTCTAAGGTACATTTGCAAAGTCGAATCAGCTTTGCAAGAATACCAAACTCAGACATGGTCTCATAAAGCCTATTCCTTATCGGAGAGTCGAAGGCAGCTTTGTAGTCGACAAAGAGGTGGTAGGTGTCGATCTGCTTTTCATGGGTTTTTTCCAGGATTTGTCGTAAGGTGAATATTTGATCCGTCGGCTTCTAAAGCCGCACTGATATGGTCCAATTAGTTTTTCTACAATTGGCTTTAGACGTTCACACAATATGCTTGGTGATCCGAGTCAATATTTGCACCGCGCATCACACGCACGTCCATAACGCTTGAGACATGCCTTCCATCAATTACCACGTGATTAATCTGATTTCTTGTATTTTGATCGGGAGATATCCAGGTTGCCTTGTGGATATCTTTATGCAGGAATCTGGTTCCACTCACAACCATGTTTCTTGCCGACGCGAAACTTACCAGTCTGAATCTGTTATCGGAGGTGTTATTGTGTAGACTGAATTTTCCGACTGCTGAGATGCCAGATCATCTTCCCTTCCTATTTTAGGATTAAAATCTCCCAGAACAATTTTAATGTCATGTGCAGGGCAGCGGTCATATATATCCTCCAGGCGCTCATAGAATGCATCTTTAATGTCATCGTCTTTGTTTGCGGAGAAGGCATGACAAAAGTGTGTTTTACGCCCAAAGAGATAGTATGTATACAGACGGTTCCCGCTACTACAGATAAAAATAAAAATTGAATTTTGATCTTTAACGGAATGTCTGTTTCCGATTTGTGAAAGATATGACTTTGATGATGAATTTTTTATTATCGTCATAGAGCCTATAATATTTAGAATTTAAAACAATAAATATTATATCGAGCATATTATTATAGAGCTTAATTACCGTTTTCAAAGTACTGTTTTAAACCTAAATGTGAAATATATTACAAGATAATATGCAATAGCGAAGTATTGCCGGGCCCACTAGTTTTTGTATAAAAAGACACATAGCATAAAGTGATCTTTAAAGATGATTTTTTTGTGACAAAATTAGCAAATTAAGTAAACTACTAAATGTGACGTTGTTTTGCATTTTAGGTGACGATGTGAAAAAACAAGTAAATATATTTTTATGTCCAATAAAAACTGAAAATCTAAGTAAAAATTTTTAATTAGGGCAGTTAGCTATAACTCAAAGCTGTTAGAGAAAAACTGTGTCCATATTTAAAAAGCGGACATCAATTTAACAAAGAAACGAAAAATCAGAGCACAGGCTGTGTTATAATATATTTTATTTATCGACTTTCACATGTTTCAACTCGCTTAATCCAGGCGATATCTGTTTAGCACTTTAATATCTAATTCTAAATTCCTTAATACATAAACCAAGTGTTCAATACAAAATTTACTAAATTCCACCTTCCCTAAGCAACAAAATCATCTCAGATTTTTCCCATATCATCCATATAGAACGTAAATTATAACATAAAATTCGTCCAGAAGAATTTTTAGTATGTCATTAGTTTTTAGTTGTGCTAACACAAATTTATGGACATTTTCACTTTACCAAAATTTTCGAGAAAAACCTATCAAAGTGCACTTAACAAAATTTATTTGGCATCATCAAAAACATTTTAAATCTTAGGGATTAGATATCGAAAAAAAATCTTCTTCATAGAACAAAGACATAATAATTTATGATGAAACCTGAATGAAAAGTCAAAATACCACTGGAAATAGCCAACAAATTCAAATGGGGTGATTTCTGCATTCTATTTCAGGGAAGGGAACAAAAATCTATAGAGACATCGATAATGGAAATGCCACTGGCGGAATGAATGAATGAATCACTTTTACCTCACTAGAATACCAGCGAAGTAAAAGTGGTTTCGGTAGTCAAGTGCAAAGCCAAAAACAAAAAAACAACGTCAGACAACTTAAGCCAGTGTGAATAACAATATCGCATTGTACTAACGTAGTCCGTCAATCATGTTCTATAGAGCTTGAAATTAAATTTCCACCAACAAGTAAGCAAGAATCGACTAACAAGTAAACAATGCAGTTAGTTCATACATTCAACATTTCGTTCTAGGTCTTAGACCAGCACGTTATACGTGTGTCATACAGCCATAGCCTACTAAATTGTAGCAAGCATCCCTTAGAACAAATATGTTGCCACATTCCAGTACGGCGCCATAAACCTAATAGATCTTATTAGGAAATTTTACTAATTCTTAGTAAACTATCACTTGAAAATGAGAAAATATTTTTTTAAAAAATATTTCCACCTTTTGCTATTTTAGCTACAAATTTGTGGGATATTTCCCTTTTCTTCTCCTCCATTGAATATCTATATAAAAATATTTCCTTTGTGATTTATGTTATTTGACTTGTGCAACCGTGATGGGTTCTTTTTGGTTTCACTAAAATCAATTCCAATTCTAGCGTTGGGGAAAGGGAGCTAGTATGGGATTTTACAAATATTTATGAAGGTATTGTGTGTTGTACATTGTGCATGTATATGTATGTATGTACTTGCATCGCAGTGTATAGTATATGTTATATGCATGATTGGCTTTTATGTATACATAAATATCCAATGCCTATGGTAGGATTACTAAAGTCTCTATGGATTTCAAATGAAAAATTAATGAAGTTGTAGATTAATTTGGAGAGTGAATGGGTAGAAAGGGAGGAACGAAGGGTGAGTGGCGCGAAGGGGGTTCCCTTGCCAATTTGTTGTAACTAGGCAGTAATTGGATAATTACGCTTCAGATTTATATAGAATTGAATACATTGTTAATATTGGCTGGACCAAAATACAGCGAAAATAATAGCGACTTTGTTTATAACGAAATTTTATTAGACCAACGTTTAGTTTTTTATAGAAATTGCCTGAATGTCCTCCGCTTATAATGACTTTGGGTATAATGAAGATTTTTGTTTTTATACCATCACCCTTAAGAATGATGGTATGTATCATTTGATACGAGAAAAAGTGTAACACACATGTTACACCCCAAATATCATATGACCAAATTCGTTTTACAACTATTTAAGGCGATTGAGACATGTCCGTGTGCCTGGCTGGGGGCAGGATAACTCGAGTAAGCTTTAAGTGAGCTTTATGAAAAAATTGATCAGTATTAATATTTATAAATGAAGTAATGGGATTGTAAGGGACGCGACTACCATGCGGGAGATCGCAGGTTCAAACATGGCTTCATTCACCTTAAAAAAAAATTGTTCTTTCATTGTCGGCTCCCCTCGAATGTTGTTGACAGCAACTTCGCAGTATAAGTGTCGAGTCAATCGGCGTGCCTTTTAAAAGCTTCTCAAACAGTGACGTTCGCATTCGTCGATAAACAAGTAGGTGCATTTAGTTGTGAATCTTAAAATAGAAAGCGCGTTCACAATTCACAACAACGCGAGAAGCTTTCCCATACCTCATTCATGGGGTGCAAAGGGAAATTAAGTAAGTAATGAGATTGTAATTAGGTGGGGCACAAGGGGTAGGGCTACCCTTCTGGTACCTCCTTACAAAATGACATATTTTTGTGAAAATAATATTTCTCCAATAACTTTCAAACGAACAACTGGAGGACATTTAAATTTGGCCAGCATAATAACTTTGTAATAACAGACAAAACCCCTTAAAAATCCCAAAATTTTGCCATACCCCTTCCGATCCCGAATTGACCCTAAAAGTTTTACATACGTATCTTTTTTGTAAGTATACTAAATTCAGTCATGTTTTGCGGTAGATGTATGCTCATGAAAATTGGACTCTGGAATGAATATGGACTACATCGGCTGATCACTTCTGGTACCACCCGTACATATAACCTATTTTTGGAAAACTATTAATTCTTCCGTAACAACCAAAGATTAATTATTACCTAAAAGTAGACACATACTTAGAAAACTGAAACTTCTGGTACCTCCCGGTTTTTGACGAGAAACTTTTCGTATTTCATATTTGGGGTGGAATAGTGTTGTATTGCGACCGGCCGTGGCATAGTGATTAGAACACGCGACTACAATGCGGGAGGTCTGTGGTTTGATTTCCCGGTTCCAGTCATCTACATTTTTCTTTCATTGCCGGCCCCCTCAATGTTGTAGACAGCAACTTCGCAGTATAGTGTCGAGTCTATCAGCTTCTCAAACAGTGACGTTCGCATTCGTCCATAAACAAGTAGGCGCCGTTTGTTGTAAATCTAAATGAAAAGCGTGTTAGTCCACAACAACGCGAGAATCTAACCCATACCTCATTCATGGGGTGTAAAGGGAAATTACGGTTTTTTTAAGTGTTGTATTGAGATCCACAGTTACAAGATTTAAATGCTGCTCATACCCTAATTTTGTGTGGTTGGGAAACAAATTCATGTGCTACAAAATGGAGCAGGTGGAATGGCGTCAAATGGCAAAGGTGGTGGGGAAGGGAAAAAAAATCTACAACAAGCCCCGTTACTGCCCAGGAGTCGCCACTAGAGGCGTTAAACGTATGACCGACCCCCAGTCATTTATCGATTTTAATATTTTTCCCAAACAAGCCTACCCCCATCATCACACCCGAAGGAGGGTTCCACTACAAAAATCAAATTTTTATAAAACTTGCTCCCACCGGTCTAACTGCCCTAGAAGTCAAATGTATGACAGATCCCCAATATTTTTGCAACCCTAACAGGTTATCGATCCTCTATCTTCAAACCTTAAGGTGGTCCGCATACAATTTTTTTATTTTTATAATTTGTATACCCTCACCCAAGGAGTAGAAGGGTATATATCATTTGATACGACCCAAAAGTGTAACACATAAAAGGAGTCACTTTAGACCCTAGGTTTCATTGAACCAAATTCGATGCATGACTTTTTAAATCGTTTGAGCCATGTCCGTCTGTCGATTCGTCTGTCTGTCTGTCTCTCGGGCTGTCCGGCTGCTGCGCACAATAACTTTCGAAAGACGCAACCAAATGTTTTGAAATTTTGCACGAGTTAATATTTTCCCAAAACTACTTTTGGTATTGCCCCTTCTGGTTTCTCCCATACAAATTTACCATTCCGCCTTCTTTAGAAATCGAGTAATAATATCAATACACCTTACGGGATCGTACCCAAATTCTGTATTTTGTAAAGCTAAAATAGAATAAAGTTTTGAAAAAAAAAATTTTGAAGTCTAGCCACGCCCCTTCTGGTATCTCCCACACAAATATACCTTTCCGCCCACTTTAGAGATGGAGTAATAATATCAATAAATCCAACGCGATCGTACCCAAATTCTTTATTTAGTAGATCTATAGCAGGATAGAGTTTTGGAGAAAAAAACTGGAAGAATAGCCACGCCCCATCTGGTACCGCCCACTTCTAAAATCGATTAATATTATTAATAGATGTAACGCGATCGTGCCCAAATTCTGTATTTAGTAAAGATAAAGCAGGAAAAAGTATTAGAGAAAAAATCTGGAAGTTTAGCCACTCCCATCTGGTACCTCCCATACCTATCTGGTACAGTCTACTTTAGAAATCGATTAATATTATTAAAAGACCTAACACGATCGTGCCCTTATTCTGTGTTTCGTAAAGCTAAACCAGGATAAAGTTTTGGAGAACAAAATTGGAAGTCTAGCCACGCCTCATCTAGTATCTCCCATACAAATTTACCATTCCGCCCACTTTAGAAATCGAGTAATAATATCAATACACCTAACGGGAACGTACCCAAATTCTTTATTTTGTTAAGCTATAACAGGATACAGTTATGGAGAAAATAACTGGAAGCCCAGACATACCCCTTTTGGTACCTCCCATACAAATGTACCACTCCGCCCACATTAGAGATGGAGTAATTATATCAATACACCCAACGCGATCGTGCCCAAATTCTACATTTAGTAAAGCTAAAGCATGATAAAGTTTTAGAAATTGAGTAATAACATCAATATACTATAAGATTTTATGATTTACTTAGGGTGAGGGTATATATAAGTCGGTTTTTCCGACTGAAACTTTCTTACTGGTTGTTTTTATGAAATCAGCTTCTGCCGCCCCCTTGGTGCCTCCTAGAGGAATAAAATGTATGACCGACCAGTTCTAGTATTTCCCTTCTTTTTCCCGAACATACCTTCACTCTTCTTTACATCCTCACACTCTAAGGCAGCTCCTATACAACAATTTTCTAAATTATTCAAAAATTCTTGGCGCCCACACAGAAAAAAAATAATTATTCTTAAAAAAACGAAAAATTTTAATGGAAATATTATTTTGTAGAGAATTTTTTTTTGTTTTGGTCGTCCTTAGGGAGCAAAGATCGGGGGAAGGTATGTTTGGAAAAAATGATAGGTGGGATGGATTTGAAATAGGAATCTTAATTCAAGGGGTCAGAAGCAAAATAAATAAAATATGCATGTAGCAAATACAAGAAAAATTAAGAAGTGTGTAGGTCTGTTTCTTGATACCATCTATGTCTTCTGGCATGAGATGAGATACATATTTCACTACTTTGCTTCTGAACCCCACAATTAAGATCACTATGTAAAATCCATCATTTATTTGAATATGACAAACTAAATGAATGATGAATCCCACTGACATCTCTGTCTGTCTGTCGATATATTTTTTTTCACTTCTTAACAACAATGTGCTGGAAATACAATACGAAACACAGTTTTTTTTTAAATACCAATGTTACTTTTAATCTATCACACAGTTAATCTATCATAAGTAGCTATATATGAAGCATCCGATATGATAGCACAGACCAGACAAGACTATTAATTGAAGTAATAATTAAAAAAGTGGCGGTATGCCATTAGGCCCCACGAAAATACACCCCAAATCCAAAATGAAATTAAGCCCCAAAAAAATATATGGAAAACAACAACACGAAATTTTATGATTTTTTGGGGCCTAATTTCATATTTTTATTGGGGTATATTTGCATAATGCAATTAGACCCCAAATGTCTGTGTGACAATAGACCCCAAAAATTTTTTTGCATGATTTCATAAGTTTGTGGAGCCTATTTTCGCTTTTTTGGGGTCCAATTTCATTTTAGGGTCAGGCTTAATATTTTTGGGGTCTAATTTCCTTCGGCAAAATAAAAAAAGCCTTGGTTTTTTATTGAAAATAATATAGTTTATTAACTTTAAACTTATTTGTAAACTTGTTTAACATCTTGCACGGAGAAAAAACCATCCATCTTTCTCTCAAGAATCTTCGCCTCTTCTAACAACACAACGCTTCAACGATTACAGACTCGTTGTTTCATCTCAGCTGTTTTGGCATACATATTAATAAGGAAATAAAGAAAACGTACAATTATCTCACAAAAACTAAAAGCACGCATTTCTTTAACAAACCAAAGAAAACCAAAAATCGTTCGATTTTTTTAAAACAATTTTTCGTCTGCTGCTCTTTTCTTAGAAAAACTAAAAACATTTTCTTTAACAAACCAAAGAAAACCAAAAATCGTTCGATTTTTTTAAAACAATTTTTTGTCTGCTGCTCTTTTCAAAAAAAAACTGTAAAATTTAAATTTTCTCTTTTCGAAAGAAAAAAATTCGAAAAAATTTTTTAAATAATTTTTTGCCTGAGGAGCTTTTCACGCAACAGACAATTAACCATATTGAATAAAACAGAACCCCGTGATTTTTATAAAATAATTTTATGTATGTGGCCCTTTTCTTTAAAAACTAAAAACATGAAAAATTAAAATTTTCTTTAAAAAACTAAAAACATGAAAAATTATTTAAAAAAAAATCGCGCGATTTTTTTTAAATAATTTTTCGCCTGCGGCGTTTTTCACGGAACAGACAATTTACCATATGCAATAAAAGAAAGTGATTTTTATAAAATAATCTTTGGTCTGTGGGCCTTTTCTTTAAAAACTAAAAACATGAAAAATTATTTTAAAAAAATCGTGCGATTTTTTTTAAATAATTTTTCGCCGCCGGCGCTGTTTACGAAACAGACAATTTACCATATGAATGAATTTACCATATGAATTTACCATATCATGAAAAATTATTTTAACAAAATCGCGCGATTTTTTAAAATAATTTTTCGTCGCGGCTCATTTCACAGAACAGACTATTTACAATTATGCTCAAATATTTTCCGCTTATTTTCATATAAATATAGGCAACGTAAAAATTGAACCCAAAAATTCGAACTTTTTCTATAAATTCGCTCATTTTTTTTGTAAAGTTTTGTGTTGCCTACTGTGTTTACTACTCAATAAATATTACGTTATGCAACTAACAATTTAAAACCCATACAAAGCGGCAAAAATATAAAATGTCATTTTAGAAACTAATTTTTTTTTACATGTTCTAAAGAATTTTTCGCCTACGGTGCTTCCCCCTAATTTAACAATTTACATTACGCTATATATTCGTATATATTCTTACCTTCTTGTCATACAAATGAATATAAAAATATAAACAAAATATATAAGAACGTAAAATTTTACGTGAGGGCCAAAATATGCATTGTATGCGAAGACATTACTGTCAGTATAGTTTGGCTAATATGCAATGATTAGAAGAAACTACTTATAATTGAAATTATATATTTTGTTTGTTGATTTTTCATATGAAAAAATTCTTTTTTTTTTGGGCAATTTTCATAATTGGTTTAGGTAAATTTTTATTTTTTATTCAGGCCAACTTTTCATTTTCATTTCTAATTTTGGGTAATTTTTGTTTGGGTTATATTTTCTACCGCCGTTTTGGGGCCTATTTGCGTGTTGTGTTTTTATATACGAACTGCGATATTTATTTGAAAATTAGACCTCAAACACAAATATGAAAATATACCCCAATTTTATACAGAAAACAACAACACTATATTTTGGGGCATATTTGCATTTTTTTGGGGTGTATTTGCATACCTTCAAATAACAACTACGAAATTAGGCCCCAATACATACATTTTGGGGCCTATTTTCATTTTATGTTTGGGGTATAATTTCCTGGGGTCTATTTTCATAATGAAATTAGACCCCAAATTTGGGGCCTAATTTCATTTTCACTTTGGGGTGTATTTTCGTGGGGCCTAATGTCATAGCGCCTAAAAAAGTAGTACTATTTCATTATGGTAGTGACTAAATATTCTCTAAATACAATGCTATCATCGATACTTAAACTAAACCCACTATTTTGCAATACCAAGAACACCACATCACAGACACAAACCACGTTGCATATGCAAGGCGGTGCATGTCTGTAATATAATTTCACTGAGATTTTCTTGACGAATACCACAAAATAATACCAAATACCGCTTAGAAGGGAAATTATCTTTGTTTTTCACCCCTTGGTTTAGGCCTGGGAAATCACTAAACAAAGACACAAACCACTGAGTATGAAAAAATTCCCTTTCGTTAAAGTAGTTGAGTTTCTAACCCACATCAAATGCGTTAAATGTGTGATGGGATATCATTTTAATTTTCAAATACGTCAATAGGCAATCAAATCATATTAAAGGCAAGCTGCACGGCTTAAATATATTTTCCATTAAATTGGCACTAACCTTACATGAATGACACCATTAACTTCCTTGTGCATGCATAAACAGGCCTTCTAGCACTAACGCTAAAACACTTCAACACTTCGGCAACTAGAATTTTTGACTTTGGTTCTCATTGTTACCGGGTCCGACTACTGTTATTTACCACACAGTTCTCATTAGAACAAAGTACGAACAAAGAGAGTGATTGGCGGAGATTATGCGTTTATCTTTTGTTTTTTCAATTTGCCGGTCTCAGTTTTTCTTATACCAAATACGCACACGCACGTAACTAATAATAAAAGTTGAACACATCACAGCACAACTAAAAGTTACTTCCGATTCCGTTTTATCACACATATTTAATAATTTTTTAAAACTTGAATGGAACATTTGTTATATGTATTTAAAATTGTTAAGTCTCTATCGCTACGAAACTAAAACCAAACCACCACACGTTACCGCACTGGTTAAAAGATATTTAGTGACTGATTATGACATCTTGGATAGCATTGTTTCATAGCCAAAGTAGTTTTAGTACAAGTGTTTATAAGGGCCTCTCCTGTTGATATTATGATTTCACTTAGTAAAATTTACTGTGATCGACTTCTGTTCTCCTCCTCTTTTCATTTCATATTTGCATATAATTTGAGCAAGAGAGCGATTGGAGGTTATGTATTTTCGTTCTTCCAAATGCTTTTGTAATTTAGGCTCCATCTTGTTTTGTTTCTCTCTTTTTTGCCGGTCTCAATATTTTTTGGTAACAACAAACACACACACACAGACTCACAAAGCTAATAACAACCCATCAAACCATTGTAGGAGAGCTCCGCAAAAGGAGTCAGAAAATAGTCCTATTAGGGAGCATTCTAGGAGCGCTCCGAAGAAAGATTCGGGAAAAATTGCTATTAAAAAGCATTCTAGGAGCGCTCCGAAGAAGCATTCAAAAAATAATCCTTCTAAAGAGCATTTTCGGAGCGCTCTTATTTCGTGACGATTCTTATATATTTACAAGAAAATTATAGTAATTTATATAACATTTCATTATAATTAATTTATTAAGTAAAAAGAAAATGTCTCGCATGTGTCTGTGGGTTCTTCTTTAGAATAGGAAATATTGCATATAATGTTTGTAAAATTAATATAATTATGTTTAAACAAATAGAAATGGGCGCGACAAGTGATAAAGCGGAATCGAAAGTTAGTTAAAGTTATTGAATTTTGTTAAACGTTTGTTTTTAGCTGCGGTAGTGTGTGTGTGTTTGTAGTAAGCTAAAAATTTTTAGACCGGCAAAAAAAGAGAGAAACAGAACAAGATGGGGCCTAAATTATAAAGAAGAACCATAACAACGACAATATTCTAGTGACAAATATACAAATGCATTTGAATAAACTCCAATCGCGCTCTTGCTCAAATTCTATGCAAATACGAAATGTGAAGAGAAGAACAGAAGCCGGCGACAGTAAATTTTACTGAGTAAATCAAAATATTAACGCGAGAGGTTCTAACTAACACTTGGACTAAAACTATTTTGGCTAAGAAACAACGATATCCAAGATGTCATATTCAGTCACTAAATATCTTTTAACTAGTTCGGTAACGTGTGGTGGTTTGATTTTAATTTCGTCGCGATAGAGACTTAACAATTTTAAATACATGTGAAAAACACTCCATTCAAGTTTTAAAGAATTGTTATAAGTAAAGAAGCGGAACCGGAAATAACTTTTAGTTGTGATGTACTGTGTTAAACTTTTCTTATTATTTACGTGCGTGTTTGGTGTAAGAAACGAAACGAGACCGACAAATAGAGAAGAACAAGTGATACACGGAGATACATACTACATATTCTAGTGACAAATGTGTTATTATAATCGCATAGACTCCTCTGATTACTCTCGTTGTTCATACTTTGTTCTATTGAGAACTGTGAGAAAATATAACAGTAGTCGGCCGTAATAAAATAGTTACCAGACAGACCACCCACCTACAAAGAGAAACAAAGACCGAAATTCTTGTTGTGGAAAAGTGTTAAAGTGTTCTTGTGTTATTTCTAGTAAAACAGAGGCCTGTTTGTGCATGCACAAGGATTCTATTAATGGCGCTATTCATGTAAGGTTAGTAAAACTACAGTGGCAATATAATGGAAAATATGTTTGGCAAATGATATTTAATATAATTTTACTGATATTTAATAAACAATGTTGTTTGTTAAAAAAAACATCGTATTTGTAAATATTATTTCTCGACTTACTCTTAAGTTCTTTTCATGACTGGACACAGCATACACGACTTTGTCGTCAACGCTTTCCTCAAGACAAAATGTGAATAATGTATATACTTGTCGTCAAAACACTCAGTTGACGAAAAGCTGACCGACAAAATACTAATGTTGTCGTGCATCAAACAAAAAAGTTCAATGTCACGGGACAATAACGACATAAAATTGAAGAGAGGAAAGTAGAAGTAAAAAAATGTTCAGTTTGTTTGAAACAGCAGTGCGTGAAGGTTCATGTATCGCACGTTATTTTAAGTTTGTTATTTTAAGTTATTAAGCACTGGTTACGACAATTTGACCGACATTGTCGTGCATGATTGTGTGGGCGACATGTCGCTTATTTAGGCATCAACGACAATTTGGCCGACATTGTCGCTCATCAGGTCGTGCATGACAAAGCGGACACTTGTATGAAAATTTCGTCGACGAGTTGTATTGACGGTCCCCTACGTGTCATCAACGATTTACTATGGTCATGCACCTATTCTTGAGAATGTCTTGCAGACACTTCCTACTGGGAATTTGAATGGTGGTTTCCGGTTTTGTTTTTTAATCTAGTAGGACGAACGATTCTATTTTTGTTCGAATTGGAAGCACGTAGAAAAGAATTCCAAGTGCTTCGGTCTTTTTCGCTCCTTAGATAGTTAGTCACACCAAGTGTAGGTAATAGCTCCGTCATCTGGTTCATCCAACGAAGTTTTGGTCGCACTTTTCGAGCTGGAACATTTTCATCCATTCGTACAACGTGTCCAAGCCAGGGCATTTTGTCCATTTCAACGCGCCTGACTAAGTCGATATCGTTGTATAGCTCATACAGCTCGTGGTTTTTTCGACGACGATATTCGCCGTTAACGATGATTGGTCGAAATATTTTGCGAAGTATTTTTCTCTCGAATACTCCCAGAATAGATTGATCCGCTTGTATCATTACCCTTGTATCATTAGACAGGTAGGATCAAAATCTGGTAGAGTTGGATCTTTGTTCTTCTTTGTAATCGCGCCCTATACAAATCGATTTTTGAAGTGGCTGTATCTTGTAAACCATTATAGGTACGAAGTCGAGCTTAGGTACATATGTCGGTCGTATAAGAAAAAAATCCTTTTATGTGGAATGTGGACGATGTCCAAATATATAGACCGATTGCAATTATATTCCCTTTGTTTGATACTGACCATAGTTTCTCTATCATAGGCCCAAACTAATCGGCTTAAGCTATAGTCGCGAAAATTTATATGGACTTGCTCTCTATAAATTCGAAATCAAATATCCATTTTACTATCGCCCTGACCAAACGGCTTATGATAATTTATATGGACGTGCTCCCTGTAGAAATAGAAAGAAAGAATAAAAAGAGGTAAAAGGATCGGAAAGGAAAACAAACTCGTACAATCGCCTGGACTTAACTGCTAAAGGTAGAATCGCATAAATTGAAGTGAATATTGATTTTATGGGGTTGTTGTGCGATATGGAGTCATTTTTCACAATTCGTACCGAAAAAGGGATAAGTCAGAATTGCTTCCTATATAATTAGAAGACCTTCAGATGGGGTTTTTAGAAATTCGTACCTTTAGGATTAAAAAAAGGACCGAAAAGAGTAAGTAAGAGAAAGAATTAGTAGTGCGATACGAATGAATTTTTTAAATTCATACTTTTAGGGATCACAAGAGACTAAAGAGGTACAACCACCCAGACCAATGCACTAAAGCTACAATCATAAAAATTGGTGTGTTTGTTCGTCTTATAAAGCAGTTGTGCGATAAAAAAATTACTTTTCACAATTCATACTTTTATGGTTAAAAAGAATATTAAGATCATTGTAAGGAAGGGTGGAGCAACGCTAGCCGGGAATGATAGTATATATATATATATAAATGATCAGCGTCGAAATCTGAGTCAATTTAAAAATGACCGTCTGTCTGTCCTTCCCCGCGATTACAGACGCAGTTTAAGAGATGTCAAGCTGAAATTTTAAATGCACGCTTCTATTTGCAAAGCGAAGTTTAAGTTCCAAAATGACAAAGATCGAAAGAAAAATTACTCCCACCTCCCAAACAATTCTCCCTTTTTGAGGTATGTCCCGTCCGTAGTTTAAGAGAAATCGAGCTGAAATTTATATGACAGCTAGCCTACTCTAAGCGGAGGCTGAGTTATAGGATGAGCCCTATCAGTCAAAAACTACTCCCACCTCCTATACAAACTCTCCCTTGTTGGGGGTTTCCGTCTGTCTGTCCCCGCGATTTCAGCAGAAGTTTAAGTAATGTTGAAATGAAATTTATTAGGCAAGGTTATACCCCTTAAGCGGAGATTAAGTTCTAATATGAGCAAGATCGGTCGAAAACTACTTCCACCTTCTATACAAACACCCCCTTTTGGGGCTGCCCGTCTGCCGATCCCTGCTATTGTAGCTGTAGTTAAAGAGCAATTGAGCTGAAATTTTGTATGTAAACGTCACTACTCTAAGCAGAGACTGCGTATGAAGATGAGCCCGATCAGTCAAAAACTACTACCACCTCTCATACAAAATCTCTCTTTTTGGGGGTTTCCGTCTGTCTGTCCCCGCGATTACTGCAGTGGTTTAGTAGATATCGAACTGAAATTTGGAATATAAACTTCTAACCTTAAAATCGGACGTTCTGAAATGAACAAGATAGGTCAAAAATTACTCCACTTAGGTTTGTTACTACGATTACAGCCGTAGTTTATGAGTTAGCATTTTGTATTTGAGCTTCTCTACTCTCAGATGAGTAAGATCGGCCAAAAACTCCTCCCACCAACCATACAAATTGCCTCTTTTAGGAACATATTATAAATTATTGCTCCTTTTACTACCTATTGCCCAATTGATTGCAGAAAACTATCAAAATTGAATTATATTGTTATAAAATTTCTTAATTTGTTTTTATTTATATTCTATATATATATATTCTTAATATCTTTTCATGTTTTTTTCCACATAAATAATAATTTATAAATACAATTTAACGATAATATGAATGAATATAAATTACTGAAATTATTTACAAATGATAACTTATAGCCAAAAGAGATGAGAATGCATTGATTTGTATTTTATATACTATATGTGTATATTCTATTGATAATATTTAACAATGAATAAATGAACTGTGTCCTCACAATTTTCTGGGTTAACAATACTTTTCCTGCAGGATATTCTCGCTGCCCGCTATAACGGCAGATTCTTCATTAATGGGACATAGTCTTAGATACGTATGAGGCGATTCCAAAGATTCGATGAGGACATATGATATAAATATTCTAGGCGAGGTCATTAAACGCCAAGTCAAAGGATTAAACAAACTCGTCTGATAGTCCCAATACAGACTGGCGTAAATGGGATCTTTAACATCCATGCCCACAGCCAAGGAGCTGTACTCGAAACCGGGCTCAAAGAACATGGGTTCCGGTGAGAATTTCATTTTATCTGTAGCGCGTTTATGATGTTTGCCATGTAAACGCAGCGACAAGGTGCCAACTTCACCACCATGAGTGGTACTTTGATCATGACCGGATATGCGTACGGTGATCTTGTAATGATGACCTGGAAATGGGCGAGAGGGGGGAAAATTACAATTAGTTTTCGTTTATCAGTAATGATTAAAGTCAGTTAGAATACTTACGACAAAAGGGTTCCCGATCACCAGTCATTAAGTATAAGACAGGTGGTTTTTTGGCATCCAACTTTTTGGCTTTGATCGATTGACGATAGTCATCGTAACTGTGATAGCCCATGCGCATGCACAATTGACCCTTTTCATTGCATCTTGAGCACTTGCCTTCTTTGAAACTCTGTTAAAGGAAGAATTAACAACAATTAGTAAATTTTTTAACTTTTTTTTATTATATCTATTAAAACTTACCTCAAAAGAGTCACAGGTGATGCCCATAAATGGACATTTGCTGGTAATACTTTCCAAAAAGAATTGATGGCTTCTCAAGTGATTGCAACCCAAAAATTGCTGCACATTCACCAATATAGAATTCTCACGATTATTCATATAATCCTGTAGATTGCCATCACAGCCGGGATTATTCAAGCCACCATTGGGATAGAAATCTATGTGACCCACTCTTTGTTGAATGCCCAAGCCACCCAGTAAATTTACATCGGTATGTATGACATCCACAAAATGGGCATCGCTACGATCCAAACGTACTATGGGTTCAGTTTCAGCGAAGAGAGGCGAAGCCGGATCCAAGCCGGTAATGCGACCCAGTTTTAGTCCAAAATCTTGTTGTAAATGATAACCAGCATAACCAGCCAAATGGGAACCCAACGAATGACCAATGAAATGGACTTTGTGCAGTGTATCCATACCCAATTCTTCGTATATCATATGAATGACATGGGCGGTAATGGCGCCAACCAGACGTATATTGGCCACGGCTTGCATATAGGGTGGACTGGAACCGCCACCCCAATCGATGAGGACGACAGCAGCTTCACCTTCAGGTTCATGATTGAGCAGAGTTTTGCCCATTTCCATCATCTGTAGGGGAAAGAGGGGGGAAGGGAAGGGTAAAAAGAGATTCAAGGTGGAAATATTTACTATATAAAGATATGTTTACATAGCACTTGTACAGAAGTAACTGAACAATAAAAGAAAATGCGAAAAGTAATCCTCTTTATTATATATGTCGTAGTCACGTCGAATTTTTGTCGTTTTTCAAATATGGCATCACTGATGTCGTTTGTAAGACTGAAATACGACTTGTCCTTGCTACTATTATGTTCTTCATCAGATGATAAAAAATACTCAACACTAAACATTTCTGTAAATTATTACGAATTTTATTCAAATAGGTAAAACGATCGAATTTTGTCGAAAGTCGACTGCGACATACGTAATAAGGCATAGCCTCTTGTAGCTTATTACAAACACAGAACAACAAATGATTTTGGGACTCAATTCTGAGAACTACACGTGAAAGTAGCCCCAAAAAGAAGAAGTTCTGTATCATTCGTTTGAGCCTAAAACGTGACCAATTCCCCTATACAATACTTACTAACTTCAAATCGATATTAAATTATTATGGCATGTAACTTGACAAAACGAATAATGTAGAACTTCTACTTTTTGGGGCTACTTTCTCGTGCTGTTCTCAGAATTGAGTTCCAAATCAATGAGCTGAAAAATTTTGTACTGTGAAATACAACAAGGACTTCTCAAAGACATTCTCAAAAATAACTTCTTCTGTCACTTGACATAAATGCAAATTAACATTACAACATTTGATTTACTTATATTCCTATTTTTCTTCTTTAACTTACCCATGGTATATTGCCCGCCTCCAAATAGCCATGTGATATAATAAATATTTTGCCCTCCGGATTTATGCCCATATGTTGTATAGCCTCCGGATCATTAAGATCTATATACTTGGGATTATCAAATGCTCTCGATGTGTACAACGTATAATGGGGTTCAATTTGTGAGGGTTTCTGAGGGGGCACATTAATTTGTCTCGTCTTAGTCATCCAGGGACCATTCAAAGGAAAGCAACCATAGACACCATAACAGCGGACTTCATTTAAATCTACTGTAAAAAACGCAAACAAGAGAGGGGAAAAAGAGAGTGAGAAATGAAATATAAGTAAAATAAATAATTGCAAGAAGCTCTAAAAGATATTTTAATAAAATTATTGCAATTAATATATTCATTCTTATCTCCACAGAGAGAATTCGCTTATAAACTATAGTATTACTATATACAAATATAATTATATATTAAACGCTACCCGTAAAATCTCTAATTATAATCTGGCATGCTTGAACCCTTCAAGTACGTTGCTTATGGGGCCATTGATAACCCGATTTGCTTGACTTGTTCTGGCGTTCATAGGGTACTGCCTGGCATTTTATAGTATTTGAAGTTTTGTTGTTATTTTAATAGTTTGCAGATTGCAAAAGTCATTTAATTGTTGTTATTTCTGTGGAATTAATTATTTTGTTGAATTCTTTTTTTTTAAGAAAATGTATTTAGTTGCTAGCTGCTAAGGGGAAGTCATCTCCTTACTAGTTTTTATTAGTTCCATTTAGTTTTCCTAAATTTTCAACGCGTGCCAAATGTATTTTGTGTGTTTTTGTTTTGTTTTCATTAAACAGTGGAAATATTTTTAAATGTGTTTGCTTTACAAATTGACGTCACAATTTTTTGTTTTTTGCTTTTAACAATAGGAAATAAATCCATATATTAGCAGATAAGCCATAAACCTAGGTAATATTTAAGTCTAAAAACGGGCTTAGACTAAAAACAAGTGTTTGATTAGCAGTAGATGTCATAGAGAGCATCTGGCCAAGAGATGACTTATTTGCCCTCTATGGAGATTACATGTCTGTCAGTAAACATACTCTACACAATATGCCAAATAGCAGTTTTTTTTATTTTATTTTCTTATTTATTTGTGACTCAAAATTGTAATTTGAAGGCCAATATTACAGGAAATTAAAAACTATTTTTAGTTTTAATATTTTTGTTATGTTAAACTGGATTTGATCATACTGAACGTTCAAGTTTACATCATAGGCTTCTACACAAGAATGTAATATCAGAAGAACCTTTACACTTGTTTTTACGTCTAAGTCCAAAAAGTGTTGGCCAACAAAATGCAAACTTAAAACAAATGCATAAAATTTGACTTTACTCACGCAGGCCCAATTCAAATTCGGCTATTCCGAAGTTCAGATACCCTTCACTATTTGAAAAGCTAGTGATAAAACTAGGTACATTTTGTACCGCAAAAAAGGGAGTTTGTATGAAAGGTGGACGTTACTTTTAGCCTCTCATGAATTTTTTGACCACCAAAACGGGTGGGAGAAGTTTTTGTCCGATCTTGTTTATCTTGGAACTTAACCAGCGCTTAGAGAATAAAAACTTGCATAACAAATTTCAGCTCGATATCTCTTAAACTACGGCTGTAATCGAAGGGGACCAAAGACACAACCCCAAAAAGGGACAGTTTGTATGGGAGGTGGAAGTAATTTTTATCTGTTTTGCTCATCTTAGAACTAAAGCTGTGCTTAGAAAATAGAAGTTTGCATGCCAAATTTTAGCTCAATAGCTCTTAAACTACAGCTGTAATCGCAGGGACAACCCCAAAAAGGGGGAGTTTGCATAGTAGGTGGGAGTAGTCCTTGTCCGGTGTTGCTTATCTTAGAACTTAAACTCCATTTAGAGGATTGAAGCGTATATACCAAACTTCAGCGCGATAGCTCTTAAACTACCATTGTAATCGTAGGTACACCCCCAAAAAGGGGTAGTTTTGTATGGCAATGGGTGTAGTTTTCGTCCGATCTTGCTCATCTCGGAACTTTAACTGTGCTTGGAGATAAGATGTATGCATACTAAATTTCAGCTCGATAGCTCTTTAACTGCAGTTGTAATCGCAGGGACAACCCCAAAAAGGGTACTATGTGTGGGAGAAGTTCTTGTCCGATGTTGCAAATCTTAGAACTTAACATCCGCTTAGAGGATATAAGTTTGCATACCAAATTTCAGCTGGATATATCTTGTATGGAAGTTGGGTGTAGTTATTTTCCGATGTTGCTTATATCAGAAATTAACCCCCGCTTAGAGGATAAAATCTTACATACCATACCAAATTCACGGCAACCGACAGACGGACACCCTCAAAAAGGTGGAATTTGTATGGAAGGTTGAATGAGTTCATGTACGATGTTGTCTATCTTGGAACTTAACCTGGTCTTAGAGAATAAAAGCTTGTCTACCAAATTTCAGCTCGATAGCTCATAAAATCTTCACATTTATATAGATACGTCTTGATGTGCGGTTGTGTAGATTTACCGTCACAAAATTTTGCACTAAAGACCTGAGATTTTTTTTAGCAAACTGTTCATGAAAATCCCACAATAATTCGGTGACTTATTAATTTATGATCTATATGTAGTTAGGGAAAGCAAGGTGAAGGAATTACAATCTCTCTTATAATATTATTTACAAAATTTCTTACGTTAAATACATTAAACTAGTATGTAACGGGTAAACTTAGAAAGTACTGAACCTAGTTGAATACATTTTTTTCAAAACATAACAATTTGGATAATGAATAGATTAGGGTACTTATTTTTTTTTTATTTACCAACGCTTACCCACAATGTTTTTAATATTTAGTAAAGTTAAATTAGAAAATTGTAAATCAAAATCTAATTATAAATTAATGCACTAATTAGTTTCAGAGTACAGAAATTAAAGGTGACCTCATTAACGTGTATAACACATCGACCACAAGCGCTTGGGGTTTTCTACACTTGGGTAAATGCTTTCTAATGTACATTCATTTCTGATGGACTTCAATAGAGAAATGGAAGTGTTAAGAAAACTGCGAAATGCGAAAATTAAAATTTCCTCAAACTAATTTTAATTTTAAAAATGCTCCGAATTTAAAGTTTATGACTTTTTTAAACTCTTTTCAGACTAACTATGTATGTTTAACGGCGCAAGTATTTCTGATTTATTCTAGGGATAAAGTACTGGTTTTTCCAAATTAAAATTTTGTATTCTTCTTTTCCTATATTTTTTTACTATATAATTTATTCATAACAATGTAAAGAATTTTTGAGGCACCTCCATACATTTTATTCTCCGTGAATTTTTCTTAAGGGTTTTTTAAGTTGTTTACACGGTTTCCCATTAGTAATATGAGAAATTTTAAAATTCTACTTAAATCTCACACACTTTTAGTAATTAAAACACAATTATTCTTTAAGTATTAGCCAAAGGGGGTATTCCTCAATTGATTTACTCAACAGTTCTTGTCACCAAATTAAGTGCAACTCTTGTTATTAATCAGTGATTTTAATTTATTGAAAACTGCTAATCTTAGTCCCACTCCAATGAGGATTTTCCACCTATAAATATTAACCAGCAAATATCACTTGATTATCGCAATATCTCATCAATAAGTAAACAAAAGAACAAAAACAAACAAAAAACTGCTATCGAAACCAAATAAATCCTAACAAGTGCCATTAATCACAGACATAATAGAAGTCTACATCGCTACATATAAAACAAAAATCATACCACGAACAATTGTTAATTGCTATCGTTAACAACTTTAATCAAACCAAGAGTCGCCACTACAACACATTGCATGGCTGCAATGCAAAATATTAAACAGCAACAACTTCATGAAGATTTCGTATGATTTCCAAACAACCCCATAGAAAATATTAGTATTTTTTCTAATTTGGGGAATTAAGATTTGCAATTTCCCTTGATCAATTTTAACTTAATTATAAACATGTCGCTGTCTTTACACTTACCGGCTTTTGTCGATGGCGGCAGATCGACCAATGTGTTAACAGCCGTTCTACTTGTGTGATTGGCCAAATAGAGCATGGTCTGCAACATCAGACCACCAGTGGAGTTTGCAACATACATGGTTGCTAATTGCTGCTTCTGCTGCTAACAACTCTTGTTTATGTTGTAAATTAAATTTTGTAGTTAATGATTTGAAATCAAATGTCTATTTATATTGTAGGATTTTTGTTGTTTTGTTAATTTCTATAGTTCACTTCCCACATTAATTAATATTTTTTGTCTTTTTGTTTATAACATTAATTTATACACTGTTATCATATTTTTTTTGTTTCAGTTGGAAAGTTTTGTTATTTGATTTATTTATTTGGTATTTATTTATGTTGGTTTGAATTTGTTTAAACCTTTTTAATTGAAATTCACCGCTATACTGAGCTTGATCCACTGTCTTCGAGGAATTTTATACTGATTGTGTGATGCCACACAGCCATGTTGCTCTCGCACTTATTCCATCTAAGTCGTTGCTCATTCTTCTGGCACTCTGTGATTGTCTCTCTCTCTCTGTCTCTCTCTCTGAGTCGTAGTGTTGTTATCTTCTCATTTTATTTCTTTTGTATTTCAGTTATTGACCACATTGAATTCCATTCAAGCCCCCCAATATGAGTTATTCGTCGTCACTAGAGATTACATTATCTGCTTGGTTAGGGGGCAAATTGCTCTTAGATTTTCAAAAAGTTTAAAGTCCAATTTTATTACTGCTTGTATGTTATTTATGTTACCAGCCTCCTCTCAGCACCTTTATTGGACTTAGTTCTCTTGTGTGAATTTATCACTAAGACATTGTGAGTTGACGTTTTTAGGCAGATTAAGAATGTATGTTGGAATTTCGGTATTTGTTTTGATTACGCCGTTTCTTATTGTTTACGTTTTTGCGATATTTCGAAAAAATTTGCTAATGCAATTTACACATTACCGAACTGTTAAAATACAGTAGAGTCTAAATTTGTGCATCTGGAACATAAACCACCACAGGAAGGTAAGTTCCTATTTTTGGGATTCTGCATTTGGGCTCTTATTTCCAAACAACTTCCATCGTGATTTCTCATTGTGATATTGATAATACCATTGTGTATGTTAGAGCCCATTTTTACCATTACCCTTACCCTGAGGCTGTTTATATGAGCAGAGAATAGTGTTATGCTCTTTTTAACGCCCCAATTAGGAGGATGTTTGTATGGGAAGTGGGAGTAGGTGTCGTTCGATCATACTCATCTTAGAACCTAACCTCAGCTTAAAAGATTGAACTTTGCATACCAAATTTCAGCTTGATAGCTATTTAACTAAGTCTGCAATCGCGGGGACAAACAGACGGACACCCTTAAAAAGGGCAGTTTGTATGAAAGGCGGAAGTAATTTCATAGGGCACATCTTAGAACTCAATCTTCGCTTAGACTATAGAAGCTTGCATACAAAATTGCATCTTGATTGCTCTTAAACTACTGCTGTAATCGAGGTGACAGGCAGACGGACAACCCTAAAATGGGGGAGTTTGTATGGAAGGTGAGAGTAGTTTTTGACGAATATTGCTCTTCCTAGAATTTAACCTTCGCTTAGAGGATAGAAGCTTGCATATCAAATTTCAAATCGATTGCTCTTAAACTACGGTTGTAATCGCGGGGACACACCTTTGTTTGAGATGTGAACGTTTAGCGCTTACATTTAGCCGGTCACATTCTCTATTCGTCAATAACATTCTTTTACTACTGAAATTTCAAATACTGAAGTTGAATATTTTATATGACCTGAGAATATTGTTATGCTTTTTTTAAACCTCCAAAAGGGGCATTTTTTATGGATGGTGGGAGTAGTTTTTGTTCGATCATGCTCATCTTAGAACCTAACCTCAGCTTAGAGGACAGAAGCTAGCATAACAAATTTAAGCTCGACAGCTATTAAACTACGTCTGCAATCGCGGGGACAGACAGACGGACACCCCTAAAAAGGGCAGTTTGTATGAGAGGTGGAAGTAATTTTTGACCGATCGGGCCCATCTTGGAGCTTAAGCTCCGCTTAGAATAAGGAAGTTTGCTTACAAAATGTCATCTTGATTGCTATTAAACTACGACTGTAATCGCAAGGATAGACAGACAGACAGTCGGACATCTTTAAATCGACACAGAATTCGAGGCTGGTCAAATAAACGTGTACATTAGAATGGGTAAATTTTTATGGATAAAAAAAAATTTACCAAGTGAAATCTATCGTAATCTACCATAAATTCTAAGAAAATTTACCAAAGAAACTATGATTATAAAATCTAAATTCAGCCCCCGGTATTTATTTGTTTTGGTCGTTTAAGATGCGACCGGCCGTGGCATGATGGTTATAATACGCGACTATCATGCGGGAGACCCCAGGTTCAACACCTGGCTCCAGTCATCTAAAAAACATGATCTTTCATTGCCGGCCCCCCTCGATGTCTAGTAAAAGCTACTCAAAAAGTGACGTTCGCATTCGTCGATAAAACAAGTAGGTGCCGTTAGTTGTGAATCTAGAAATAGAAAGCGTGTTAATTCACAACAACGCGAGAAGCTAACCCATACCTCATTCATGGGGTGTTAAGGGAAATTAGGTTATGTTTTTAAGGTACATTTTGTATGGGAGCACCCTTAGGGGGTGAAGGTAGTAGTAGGTATGTTCTGAAAAATGGTAGGAGCGAAAGGCTAGTGGGGGTCGGTCATAAATTGTACCCCTCTAGGAGCCACCATGAAAGCTACACAAACTAATTTCATAAAAAAAATTATAAAAATAAAAAAAAATTTATGGGGACCACTTTTAGGGTTAAACATAGAGGGTAGATATGTTCTAAGAAAATGTTTGGTTTGCAAAAATATTGGGGGACAGTCATACATTACACCCTTCAAGGGGCGACTCCGGGGCCAAAAATTCTGTATGGGTGACCCTTAGAGGACGAAAATAGGGGTTAGGAATGTTCAGAAAAAATGTTAGGAGCGAAATACTAGTGGAGGTTGGTCATACATTTTACCCTTCTAGGAGGCACCATGAAAGCAGCAAGAGCTGATTTCAAAAAAAAAAATATGTTCAGAGAAAATGTTAGGGTTGCAAAAATATTGGAGGACGGTCATACATTACACCCCTCCAATGGCGATTCCGGGACAAATAGAGCGGTGAGAGCAAATTTTATAAAAAAAAAAATTCTGGGAAAAATGGTACGAGGGAAAAATTACTGGGGGTCGTTCATACATTTTAACCCACTATGGGTTATCCACTTGACGTGGATTTTTCCCCCAATATAAAAAGTTTAAAAACCCGGGGGCTCAATTTTGGTATTATACCCATGGTTTCTTGGGCCAATTGCCTTAGAATTCATAGTAGATTACGATTTTCATAACAGCTTGGTGCATTTTTTTTACTCAGTACAAATTGACCCACTCTAATGAATATACATATGGATATTAGTGCGGCAGTGAAATATATGGACGATTTTATTGTTGCGAAAATTTAAAAATGTTAAACCGGAATATTGTGCCACTTGACGGAAATTTGCGTAAGATCGGACAACTATTATCCGTGACCCAAAGAGGTCAAAGTTCAGGTTCTTAGTAAATCCTATGTTTTTTTTTACGAATTTCTTACCAAATATGTTATACTCAAATATTGACGTGCGTGGATGGTGCCTCGGTTCTTTTTGTCAACATGAATTCAAATAACCTGGTTATATCTTTTCAAACTGCGAAATTTTCAGGACAATCAAACTATTATTAATTTAAATGGGGTGTGGCACCTATTCAACCTGGCTGTAATTTATACTGTAACAACAATACATATCAAATATCAGCTTGAACCTCTTGTAGTTCATGAGATAAAAACTTTTAAAGTTTTAAGTTTTATACCACGCCCCTTATCCGATCCCTTCCATTTTTTGTTGTGGCGCAACGAACATTGCCGCCAAATGCATCCACAAATATTTTCAAGGCGATTGGAAAACAGACTTCCAGATATTAATATTAAAATACAAAAATTAATATCCCTTATACCCCATGAATGAGGTATGGCATAGCTTCTCGCGTTGTTGTGAATTAACACGCTTTCTATTTTTAGATTCACAACTAACGGCATCTACTTGTTTATCGACGAATGCAAAGGTCACTGTTTGAGAAGCTCTTACTAGACACGCCGATTGACTCGACACTAATACTGCGAAGTTGCTGTCGACAACATTCGAGGGGAGCCGACAATGAAAGAACATTTTTTTTTTCTTTTTAAGATGACCGGAGCCAGGAATTGAACCTGTGATCTCCCGCATGGTAGTCGCGTGTTCTAACCACTATGCCACGACCGGTCCCCCAGATATTACTGTTTCAAAAATATGGTCTAATGGACCGGACCATGCCTACTAGATATATCAACCAGTAAGAAAGTTTCAGACGGACAACCCATATACCCTCAACCTCCGTAAAAAATAAATTTTTCTAGTACTCGATTTCTAAACTGGGCGGAGTGGTACATTTGTATGGAAGGTACAGGAGGGGCGTGGACGTGGCCCATTTGCATGTATTATTGGGGAAATATTAGCTCGTGCAAAGTTTTAAAACATTTAGTTGAGTCTTTCGAAAGTTGTCGTGCGTACCAGCCGGACAGCCAGACAGACAGACAGACAACCTCCTACCAGTAGATTGAGGGTATACAAATAAAAGTATCCTATTTTCACCATTGACCATACAGCTACATTTTGTGAAAATTTCAAAAAGATAGGTCAAACCAAAACAAACAAAAACTGATTTTCATATATAGAGATTTGATTTTTGACCTCTTTAAGTACGGCTTAAAGTTGTCAGATTTTGTACAACTTTGGGGAATAGCCGTTTTATAACGACTGACACAATATTCCGCTCGGGCATTACCGAAAATTCAAAGTTGAATTTTCGCAGTCACCCTAATGAAAATGATGGACAGCGCAAAAAAGAACGACAAAGGCTTTGATATATATCAAATCTCACTGCATGCTTAATATATTGGAAATGCACTATAAATTTTGTGTCATAAACAGGGCCAACAAAAGTATGCATTGCATACTTGCATATGCGAATGCATATTAGAGCTCTTTCGGCATGTTTTGGGGGTTTATGCATACAAAAGCATATTTTTCAGTTTTTTTTCTATTATTTTTTCCCGTTTTCGTATATATTCTTGGCAGTATATGCAACAATTGTTTATTTCCTTATGATTTGAAGATAATCTCTATAATCTCTTTTGTTAAAGAATCGATATTAATGAATTAATATCTTCTACAAAATTTGTATTTTTGTGTTTGTATTAAGGATTCCGTCGTACTTCCAAATAGAAGCAGTCAATTAGCGTTACCCTTTTTAAATATGACAAAGCAGATAGCATTGCAAAAAACACTTTTTATATTGCAACAATGGACGCTGCGACTTCTAAAGTCAACACATATTATACTACTAGGACTTTCAACCTCCGTCAGAATCCATATAAATTTGAAAAAATGCCGGTTTTTTACATACAAAACACTAAGCTTGTTTCATCCTTTCTTTCACAAATTAGCTTCTTAAAATCACATATATTCATAAACAGAATATTGGTCAAGATATCAAATGCGGAAATCAGTCGCGTTTATTATACATTAAAGGATTAAGTAATCCATTGAATTCACTCATGTAGTTTTGTTTGCAGTAGAGTAATTAATCAATAGTCTGAATCTTATAAATGTAATGTAGAAAATAACTTCATTTAATTTTCAACTATTTAGAATGAATTTTTATTAAAACTAAATAAATTCAGTAAATAAAATTAACAACGAATCCAAATCTATTGTGCATATTTTTCAGTTTTTAAGGCATTTCTTAGTGTTTTTCGTGCTTATCTAATGCGCATATATTTAGTTTTTCCTGGCATATTTGTGTTGGCCCTGGTCATAAATAGCCAAATTTACTAATTTGACATAGTCTAATTTGAAGATTTACCTACCCAGCAACCAATTTGCTTCGAATTCGGTCAGATATCTGGCAGAAAGTGTGCACAAGTTAACTATACATGTTTGTATTTAGTCAATTAACCCAACTTTCCATCTTTGGAATTTTTATACAAAAACTCGATTTAAAATTAATATCTTGTAATTTTTAATTAATCTTAATAAATTACAATTCCCCCCAAAGAATATATTAACCCCAAGAAATGCACACACACAAACAACTATAAACGTACTTTAACTAACCAATCAGTGTCCATTTCACACGCTTTAATATTTCTTCGCTGTCACTCGGAAATAATAATCTCTGGAACTAATTGACTAAAACAAGAAATAACTATGTGAGTTTTATTTTATATTTCACAATATGAAAAAATACCCTAACTAAATATGGGGTAATATGTCAAGTTTCTAAGATTTCCTATCAAAAATTCAAAAACTAAGTGTATAATGGCTTAAGATCATCGTAATTTGGCTTCACCTCTCTTTGCCAACAGTATCAACATCAACGACGGTCAGCTATATAAATGGGAAATTTATCACTGTTGAGAATCTAGAAGCGCACGCCGCTTGTCTCCGTGTGTGTTATACGGTTGTTGCCATTGTTGGTGTTGTGGTTGCTTCTTTTTCATTTTCATATTTCGTATCTGTTATTAATTGTTCTTAACATTGGAAGCGGACAAAACAACAGCACAACAACATATCAATGTAGTTCAATTTCATTGCACTACGAAGTTAGGGTACGACTCAAAGTCCACATCATACATATGTGAAAGACAGTGTCACGTTGTCTGACCCCAAAAAAATTGATTTCCAAAAAAAAAAAATTACTTTAAGCGAAAAGAAAAGCACAGTGTCTTGAAATGTTGATAGGTTGGGGTGGAATTTTTTCTTGGGGACAGTACAAGAATATGGGAAGGATGTCAGTAGTGGAATTTTGTATCCTTTTAAAGGCAAATGTTGTTAGATATACTGTCAAAATTTAATATTCAAACCCCACCCTACGGGTAGGAGGGTATATATAATTTGATACAACCCAATAGTGTAACACATAGAAGGAATCATTTAAGACCATAGGTTTTTTTGAACCGAATTTGATTCATGACTTTTTAAGTCGTTTGAGCCTTGTCCGGCTGTCTGTCTGGCTGGTACGTACGACAACTTTCGAAAGACGCAACCAAATGTTTTGAAACTTTGCAAGAGTTAATATTTCCCCAAAACCACTTACGGTATTGCAAATGGGCTACATGGCCACGACCCTTTTAGTACCTCCCATACAAATACATTAAAAATCGAATAATAACGTCAAGATACCCAACGCGATCGTACCCAAATTCTGTATTTAGTAGAGCTATAGAACGATAAAGTTTTGAAACAAAATTGGAGGTCTAGCCACGCCCCTTTTGGTACCTACCATACAAATGTACCATCCCGCTTACTTTAGGGATAGAGTAATAATATCGATACACCCAATGCGATCGTAAGCAAATTCTGTAGTTAGTAAAGCTATAATAGGATAAAGTTTTGTAGAAAAAATTTTAAGTCCAGCCGCGACCCTTTTGGTACCTCCCATACCCATCTGGTGTCACTAACTTTAGAAATCGATTATAAGGCGATTGTGTCCAATTTCTGAAGTTTGTTAGGCTATAACAGGATAAAGTTTTGGAGAACAAATTGGAAATCTAGTCACGCCCCTTCTGGTACCTCCCATACAAATGTACCACACCGCCCACTTTAGAAATCGAGTAATAATATCAATATATTAGAAAATGTTATGTTTTTCTGAGGGTAAGGGATACGTACTGGTTTTTTTAATTTTTCGAACCGATTTTGGTCTTTAGTGGTACGTAACTCCCATAAATAGGCGTGGTAGGTATGCAAGTTATCCGTCCATCCGTCTGTCTATTCGGTTACAGCCGTAGTTTAAAAGATATCACACTAAAATTTGGTATGCAAGCTTCTATCCTATGAACGTACGTTAAGTTCTAAGGTGAGCAAGATCTGACAAAAATTACTTTCACTTCGCATACAATTCCCCCATGTTTTGGGGTTTTTGTCTGTCTGTCCTCGCAATTACAGCCGCAGTTTAAGAATTATAAAGCTACATTTTGGTATGCAAGCTTCTTTCCTGTAGGCAAAGGTTAAGTTCTAAGGTGAACAAGATTGGGCAAAACCGACTCCCACCTTCTATGCAATGTCCCCTTTTTGGGGGTGACCGCCTGTCTGTCCCCACGTAGTTTAAAAAATATCGATTGGTATGCAAGCTTCTATCCTGAAAGCGTAGGTTAAGTTCTAAGATGAGCAACATCGCATAAAAACTACTTCCACTTCCTATACAAACTCCCCCATTTTGGGAATGTCCGTCTGTCGGTCCCCGCGATTACGGTATGTAGTTTATGAGCTATAGAGCTGAAGTTTTGTATGCAAGCTTCTATCCAGTAAGCGTAGGTTAAGTTATACGATGAGCAACACCGCATAAAAACTACTTATACTACCCATATAAGTTCCAACATTTTGGTGGTGTCCGTATGTCTATCCCTGCAATTACAGCAATAGTGTAAGAGCTACCGGGCTAAAATTTGGTAGCAATCTTCTATCCTGTAAGAGAAGGTTAAGTTCTAAGATGACCAAGATCGGACAAAAACTGCTTCCACTTCACATACAAACTCCCACTTTTTGGGGGTGTCGGTCTATCTGTCCCCGCAATTACAGCCGTATTTTAAAAGCTAACAAGCTATAGCTTGGTATGCAAGTTTCTATGCTGTAGACGTAGGTAAGGTTCTAAGATGGGCAAAACTACTCCTATCTTCCATACAACCTTCCCCTTTTTGGGGATGTCCGTCTGTCTGGCCCACGGATTACAACCTTAGTTTAACTTACTTACTTACTTAGCTGGTACTTCTTTGCAATCCCAGTGGATTATATACCGCACGTAGAAGAATATTATAAGCGCATCGATCTTGTGCGCATCTTCTCCAGTTAGTCACACCGAGTTCTGTAAGGTTCTCAGTAACCTGGTCTTTCCAACGGTTTTACTCTTACTTACTTAAACTTAAAACTTAATTTCCCTTTGCACCCCATGAATGAGGTATGAGGTACACGCTTTCTATTTTTAGATTCACAACTAACGGCACCTACTTGCTTATCGACGAATGGGAACGTCACTGTTTGAGAAGCTTTTTACTAGACATGTCGATTGATTCGACACTAATACTGCGAAGTTGCTGTCTACATCATCGAGGGGGCCGGCAATGAAAGAAAAATGTATATGACTGGGGGCAGGAATCGAACCCGGGATCTCCCGCATGGTAGTCGCGTGTTCTAACCACTATGCCACGACCGGTCCAGTTTACTTACTAGTTTTATTATATTTTACAATGAAACTGATATCGTTGCCAAGAGCTCACTTTCACTGCAAAAAACAACAACCCTTGGTTATAATTACAATTTTGACCAACTTTGCTATACGAACGCAATACTGTGCGTGAATGCTGGCTGCCAAAGTATACTGTGTTTTTGGAAAAATATTAAATAATTTATGGCATTTTCGCGGTATATATGTGTGCTATGGTCACAGACCAGAAGCAGGATTACACTCTGTCTATTGACGTCAATGGCTCTGAAGGTGATCTAGGATCACAACAGACGTATCACAATAAATCCGTTCTTATCGCACTATAGCGCTTTGTGATACGCGAAAGTCCAATAAGAATTCAGTCAACATGCCTCGCTGGCTCTTTAGAACCACGAGGGAAGAGCCGCCACATGCCGCCAATCAACTACAAACAAAATTCATTGATCAGAGTTCTTAGAGATTACAATTCTTCGCCGATAATCGTCGTAACTACAAATGTACTCACTCGTAAACAACTACAAAAAGACGATGCACAGCAGCCGAGTTATATGGGGTCTTGTGTATTTAACCCAAGCTGGGCAAAGTTTAATGCTGCTATTTATAATTTGTTATGAATTTTATTTTCTTTTAAATCGTTTCTCTTATCAATCAATGGTTTATTAGAGAGAATAATTATTATTGAAATTCTAATAATATTTTGAACTTTTTATAAGAACACACTTAGATTGGATTACATTAAGTATAGAGGGAGGGGGGAAAAGCTTAGTTCAAAGTCTGCCACAGGTTTAGAAATTAATATTCCAAATTTGTAAAATTTCGTACATAGTTCCACTTGATTCTTTGTAGAAAATTCTAGAAATTTTGTAAACGCATCTTTGTTGTCAACGTCATGCAATCGTTGTGTTATCAATTTACATCCTTTTCAATTCATGTACGTATGCTGTCATTATTGCTGTAAACAACAAGTTAATAAATATTAATCGCAATGTTTCCATATAAACAATCCCTTGTTAAAAAAATGCATTTGCGTAAAATAATATTTTTCAAACCTGCAACTGCTTGGGGGTATTTGTTTGTTTTTTAAACTTTGCGAACTATAAAATATTTTTAAATATGGCGCAGTGTCTTTTGGGATCAATTTATTATCTTTTTCGCCAAATGTGTTTACTGCGTATTGGTTTCCTGTTTAAATAAAATGTTATTTTCGTATATGCAGTGCCGTAGTACAATTGCAACTTCGTCATTGTTTTATGAAATACGAGTAATTTTTTTAGATATAATAGAGTGTTGAGAACAGGTTTTCGATGTAACAAGTCGTAAAAAAGTAATATTTATAATAAACTAGCTGGCCCGGCAGACTTCGTCCTGCCTCCAAATTTTGTAAAATATGTTGAGTGTAGTTGAAATCTAATAACGCTTGATTTATTTCTTTGATCTCTAAAATATTTCAATTTAAAGGGCGAGGTTTTCCCGGACAAATTCTGTTCTTCATATATCTAAAACGGATCAGCAGTGTCGTCCATGATGTGATGAAAACTAACTTATTGATCGGCATATATTCTAAAACCACATTTTTAAGCCGATTGACTGACATATAACTTTCTGCGTTGGTGTACTGGGTGATTGTACCTTTTTATCCTAAGGAGTACGAATTTCCAAAAATACCTTCATTAGGCTCAGCAACCCCATTAACCGTATGGTCAGAGTGATATCAAGAGTAATTCCTATTTTCGTTATTGTCCCCTAAAATTTCGAAATGGGAAAAACCACTTTGTAAAGCTCTCGAATTCTGTAGAAAGTGCGCCATTATAAAAGTTAGTCATTCTTCTTTAAGCCTTTTTGCGGTCTGGGTGACCATCTACAGTCAATCGCCAACTATCACTGAAATTTTGGGACAAATGGGATCAACCGTTTTTACAATTAGTGGTGACATCAAAATGTACATCTTATTTTATATATAGACTAGTGGGCCCGGCAATGCTTCGCTATTGCATATCCCGTTATATTGGAATACAGAGAGTTATTTAAAGAATTTTTTTAAAGGTTTTCCCATGGACGTACGCAGGTATCTTAAAAGAGTACACAAAGTTGTTTATCATCAATTGATAATATATTATTTTTACCTTCTTGTAAGTGCGGAATACCTTGTGTTATTGAATATTGCCATTTTCACCCCCTAAATGTAGAAAAATCCAAAAAATGTGTAGCGTATGTTACTCGCGGGGTTATTCGGAAGATTCCCTGAAAATTTCATCAAAATCGGTCCAGCCGTTTTCGAGTCCATACGTTACATATATACACACATCCTGTTATATATATATAGACTTCTTAATAACTATGATGTTAAAAAAAGTGACTAAATGACATTCCAAAAATTAAGTGTATCATAAGCTAAACACCGGTAACTGGTTCCAAACATACATTCAAAATTTTCTCATGCCAAAAAAATCATATATTTTAAGTTTAAATAAAATCGGACAATCGATATAAATTTTCGAAATAATTCAACCCCAGCCAAATCAACTGCGGGTCCATATATACAAAAAAAATTCTCATAATAAAACAAATATACATTCTAAATTTTAGTCAAATTGTTTAATTCGTTAAAATTTTCATTATAATTTCATAATTTCACCATAGCGACACCTACCGGATCAATTTATACAAAAAAATTTTTATCGAGGTTCCACAAACATGAATACTAAATTTCTGTTAAATTGGTACATGCATTCAAATTTTCAATATAAATCCACCCCAGCGCCATCTACCGGGTCCATTTGTACATAAAATGTTTTCTCATGATCAAACGAATTTCCATACTAAATTTCAGTTGAATTGGTACATGCATTCAAATTTTCGATATAAATCCACCCTAGTGCCACTTGGATTTGATTTTTTTCAACACAAACAATCTACAGAAAATTTAGAATCGAATAAAAAAAAATCAGCCGAATCAGACGAAAGAACATTGGAGCAATTACTCTAGACCAGTACTACTGAAATCAATATATTCAGTATTAGAATTAGTGTTATGTTATAAGAAACAAATTTCTGATTTTACTTTTAAAGTTCGGTTTGATATTGAAATTCCTTTTTCTAACTATGTCTACCTTTTCTTGAGTCCGTTGTTCGTTGAAACTATTAACTTCGTTTTGTCCTTGTTCAACGTTAGACACTCTGGTGACAATTCCTTCCGCATACCTGGGAAGGCTGAAGTTACATCCCGTAGTATTCGGCCGATGATGTCTACGTGTCGAGTTAATCAGCATGTCTAATACTTACTTACTTAAGTGGCTCATTACAACTTACTGGTAGGAGGTCCCATCATAAGAAATACGAAAGATCAGCGTTGTGGGCGTTGAACACCACATAAGGTATAGCACATAGTGCAATTCAAAACATCTGGACTCCCGATATCATGGCTGAATCGGCTGCCGCCGCATCTTCGGTGAGAATCAGAGAATGTGGCGGATGTATTCTGGACATGCGAAACTACTACACCGGATCAACTCAATTCTGTCAGACCTCTGTATACTGTACTTATTACCAGTAACTAATCTAAGGTATTTTATTCCGAATAGAAATACCTGGAAAAAGTTACTAGAGGGAGATTTTAATGCAAAAATATGAAATGAAGATGATCTTGGTCCATCGATCGGTAAATTCAGTCTGCATACCGACACATCCGACAACGGTTTTAGGCTGGTTAACGCCGCAGCGGCAAGGAACATATTAGTGAGTGGAACCAGATTCCACTACAAAGATATCCACAAGCCAACTTGATTATGTGGTAGTCGATGGAAGGCATGCATCTAGTGTTAGGGACGGGCGCGTGTTTTGTGGTGCTAATATTTGCTCGGATCATTCCTGGTTGCAAACGAGATGCGCACAAGATTGAGCAGAGCGAAAAACGTACGTAACCAAGCGCAAAGAAAGCTGAACATTGCGAAGCTGCAAACCCTAGCGATAGGCACTGCCTACTCCAACCAGTTCTCCCAACTACTACGACACAACGCCTCTACTTCTGACGTTCCCGATACACAGTGGCAGCATTTTGCGCATATGAAATGCATCTCGTACAAGGTACGAGAAAAACAGCAATATTACAGCTAAAAAATAATAAAGCAGCCGATGCCGACAAACACGAGTTTGGATGTGGATTTGTGGTTGACAAGATTTTGCGACACCTAGTCTCATGGTTCAACCCAGTGTGTGAACGAATAGCCGCCATAAAAGTCAAAACAAAGTTTTTCCACATAACACTTATTTGTGCCCATGCTCGGACAGAAGATAAAAGCGATAAGGACAAAGACGAGTTCTACGAGATCCTAGAAAATGTATGTGACCGTAGCCCGAGCCATGACATCAAAATTGTTCTAGTGGATTTTAATGCTAAAATAGGCAGGGAGACCGTCAGAAAATTCAGTATGCACACCGAAATGTCTAACAATGGCTGACGGATGTCTCTGCGGCAATAAATATGGTAGTTAGCAGTACTAGATTTGACCATAGAAATATTCATAAGGTAACATGATCTCCAGATCAATTGACGAGAAATCAGATCACGTGGTAGTCGATAGAAGGCACGCATCGAGTGTTCTGAACGTAAGAATGATCAGAGGTGAGAACATTGACTTCGATCACCACCTTACTGCAGTTAAGGTACGCACAAGGCTAAGCATCGCGAAAAACGTACGTAACCAGGCACACCGAAAGCTGTACATCGGTGAACTGCGGACCACAGAGAAAGGAAATGATACGGAATGCTCCAACCCCTGATAATATTACCTCGAAGTGGCAATATATAGCCGACTCCTTAGAACAAACTGCGAATAGCGTACTTGGCTACTCAAAGCCGTCTCAAGATGATGCATGGTACGATGATGAAAGTCGCAATGCCACGAGAGAGACGGATGCTGCATACAGGACGAAACTGCAGCCAATGGTAACGCGAGCTGTTCGTGAATGGCACAGGGGCGAGAGGCAACTCGTCTCTTTAGATGGAAAAAGAAGGAACTGAAAAAGAGACAGGGTGAGTCCACTAAGTTGCTTCGAAGCAGAGGGGAAGCCCGAAAATTCTACCAGAGAGTTAAGGAGAGAATGCGTGTCGCCCTCCTTCAAGTACAGCGAAGGCCAGCTAGTGAACGACCTGGATAACGTTCCAAAGATATGGAGAGGACATTTCAGTAATATACTGGATACTGAAACCATGTCTGAGTTTGGTATTCCTGCTAAGCTGATTCGACTTTGCATATGTACCTTGGACAACACCAAATCCTCGGTTAAGATTGGTAAAGATCAGTCTGAACCATTCAACACGGAAAGAGGTCTCAGGCAGGGCGATAGCCTATCCTGTACGCTATTTACTATAGTTATGGAGAAGGTGATGAGAAAGGCTGGTGTCAACACGTCGGGCACCATATTCCACAAGAGCCACATGCCACTACCCTATGATATCATGGCCTTCGATAGCTCAGTGGAAGCGACGTAGACTAGCAATCCGAAGGTGCTGGGTTCAATTCTCGGCAGGGGCACTGGCCAAATCAACATCCGATGAAAAATTACTTTTCAAATACTTTTGAGTTCTCCAGCTAAGAAAACTCATCCTAGATGCTTCCACTACAAAAATCCAGCAAGGATCAAGGAAAATGATTAATTAACATCGCATATAAACCAACAAGCCAGCTGGCGCCATCTTTGGTGGAATTTGGCGGTTAAAACTCACAACAACAACTCCTAACAATCCTTGACACAAACCTTGTTATCTACAAAAGGAACGAAACAGAGTTGCCAAACAATGTTCGTGTGATAATCGGATTGTATGCCCGATCGAGTGCCGATAAATTGCAAATCGGTATAAAGAATTATCACCCCAACTACCACCAACTGTTACAACAACAACAACAACAACAACCCTATGATATAGACATCATTGGCCGAAATCTGGGGGATGGTATTGCAGTTTTCTCATCACTAGAAAAGGAGTCAGCAAAAATGGGTTTAGCGGTCAACGAGGACAAAACAAAAATAATGATTTCGACGAACAAAGAGTCCTCTCGATGGGGACGCGCCGTGAACGTTGACAATTATTGTTTTGAGGTAGTCGACGAGTTTACCAACCTCTGATCTTCTGTCAACAAGAAAATAATGTCAGCCAAGAAATCAAGCGGAGAATAGTGCTCGCCAATTGATGTTTTTACGGACTTCGGCAGCAAGTTAGTATACTAAGGGGATACTAAGAAACAGCTATACCAGGTGCTAATCTAATCCGTTCTGTTGTATGCTGCCGAATCGTGGGTGCTTACGACAACGGACATACATAACCTGTGAGTATTCGAAAGAAAAGTACACCGAAAAATATATGGACCTATCTGTGTCGACGGCGAGTTTCGCCATCGGATGAACCATGAGCTGTATGAGCTTTACCACGACATCGACGTAGCTAAAAGAGTCAGAATGCAACGACTACGATGGCTGGGTCATGTTGCCAGGATGGATGTAAATGCTCCAGCGAGAAAGGTGTTTGAAGGCGAACCTGAAGGACGGCGCAGAGCAGGGAGACCCAAACTCCGTTAGAATGACCAAGTGGTAGGCGACGTGCCACCATCTGGTAGGACTAACTGGAGAACACACATACAAGACCGAAGCGTGTGGAATTCTTTAGTACTTTAGGCCTCAAACTTATGAACCATGTTTGTAAGTTGTAATGGGCCACTTAAGTAAGTAAGTAAGTAACATCGTCGCTTAATTTGCTAGCGGGAACGCACCGATTAAACGGGCTATAGCATTACTGTGTAAATGTATGACGGAACATAAGAGAGAGTATCATCACTGATTGCTACTAAATATAGCTGACATCATCGATTAAGTAATGGGTATTTTACCGCTGGGAAATTAAGCTTTATTTGTCGATTAGACGCTTCTTTAAGCAGATAAACGTATTTAAAGGTTATCATACTTATGAAGACGATTTCACACCTTTGCAATGAATTCATACCAACCAATTTATTGTTAATTTATATAAATTTATTTAGTGATCACAAATTAAGCCTTATTTTGTCGATTAGGTAATTACTTAAGAAGATAAACGCATTTAAAGGCTGATTTATGAATTGCGACAATTTTCCACCTCTCCCACGCACATAAAACAGCCAATTTCTCATGGATTCCTCTCATTTTTTTGGTGATTCCAAATTGCGCTACTTCTGTCGATTGGACGCTTAGGTAAGGATATAAACGCCATTAAATTTTGTTCTATCAATGCAGAAGATGTACTTCCTTTCCCATGCATCCATACCAACCAATTTATCTCTTTTAGATTAGACACTTAGTTCAAAGATACATAAGTGCTTTCAAAGACCGATCTAGGGGATAACTACAAAATATTACACTTTTTGTTTTTTGGTGAACTAAACTAGATTTTTTTTTATTTGTATAAAGTAAAAATTAAAGCAGAAACACACTTATAAATTTAGCATCTTAAATTCCTACACACCGCACCACAATACACACATACGTATTCGTATAAACTTTAATATCTCAAAATCAAATAACGCCATTATCCTTACGAGACAATGACAACACATTAAACATAAATAATGTGTCATAGAATTTAATATGAACGTAAAACATTGATGATGTCTCGCATACAATGTTTTACAATTGCACAAAGCACTTTTTCCCAATTCAGCTCTTTAGCGCAGAGACGTTACAGATACGACGCCTCTGCAGTTATTGTCATTGTTTATACTAAGATTATTAGTGAGTTAGAAACCTTTGATAAAAAGCTACTACAAAGTTACATATAATATCTATCGTTTAAACTATAATTATTTTAAAAAAATACGACAAATGTGAATAATTATGGAAAATTAATCCCTTATGGCAAGGGAAACGGTCATCAATCAATAGCTGCTAGTGTGTGCTTATAAAATGTTTTCCTTAGTACATTTTTTGTATAACTTCTGGGTGTTTTTTCTCACGAAACTTATAAAACTAAAAATTACAATACTAAGTATGTATACTTTTAAGTAAAATATTTGGCATTTAAGTGATTTAGTTTTTTGTTTTTACATAATATTATGGCTTGATTGATTGTTATATATACGTAGTAATAGTTAATCAATATCGTCATCGTTTGTGTATACAAAAATATAAGTATTATATTATTAAAAAGATTTTTTGGTTACAACGAATTCAATAGCTATCGAAGCAGCTCTAACGAAAAAAGGCACTGTCCCCACTGGCGGGGAGATTGGTAGAGGCATCGTCAGCTACTCTGTTCGCTGGATAATCATTTCGATTTTATCACCGGCCGCAGCTATTAAAGGCACCGTTAGGCAGCAATCAAAATCTTGGGTTTTCATATCATTGACCTGACAGGGGTTTGAACAATTGGCAATATTATAATAATTTTTAAGTATTGTATATTTGATAATATTACTAACCTGCATTATTCTATCGAATGGTTTCAACATTCCACACTTATCGGCTGGTCCTCCCGATCGTATGCGATTTATAAATACACCTCTCTCGTATAGTCCGTCTGATACCGAGAATCCATAGTCATCGTATACTTTATCTTTGAACAAAGTTACATGGAATACTCGTTGCTTCTCTGGTTTACCACTGTTCGAACCATTGTCCGTATTGGCCGAAGGGCTTCGTGGCCTACGCTGCACTTTGGCATAGATAGCTTGTGGCTGAGGCATATTGTTTCCCTCCGCCACCGTACCGAAATTATTTTGACTGTCGTGTGATCGTAATATCTTCAGATCGACTATGTCGCTCAGACTCTGCAGTAGATTTGTGGCATGTGACAGAGGCATTCCTTGGACTGATTCGGCATTGATGGCTAAAAGTTGATCGCCCATTTGGATTTGACCATTTTTATGGGCAATGCCGCCTGGAAGATTGAAAGAAAAAAATAGTCAGTTGTTGGAATTGTAGAAAGTAAAATGTAAATGGTTAATGGAGGGCAAGTGTCACAAGAGTTTCTGTTTGCGATTTTATAATGCAACAAATGCCATTCACGTAATAAAGTTCGTGAAAAAAAAACGTTTACAAGACTCGAGCTCGAATCCTTTTATTATTAAGCTCAAACGATAATAAAACATTTAAGGCTCGGTTTTATTTATACCCTCACCTTACTTGTAAGAGATTCAATACGACCCAAACGTGCAACACATAGAATGAGTCACTTCAGATCTTAGGTTTCTTTGAACCAAATTCTATTCACGACTTTAAGTCATTTGGCCCTTGTCCGGCTGGTACGCGCGATAGCTTTCCAAATACATAACCAATTGTTTTAAAACTTTGCATGGATTTATATTTACCAAAAATTACTTACGAAATTGCATGTGGGCTACATAGGCACACCCCTTCTGAAACTCCTATTCAATGTATTAAAATTAATACACCCAACGCGATCTTGCCCAAATTCTGTATTTTGTTAAGCTATAACAAGATAAAGTGTTGGGGGGCAAATTGGAAGTCTAGCCACGCCCCTTCTAGTACCTCCCATATAAATGTATCATTCCGCTTAAGTTAGAAAGCGAGAATAATATAAATACACCTGAACGATCGTGCCTGAATTCTGTATTTTGTTAAGGTATAACAGGATAAACTTTCGGAGGGAAAATTTGCAGTCCAGCCACGCCTTCTGGTACCTTTCATTCAATCGAGAAGTAATATAAATGCACCCGAAACGATAATGCCCGAATTCTGTATATTGTTAAGCTACAACAGAATAAACTTTCGGAGGAAAAATTGGTCCAGCCACGCCTCTTTTGGTACCTCCCATTCAAATGTACCATTCCGCCCACTTTTGAAATCAAGTAATAATTTCAGTATACCCAGCGCGATAGTGCCCAAATTCTGCATTTTGTTAAGCAAATTCTATATTTTTACAGAAGGTGAGGGTTTATATAAGTCGGTTTACCCGACAGAAACTTTCTCACTGTTAAATACTGATCTTAAATTGTTTACATGAGCTGAGAATATTGTTATGCATTGTTTTAACCCCGGGAAGGGGGAGTTTTATATAAGAGGTGGGGGTAGTTTTTGTCCGCTTTTACTAAATTCAGAACACAACGTCCTATAAGTTTGTATAACAAATTTCATCTTCATAACTCTTAAACTACGGCTACAGTCGGTGGACATACGGACGGAAACCTCCAAAAAGGGCAGAGTTTTGTATGAGAGGTGGGAGTGGTTTTCGTCTGATTTTACTAAATTCAGAACATAACCTCAGCTTAGAAGATGGAACCTTGTATTAGAAATTTTAGTTCTATAGCTCTTAAATCGCGCTGACAGACAGACGGACACCTCAAAAAAGAGAGAGAATTTTGTATGAGAGGTACGAGTAGTTCTTGTCCGAATTTGCTCATCTAATAACTTAACCTCCACTTAGTGGATAGAAGCTTGTATACAAAACTTCAGCTCGATAGCACTTAGATTTAGGTAGATATCATAGGGACGGACACCCACAAAAAGGGGGTGTTTGTATGGGAGGTGGGAGTAGTTATTTCCGAAATTACTCATTTCAGAACATAAACTACGCTTAGAGAATTAAGCTTGCACACACAAATTTCAGTTCGATAGCTATAAAAACAACTGCAGTGTTTGCTGATGTAATCGCGGACACCCCCAAAATTGGGAGAGATTTTTATGGGAGGTGGGAGTAGTATCTCATCTTATAACTAAACCTCCATTTAGAGGGTAGAACCTTTTAAACCAAATTTTAGTTCTAAAGCTTTCAAACTGCAGCTGTTATCGGGGGGACAGACAATCGGACACACCCAAAAAGGGGGTGTTTGTATTGGAGGTTGGAGTAGTTTTTTCCGAAATTACTCAATTCAGAACATGAACTCCGCATAGAGAATACAAGTTTGCGTAACAAATGTCAGTTCAATCGCTTTTTAACTTCTGCTGTAGTCGCGGGGACATACAGAGGGACACCCCCAAAAAGGGTTTGTTTAGTAGTCGAGGTGGGAGTAGTTTTTGTCCGATCTTGCTCATCTTAGAACTTGACCTGCGTTTAGAGGTTAGAAACTAGCGTACCAAACTCTAGCTCAATACTCTTTTTACAACAACTGTAATCGTAGGAATTTACCGTAAAAAAGGGCCATTTTTTTATGAGAGGTGGGATTAGTTTTTGACCGATCTTGCTTATCTTAGAAGTTAACCTGCGTTTTGAGGTTAGAAACCAGCATACCAAATTCTAGCTCAGTACCCTCTAAGCTAAGGCTGTAATCGTAAGGACATACCCCAAAAAATAGGCAATCTATATGGGATGTGGGAGTAGTTTTTGACCGATCTTACTGATCTTAAAACTCAAATTTCGTTAAGAGAATAGAAGCGTGCAAAAACATTTTAGGTCAGTGATTGCATACCCCAAAAAGGTGGAGTCTTTATTGGAGGTGGGTGTAGTTTTTGACCGACGTTGCCAGGCTTAGAACTTAGCCAGCGCTTTAAGGGTATAATCTTCGATATAATCTTTCATTCAAAAGAAAAAAAAAATTCCCGACTGGAATATTGTGCCTCTTGATGTAAAAAATACATGACGGAAATTTGAGTAAAATCGGACAACTATTTCTAGTGCCGCAAAGAGGACAAAGGTTAGGTTCTAAGTAAATCCTATGTTTTTAACCAATGTTTGATTAAGGAATTGCACTTTTTTCATGCAAATATGTAACAGTCTAATATTGACGTATGTGGGTGGCGCCTATGCTCTTTTTGGTTCCAAATACCCTGGCTATATCTTTACTATACTGTGAAATTTTCAGGACTTTTAAACCATTATTATGGCTGTTATAAAGGTTTCTTTAATATGGGGTGTGGCACAATCCACTTCCACCCTGGCAGTAATTCATACTGTACCAACAACACATACCAAATGTTATCTGTGTACCTCTTATAGTTTATGGGATACAGCCTTTTAAAGTTTCAAGTTTTTTGATCCGATCCCTCCCATTTTCTTTGTGGCGCCCGAACTTTGCTGCGAAATGAAGCCACACAAATTTTCAAAGTGATTGGAGTAATAGTCCTCCAGATATTGCGGTTTCAAAAATATGGTCCAATGGGCGGGGCCACGCCCACCTGATATATAAAAAATGAGAGCACCCTATTTTAACCACACACCAATATTGGGTGATAATTTAGAAAGATCGGTCAAGCCGTCGTCGGGTATATACGGTAATAAAATGCATAAACAAAGACCAACTCATTTTCATACACACAAAGTTGACCTTTGACCTATTTGGGACATAGCTTAAAGTTGTCCGATTTTGCTTAAATTTTGACCATTGCCTTTTCATAACAACTGACACAGTAATCCGCTCGGGCATAGCCGAAAATCCAAAGTTGAAGTTTTGATGTCACCCCATTATATATATCGTCGCACCTACCACGCCTCTTTATGGGCGTTACAAACGGAAGAACAAAAAAGTTATACAACCTTCACTCAGTTCGTAAGCGTGGTGAAGGGTATAAAAACACATAGGTTCATTATACCCTTCACCAAGCAGATTGTTCTTCAATTATATTCAATTATATATAAAAACCATTACAGAACTGACTGACATACCCTCACCCTATGTATGATATTATTCAAGTCTCAAGAATTTTCCAACTTACCTTCCACAATGCCACTAATCGTAATGGGTTTCGAGATATCCTCACTGCCGGCCAGCGTAATGCCCAGCAGTCCTCCCTTGGGTTCCAAACGAACGGTGAAAATAATCTGATGTAAACTGGTCGCGCTACTTTTACTGCTCGAACTGGCCGCAGAGCCGTACACCTTATTTTCCATGGGTGGCGGCAGAGTAGTGCAATCACTGGCGCGCCATACAGAAAACAAAAAATAAATTATTATTCCAATCCGACTATATAACATTAACACACTCACCTGGCATATCTATCCAAATCGTAACCAGCAAAATCATTGTAATTATTTTCATCCTCCGGTATCTCAGTGGTCAAACTTTGCGTATTTTGATTATTAAACGAGCGGCCCATTGTGCCACAATTAGCCCAATTGGGCGCCGCCAAATGATGTCTTATTTGCACCGACGTTAAGGTATTATCCTCCAAAGTGGGTCCACGGAAGTATTCAGGTTGCGGGGTGGTAGATTTCATGGACAGACAATCGTTATACTTTATGTCTCCATATTTATTGGCCACATAAGCACTGCTGTATAGATCATGATCCGTGGTGGGACTACTGGGGCAATTGCTATAGATGTGGTTGGGTATTTTTTGTTGGGCATCGAACAGGAAATCGGGTAACATAACGCGTTTAACTGTTAGCGTGGAAAAATCTCCCAGGGCACCCTCTTTTAGTAATGAGTCAACGTTAAAATGTTGCACTGGATGATTGTCAACGGCCAGTAAAATATCGCCTGATCTGAGGGAACCTGTGCGATGAGCTGGACTGCCGGGCTTAACGTCGGCAATGACAAAGCCTCCGTGACTAGAACCATTGACACTCAGACCTAGACCCGCTTTGCCGATTCGTAATACTTTGACATTGAAAACACCACTGGAAGGCACAACTGTATCAGGCATATCGAATTCAATTTCCAATTCCAACCAATTAGCCGGACTATGGGGAGGTCGTGAACCCATGTCACCCAATAGCTGACGCATTGTTTGCACCTCCAAATTGTACATTTTGTTGATGGCCACTATGCGATCACCTTTTTGGATGCACCCACAGCGGTCTGCCACCGAGTCGGGAATTATTTTGGAAATTGTAACCGCACGGCCACAAGGTGTCTGGGAGCCCAACACCAAACCGGAACCCATGCTACAGTCCAAGAGAACCGGAAATGTTTCGGCCCTGCATATGCCCATGCTGGACGAATGATGCAAACCGGAAGTTGTACTGCTGCTGGTAGCACTAGCACCCAAACTGCTGCCGCTTATGCTGCTGCCACTGGGGCCACTCACACTGCCATTGCTGCCGGCTGCACTTGCCGCACTGGTGGAAGGTGCGCCAGACGACTCTAAAGGCAACGAGCTCTTACGCACAAAACGTTGACGCTGTCGTGATTTGCGCGATTCCAAAGTGTTGAAACCGTATTTGGGACTATTCAAAGTAGTGTGACCTGTAACAAAGTGCCAAAGAGAATAGGAAGAGAGAAAAAACAAAAACAAAATGTAAATGATAATGTTTCAAAACGGAAAATACACAAACGAATACATTTCCTACTGCGCTCGTTGCTGGCGGTCATCAAATGGGGAAATGTATTTATAGTGCAAACAAAAAAAGTATGAGAGTGAGAGTGAGTGTTCCGCTACCTTCTAACACACCCCACTAGTTTTTCCTCCAAGACTTACAGCTAAAGCTTTTGACGACAATGCTCCCCTTATTTGATTAAAATTTATGATTTTCCAAAATCGACTTCCGTAAGAGCACAACACACGAAAGCTGCTCACATTTGCCGATTAGTTGTACAAAAATAAATCTTTCTAGATCTAAATGTCAGCTAATAAATATTGCCCAACTCCAAAAATAACTCATCACCATTTCATCTTCATTTCATATATGTATGTATGAGATTTTTTGATATAATCTTCTTGGGGAGGGGACGAACAAGTCGTTCGTGTCAAATCTTAGTTTATTTCATGAAGTAATTTTCAATTTATATTTTGTCACTTAATTTCATTTCAAATTCAATGAATGAAATGAAATCGATCGATCCTGCGTTTGATCGTTGTCATTGTGGTTGATATGTTTTGTGACATTGACAGCTGTTGCGTTTAATGCAGTGCTGAGTTTGACATTTGTATATGTCATTGATCATTGAGGCTTGAGGGGCAATGGCTCCACTATTGCTCCATACGAATTTGAAGTTTTCGTTTCTTTTCTTTGGCCTTTTTTGGTTATCATTGATCAGTTTTCTTTACATCCGTTTTTTGTTTGTTTGAGTGATGTTTTTTTTTTGTTGCTTTGTGGTAGACAAAATGTCATGAGGTTTAATTAGTATGTCAACGTGAATAATAGGAAAATATATCATTGATATGGGAATTGGGGGAAGATTGGTTTTAGGCCTATTGCAGGTGTTATTAAACACAACTATATAGAAAATTTTCTTTCCTGAAGTTGGACTGTGTATGAGAATGGGGGATTTTCTAATTTGAGTATTTTGATTGTTATTCACCTGAGAATAACCAGAATCTCTCCCCAAGCAGCTCACAACGTATGAGAGATCACTTATTCCTCGGGCAATATCATTGAACATCCGTTCACTCGCAGCAAATGTGAGAGAGAGCAATGGCTCTCTTAGTGGCATTGGCAGCCCCAAGAAACCAGGATCTCCTTAAACAAACCCATGGTACATTTGTAAGGGAGGTACCAGAAGGGGCGTGGCTAGGCTTCCAATTTGTTCTCCAAACCTTTATCCTGTTATAACTTAATAAAATAGAGAATTTGGATACGATCCAGTTGGGTGTATTGATATTATTACTCCCTAGCTAAAGTGGGCGGAGTGGTACATTTGTATGGGAGGTACAAGAAGGGCGCGGATAGCTTTGGGTCTATTAATAATATTAATCGATTTCTAAAGTGGGCGGTACCAGATGGGTATGGGAGGTACCAGATGGGGTGTAGCTAGACTTCCAGTTTTTCTCTCCAAAACTCAAACCTGCTAAAACGTTATTAAATAAAGAATTTGGGTACGATCGCGTTGGTTTTTTTTGATATTACTTCTCCATCTCTAAAGTGGGCGGAAAGGTACGTTTGTATTGGAGGTACAAGAAGGGGCGAGGCTAGAATTTCAATTTTTTTCGAAAATTGTTTCCTGTTATAGCTTTACTAAATATAGAATTTTTGTATGATCCCTTTGGGCGTATTGATATTATTACTCGATTTCTAAAGTGGACGGAATGATGCATTTGTATGGGAGGTACCAGAAGGGGCGGGGCCATGTAGCCCAATAGCGCAAGTAGTTTGAGGAAATATTAACTCGTGCATAATTTCAAAACATTTGGTTGCGTCTTTCTAAAGTTATCGTGCGCACCTGCCGGACAGCCAGACAGACAGACGGACATGGGTCAAACGATTTAAAAAGTCATGAATCGAATCTGGTTCAAAGAAACCTATGGTCTTAAGTGACTCCTTCTATATGTTACACTTTTGGGTCGTATCAAATGATATATACCATCCTAACCGTAGGGTGAGGTTGTAAAAAACAAGAACCTCCCCAAATGTTGACGATCCCCGCAAACATTATAAGGACTCTCTACAGAGAAGGTACCTGTATCCAACTGGCGGATGTCCTCGACAAATACAAGGCTGACATTGCCGCCATACAGGAAATGCGATGGACGGGACACGTCGAAAGAACTGTGACATCTTTTACAGCTGCCATGCAGAGACACATATTTGGATGTGGTCTCATAGTCGGCAAGAGACTTTTACACCTAGTCTCGCGATTTAACCCTGTAAGTGACCGAATATAAACTATTCGCAGCAAGACGAAATATTTTTACATTACCCGACGGAAGACGAAGATAAGGCCATTAAAGATGCATTCTATGGGCGCCTGGAGGTTATGACCGCTGCCCTGCACATGACATTGAAATTGTTCTGGGAGATTTTATTGCCAAACAGAAAGTGAATATACTCTTCAGCAGTCGGAACATTCAGTCTTCACAACAACACCTCCAATAACGGATTCAGACAGGTTAGCTTCGCGTCGGCAAGAAACATGGTAGTGAGTGGAACCAGATTCCCGCAAAAAGAAATCCACAAGGCAACCTGAATATCCCCTGATCAAAATACAAGAAACCAGATTGATCACGTGCTAATTGATGGAAGGCACGTCTCAAGCGTTATGAACGTGCGTGTGATGTGCGATGCAAATATTGTCTCGGATCACCATCTAGTTGCGGCGTATATGGAAGAATAGAGAGAGCCAGGATATTGAAAATTACAGCGATAGAGGTGAAGCTCGCAGGTTCTACCAAAAGTTAAAAAGTAAAGGTTTTGGCCCTGGGATCCCCACCTGCAAGGACGGAGACTGAAATCTGGTCACTGACATTCAGAGTGTGCTGCAAATATGGAGGGAACACTTTCGTGTTCTCTACTCGTTCCCGACGGCAGCATAAGTGACGAAATCACACCATTCATCGACGACGGAGTAGACTGTCCACGACCAAGTCAAAACGAAATCAACACGGCAATTGCACGGCTTAAAAACAATAAAGCTGCGGGAGCGGATGGACTACCGGCAGAGCTTTTTAAAGCCGGCGGCAATGAGTTGGCAACGTGCATGAACCAGCTCATAAACACGATTAGGCTCAAGGAATGCATGCCCGATGATTGTAAGCTGAGTGTTTTATATCCTGTGCTTAAGAGAAGCAATCCAAGTATATGTACTAACTATCGCGGGATCAGCTTTTACCCTTCGCATACAAAGTCCTCTCTAGGGTGTTATGTGAAAGACTAAAGCCCATTTCAGCGAACCTGATTGAACCTTATTAGTGTAGCTTTAGAGCTGGAGAAGATCCAAGAACTGCAGATCGACACCTACCATCTGTTTATCGACTACAAAGCTGCATTCGACAGTCCGATACGACAGAAACTAATAGATGGCATGGCTGAGTTTAGTATCCCCGCGAAGCTGATACGAATTTGCGGGATGACACTGACTGACACGAAGTCTTCCGCGAAAATAGGCACAAATCTAACAGAGCCATTTTTTAGCTAGCGAGGCTTCAGACAAGGCGATAGTCAGTCATGCGATCTTTTTAATATCATCATGGAGGTGATCATGCGGAAGGCAGCAGTAAACAGGAATGGTACCATCTTTAACAAAAGCCACATGATGCTTGCGTATGCCGATGATATAGATAACATCGGCCGAGGACTGCTGGATGTTACTACAGCCTTTTCGAGGATTGAGAAACAGTCTGCGGAAATGGGTCTGGTGATAAATGAGAACAAACCCAAGTTATTTGTTTTAACGAACAAAGAGTCAACACGTCTGGGACGATGCGTGAGCGTTGACAACTATAATTTTGAAGTGGTAAATGGTTTTGTCTACCTTGGCTACGCCATAAACAAAAATAATAATGTCAGTCTGAATATCAAAAGACGAGTATTGATTTCTAATATGCGCTGAGCAAACGTTTTAATGATAAAGCCCTCTCTCGAAGAACAAAGATCCAACATTACCAGACACTGATCTTGCCTGTCTTACTCTACAGCGCAGAATCCTGGATAATCAATATATTCTGGGAGTTTTTTATAGAAATATACTACCCAAAATATTTGCACCATCAACGTTACGGGCAAGTACCGTCGTCGAATGAATCATGAGCTGTATGAGCTGTACAACAACATCGACGTAGTCAAGCGCATTCAAATAGACAGAATGCGCTGGCTTAGACACGTAGTACGAGTGGACGAAAACGCTCCGGCTCGAAAAATCTTCGGCAATAAACACGATGTGCGGCGCAGGCTGGGGCTACCAAAACTCCGATGGATGGACTAGGTAAAAGAGCTGTTAACAAAGCTTGGTGTGACAAACTATCTACGGAACGCAAAAGACTGGAGCGCTTGGAACACTTTCTTACGTGCGGCTACTGATAGATAAATTTCTGTTGTTGCTGTCATTAAAGAAGAAGCAGAAAAATTTCTCATTTTATAGTCGAGGTACCAAATGGAGAGGGGGGCTATTATGTCTATTTAAAGTTCCATAAAAAAATTTTGGCAAATGTAAATACTGGTAAATTTTCATAAGGATCAGTGGAGGTTTACTCTAGTTATACTGCCCACCAGCCAGCCAGACAATGTTAGTATCTGAATCCCTTGGATTTCCTTAAATTTAGATTCCTATTAATTTACATTTTCTTAAAAAATAAAAATTATTAAACTTAACATATCACAGGATGTAAGAACTCTAATAAAATCTAAAAGTCATGTCATAAACGCTAATGCCACACAAGACAGGAAAGACGGAATACACGATGAACATATCTTTGTTATGGCTGAATGACGCCGATTTCAACAAGAAATCATGTTACGCTTCAAAGTGGCAGTGCGCGAGGTCTTCGTAGCAAGACCAAGACCATTTCTATATACAACAACATTATCTACAAGATGTTCCGTGTGTAGCATCTACCCTATACAAGTGATCCACTCTATCTCTAGCTCAGTGAATGGGTGTTCCATACCCATTTAGCTCCCAACCCCCCTGTTTTTAGTTGGAATCGTATTCATTTTCAGCTTTTTACGATCGACAAATGTCACCGACAGAAATCAAATTGACATAAGTCACATGTGAGTGAATGCGAGTGGTCTTAGACGCAAGTTAATAGAATATGAGCGGAACGGGATGATGGTACACCCGCCGCCGCTATATCTTTGTTTGTGTGTGCACATTTTTGGAAAAGTTCATTGATGTGTGTTTGTGTGGATGGGCAGCAGGCCTTGGTTGTCGTATATCTCATTTATGGCTGTTTATGATCGTTTTACCAACTGTCCGTCAGTCTGCCGCGTTGTTGTTGTTGTAGCGTTTTGTGATTTTGCGCTAAAAAGATTATGAGCGTGATATTGATGATATTGCCACAGTTTCTTAATGATAATGAGGCTGTCATTTCTGTGCGTTTCCTTTTGAATTTTGTTGTTGTTGGGGTGGCTTTCAAAAATTCGTTGGTGGCTGTCGAATACATAGATACAGAACTATATACCTTCGTACAGACATACACGCAATGACGATTTATGTGGAACGGCATGCAAAAATCATTAGTGAAACATAGAATATTGTTGGAAAGGGTGTTGTTGCAGGAGAGTGATGGAAATTCAAGCATATGATCTATTGATTTTGTAGAATTTGATGGGAGAAGTCAAAAATGTGCCAGGAAGTAAAAGATTCTTATGAACTTTTCACAACATCGTGACTTATTTTATATCTTACATATATATTATACATATTCGTAAATACTGTAATAAGCAATATCACATCTATTGGCTTTTAGCATAAAGTTTAATGTATGTTTTTGGATAAACAAAATCGTGAAGTAAATAATTTACTGTATTTAACTCGATTGCCATGACTGGAGTAAATTATTTAGATGACGATTTTATTTATCTAAAATCTTGTACAGAATCTTAATCTGAAAGCCAATGAATGCTACATGTCTTACTAATGTATGTACGACCACGTATAATATCATCCTTCCTTCGATTAACTCTTCATTCGTTCATATTTCATTCGGAGCTAGTCTAATAGCTTAATTAACATTTTATGTTTGTTTTTGAACGAAAAAAGATATTATATCCAGTAAACCATCACAAATTCTATCACTCATCTCCATGTTTCCCCTCATTTTCAAATCACATACTATACTATTTTATGTACAATCCCAAGAATATCAATGATCAGCCAAAATGACAACCTCAAAAGTTATTGAGGATAGAAAGACAATCAAAACTAAACGACCCTCAATTGAAGGCATAACAAGCGTCTAAAATGTTTTCCAATAACATTAAAAAATTATTGAAATTTTATTTTCGCATTAACGGGAAATTAGTGAAAAAACATTCACTAAATGCTATTAACACACAAATGATGCCAAATCATAAAATTACTCTAAGACTTTTGGCGCCATTCACAAAATGGGACAACCAAAACAAATTCTATGTGGATTTTCCATCTATTCACAAATATATAGACAAGACTACAAGAATACGACTGCCATATCTGTGTTTACTCTTAAAGATGTGTTTCCCCTGGCCATGGTGTCAATTTGGATATGCCCATATTCCCAACTTACCTCTTCGTGCCAGTGCGTGGGCGGGCATAATTTGCATTTGTGTGTAACCACGACCTGAACTGGTGTCCAAAATAGTCATTACTTCATCCGGTGTATAGGCCGAATTCTCTACGTTAATATCATCTATGGAAAGTACTTGATCGCCAACCGACAGAGCACCACATCTGCAATAAGGAAGACAACGTTTTACGGCCAATTTGAATTATATTTATAAATTCGGTTAAGTTCTTTAAACATACCGATCCGCTATGCTGGCCGGCAAAATACTGGCAATGTAAACACCCGCTTGGCTAACTTCATCGATTTTCGTATGATCGCTCATGCCGACCATGGCTGATGTGTAGTTACACAGGACCAATCCTAGTTTGTCATTCATAGGCCGCTCGATTTCGATTAACAGCGGACCCATGGAAAATTCCACACTCTGGACCACTGAAACGTCATATTCAATGGTGAGATTTGTATAACCGGAAACATGGCCGCCACATTTGATAATCTGTTGGGCTTCCGCCAAAGTTTTACCAATTAGAGAAACCTTCAAGAAATCATACATAAATAATCAAAAAATCAAACTGATAATATAATGAAATCAGGATACGATAAAATAATAAAATCAAAATGTAAACTAATATGATATACTAAATATTAATAATAATTTTTAATATTTATAAAATCTATAATATTTCTATATTTCTATATTTTTTTATATTTTAATATTTTTATATTTTAATATTTTAATATTTTTATATTTTTATATTTTTATATTTTTATATTTTTATATTTTTATATTTTTATATTTTTATATTTTTATATTTTTATATTTTTATATTTTTATATTTTTATATTTTTATATTTTTATATTTTTATATTTTTATATTTTTATATTTTTATATTTTTATATTTTTATATTTTTATATTTTTATATTTTTATATTTTTATATTTTTATATTTTTATATTTTTATATTTTTATATTTTTATATTTTTATATTTTTATATTTTTATATTTTTATATTTTTATATTTTTATATTTTTATATTTTTATATTTTTATATTTTTATATTTTTATATTTTTATATTTTTATATTTTTATATTTTTATATTTTTATATTTTTATATTTTTATATTTTTATATTTTTATATTTTTATATTTTTATATTTTTATATTTTTATATTTTTATATTTTTATATTTTTATATTTTTATATTTTTATATTTTTATATTTTTATATTTTTATATTTTTATATTTTTATATTTTTATATTTTTATATTTTTATATTTTTATATTTTTATATTTTTATATTTTTATATTTTTATATTTTTATATTTTTATATTTTTATATTTTTATATTTTTATATTATTATATTTTTATATTTTTATATTTTTATATTTTTATATTTTTATATTTTTATATTTTTATATTTTTATATTTTTATATTTTTATATTTTTATATTTTTATATTGTTATATTTTTATATTTTTATATTTTTATATTTTTATATTTTTATATTTTTATATTTTTATATTTTTATATTTTTATATTTTTATATTTTTATATTTTTATATTTTTATATTTTTATATTTTTATATTTTTATATTGTTATACTTTTATATTTTTATATTTTTATATTTTTATATTTTTATATTTTTATATTTTTATATTTTTATATTTTTATATTTTTATATTTTTATATTTTTATATTTTTATATTTTTATATTTTTATATTTTTATATTTTTATATTTTTATATTTTTATATTTTTATATTTTTATATTTTTATATTTTTATATTTTTATATTTTTATATTTTTTTATATTTTTATATTTTTATATTTTTTTATATTTTTATATTTTTTTATATTTTTAATGTTAATAAAAATTTTAATATTTTTAAATAAAATATTTAAAATTATTGCGTATTTTATATTAAGAAGATTGAATTTTTCTTTATTTTTTTCTAGTATGTCCTAACTTACATTATCCAATCTCAGCAATCGATCGCCTGGCTTTATCCTGCCCGTCTTGTAGACGGGTCCATGTGGCCTCACATGTGTCACAATCAACGGATAGTCACCGCCGCCCCTCAGTGTCAGTCCCAGGCAACCGCTCTCCCGTTCCACTGTTATTTGAGCCAATTTCGATGTAACACACAAACTATTTTGGGAAACTATGATGGGCAGCGATATGGTTGTTGTAATTATATATTGTTGTTGTTTATTGTTGAATGCACCCATGAAATAGTGTTGAAAGATGAGACCGACAAACAACAGCCCGAGAGTGTATGTAGCACGCGTTTGATGTGAATATTAAACCAAGTGTTGATGAAACGGGGTCAGATGATTTTAAGAGAGGGGTGGAAAATTAAAAATGAAACAAAAATCAGTACAAATTGTAAAAGAATGACAAATGTAAGTGTTGAAAATTTGTAAGGCACAATTTTAACATAAATAATTTTTTTTTTTGAAATTAATAATGTGCTAAGCAATGCAACATGTTGCTGGCATACTCGTAAGTAAAGCAACTTGTTGCCTTGTTGCTAAGGCGCTGTTATGTGTACAAACAAATGTTTACTGTCTGTTTTAATAGATGTACTATAAACAAATGTTTCTAACTTGTTTTGTGTCTAAGTATTTGCTTCTCTTTTTTGTGTTGTTGTTTTTTCTTTTATACTCACTGTATTCAGGCAGGGAATATTCAATTTCTACGATGGCAGGACCATCTGCTGTGCCACCACCGCACATCATGCTCATAATGTGTTGATTCGTTAACCCAATTGTTGAGATGCCATCGATTTGATGTAGACGATCTCCCGGCGCTAGGAAGTCAGCCGCGTGACCCAATGGACTCAACGCCGCTATAACAGGTGGATACGAAAGGTCGTTGCGTTCTGTAACATAAACAGAGAGAGAGGGAAAGAAATAGTAACATTAACACACTTTAATTAATTGCTTAATGTCTACGATATAACGTGAACAAATGATAATTTGCCTCCTTTTATTGCTTGACTTCTACGCGGGGGCAATTATTTATGTTATGTATTGTTATTTTTCAAAGGAAACCTTTGTGATAGACCAATTTGTTATAGCTTAAATTTCAATTAAAAGAAATTTGTTTTCATTCCCCTTTAGTATTGTATTTATTACAAATAAAAAGAACAAGAAAAGTTTTCTAGGTGCCAAGTTTTTTTTTTTTTTTAAATTTTTGTCTTGTCTCACTCATGATGATTCAGAATTTTTCACTTCCGTTACGTTTTTCTAATATATTCTGGGTGCTATACGTACGGTCAAGAGAGATGGTCGACTGTAGTTAGAATTTGTAAAACTGATAGTATAAAAATGTTGATACATATTTATATTATAAATATCAAGCGGATATTATGTGTCCGGATAAACACATGTCAAATACTCGTATCTACCGTATCTCACAGTTGAATATACTTTTCTTCAACACAGGTGCTGTTCATTATAATAAATCTGCTCCTAATTTTATAACTAATTAAAAACAACTCTTTTGTAGAATAATACGTAGACGATCAGGTCGTAAAAAACTATATCAAAAACACAAAACATTCGTACATATGTCTATATGAATTTGTAGCTTGACAAACATTTTTTAAAGGCACCCATAGAAATGTTTGCATTGGCTAAATTCGCCTGAAAGGCAAGCGCACAGTGTGACAATTTTCTAAAAGTTGGGACAAATTAAAATGCTGTTGTTTAAGTTATTGTTTATGTTTGAAAATTATTTAAACCAAAACTCGCGCATGCTCATATCACATTGCATGGAAGTAATATACATACCAGTATCAAAAACTTAACTTCCCTTTACATCCCATGAATCAGGTACGAGAGAGCTTCTGTTAATTAACACGCCTCCTGAAGATAAACATTTCGTTTGAAGATTCATGCCTTTATTGCCGAGTACTATATATGTATCAAACTTTAAGTCTCTAATAATAAAAAAAAACTCTTGCCATGTCTTCTTCTCCCACTGATCAATAATATTGGTTTCAAATAGTCTGTTCATATTTTGATCCAACTATCACTATAACGGTTTATTTGAAAAGGGGCGTGTCACAGTGAGTCATACTATACCAATAACATACACAGTACAACACATGATTTTGGGACTCAATTCTGAGAACTGCACGTGAAAGTAGCCACAAAAAGAAGAAGTTCTACATCATTCGTTTTGTCAAGTTACATGCCATAATAATTTAATATCGATTTGAAGTATGTAATTATCGTATAGGGGAATTTGTCACGTTTTAGGCTCTTTTGTTATATTTTTATATGATGGCGTATGATTATCATAAGTAATATTCCACGTAAGTCATACGCCAACAGTTTTATTGTAACTGCTACAAAATAAACCCAGTTCAAAATCATTTGATGAATAAACACATGAAACTGTTGCTTATGTGGAGAAACCATAGTACGGAGATGCTCTACGAAAAATGACCAAAAAAAAAAAACGAAAAATGACCCAAAAAAATTTCCATACAATTTTGGGGAACATTTTTTTTATTTTAGTTAAAATTTGGTTTTTTTATTTTGGGTCATTTTTCATATGCAAAATGACCCAAATTTGCGTGTATGAAAACTACCCCAATAAAAAAGCATGGTGCAGATGATAGGGAAAGGGGGGCGGACGCCCCCCTCCCTTTTTTTTATCGGCTTATGAAATATGACAGAGAGATAGTTATGATACGATGGGGGGCGTGCCCCCCACCGCATTCGTCTTCAAATAATGCTAGATTTGTTTAGAAAATTTTTTTCGGGTATTTGTCATAAATTTTGTGGGTTATTTTTCATAATTTTTGGGGAAAATTTCGTTCTTGAGTTTTGGGTAATTTTTAATTTTTTTTCGCCCAATTTTATTTTGGGTCATTTTTCGTTTTTTTTTTTGGGCATTTTTTCATAGAGCCGTACGGAGAGTACTCATTTTTTTTCATTTGAAAAGATAAAAATACCTTAGGAGAAAAAAATTTTAATCTTTAAAGATAAATATTATTTTTTCTCAAGATAAATATTTTTTTCTCGTGAAGTAATTTTAAATATTAAGAGAATTTTTTTTTTATCACATTCACGAGATTTACCACCGAGCACTCATATGCGAATTATATCTACTCGTTCCAAATTAATTCTTACTCACGAGTTTAATTATGAAATGATGTTAAGGACGAGAAATTCTCTGATAAAAAGTGTCGTCCATCGTACGCGTGTGTATGAGAATGAAATTGACCTTTGTTCATATCAACTGTTTACAACTGTTTCAAACAACACATTAAAAGAAACTGACCTTTTTCATTTTCCAAAGAGAAGTATTTTTATATTTTTTCACTCCCTCGCGCTCTCTATCATATTTATCTTTTTTTTTTAACTTTCGCGCTCAGAATGCAAAACAAATCTTTCGTGTAAGTTATTTTTATGAGTGAGTGTTATCTTTTCTTCTCTTTCGTTAGAGAGAGCAATACTTTTAAAGCATGTAGTGATCACTCATGAAAGGTAAAAAATATAACTTTCGTAAATAAAAATTACTTTCACGAGAATTATTTTTTTGTCTCTGAGCGTGAGTAACAAAGCGAGAGATAAAAATTAAAATACCTTTCGTTAAGCGAGATTTTCCGTACTCTGAGAGAAACGTTATATGAATAGATTAAAGTAATTGTAAATTTTTTTTTAAATTTGTTTCAGCTATATCGGACCATTTGTTTTTGAGTTATATCAAGCGAAAGAGCCAAAATCGTGACAAATTCCCATATACGGTACTTACTAACTTCAAATCGATATTAAATTACTGTGGCAGAACTTCTTCTTTTTGAGCTGAAAAATCTTGCACTGTGATATCATATCAAATTATAGCCAAGGATTATCAACAGGTTTTCAGTACCACTTTAAAAAATTTTCGTTTTAATCGATCTATTAGAAAAACCGTCAGAGTGATTTTTGAAAAGAGGTGTGGCACGGCCCACTTTCTTCCTGGCTGTAATTAATACTGCACCAACAACATATATACCAAATCTCATCTTTATACCATTAATAGTTCATGAGACACAGCCTTTACCAATCAAAACCAAGTATAGCCAGGAACTATCAACAAGTCTTCATTACCACTTTGTGAAAAGGGGGCGTGGTTTCGCCCGCTTTTACCCTGGCTGTAGCTAGAAGTTAGATGGAGTAATAATATCAATAAATACAACGCGATCGTTCCCAAGTTTCATATTTAGTAAAGCCACAACAGGATACAGTTTTGGAGAACAAAACTGGAATTCTAGCCACGGTCCATCTGGTACCGCCCACTTTAGAAATCGATTAATATTATTACTACACCTAACGCGATCGTGTCCAAATTCTGTATTTAGTAAGGCTTAAGGAGGATAAAGTTTTTGAGACAAAGTCTGGAAGTCTAGCCACACCCCTTCTGGTACATCCCATACAAATGTACCATTCCGCCCACTTTAGAGATGGAGTAATAATATCAATAAACTCGACACGATCGTGCCCAAATTATGCATTTTGTTAAGGTTTAACAGAACTATGTTTTGAAGGATAAAGTTTTTGAGACAAAGTCTGGAAGTCTAGCCACACCCCTTCTGGTACATCCCATACAAATGTACCATTCCCCCCTTTAGAAATTGAGTAATAATATCAATATAATAGAAATTTGTATTTTTACTAAGGGTGAGGGTATATGTAAGTCGGGTTGCCCGATTGAAACTTTCTAACTGGTTATATAGGTATAGAGATGCGAACGTCAGCTTTTTGAGAAGCTTTAACTAGACATGCCGAATGACTCGACACTTATACTGCGAAGTTGCAGTCGACAACATCGAGGGGGCCGGCAATGAAAGAAAAATGTAGATGACTGGAGGCGGAAATCGAACCCGGGATCTCCCGCATGATAGTCGCGTGTTCTAATCCTCATGCCACGGACGGTCCAATGTCTTACTTCACACTATAAAGCAGTTCGGTAAATTATACCCACCATTAAAACTGTGAGTTATGTTGGTGGGCCAACTTATTTGCTAATATTTTATTTCACTGTATCCTACAATCAGCCACTGTGCAACGTAGCCAACAAAGGTGACACATCATGTCCCAAAACTTGTGTCGCAACTAAGCAAATTTGAGGTGTAAAGAGAAAATTAAACAATTACAATATTTTGCCGGTAAATTTGTTCAACGAATCTCTATTTTTCTACACCTCTAGCTTGGCGAGTGATATTTTCACCTTTTTGTTCATAATCTATTGTACATTATGTGGCAAATTTGCAATGTTCTATATATATTATATTTGTTGTTTTTACGCATGGATAAGACGCCGTCCACAACATTTCTAGTATGGATGTCAATATATGTATATCTGCAGTTCTGTCTATATGTTGCTGATAAATCCTTAGTATGTTCTTACACTATTTCGTTACAAATGTCTAGACTTTATGCCAATACGAGTTTCATCTAGTAGAAAATGCTACAAAGTAAATCTTTTTGTTGGCGTTGAAATATTTATATACGAATGTTTTTCGTCATATTCGTCACTGCGGTCTGCTGTTCTTCCCTTTGGGACTTTTGACAAATTTATTGCCAAATTAAAATATCATAATTAAGCAGAGAGCAAGCGAGCAGACGACGGAGTCTACGCGTCAAAACGACATTCGTCTGTGATTATTCATAAATATGGTTGTTTGTATGTTTGTTTGTTTGTTTGCTTAGATCATTGTTAATGGGATCGATGGGACTGTCTAGTCGAGTAGGATGTCGTTTGTCAAGACTATTGTTGGTATTTTTTCTTTCTGTGTATTTACAATTGCGAAAGAAATGGAAACATGCTATATTTATATTAAAACTTATTGGCAACAAATATCATAATATATGATTTAGATTTGATGGTAAGGACGTTTGTTATAACAGTGATATTATTTATTCTTATATGGTAAATTAGTAGGAAATTAGCATGCAATAGCTAATTGCTTTCCATAGCTTGTTATGTAATTTACAAAATAATAAAAAAGAGTTATAATGAAAGGAGCAATTAAAAACCCCTCTCTTACATGTGTTCGCTGATGTAACCATCATTGTTTGCAGATTGTAATATGTTACTGCAACCTTCTCAAGCTTTAAGAAGGAGTAAATGAAATGTGCGTCGTTTAGTGGAGACATCGGTACTAAAATGTATGTCGCACATATGTAAACAAAAAGAAACAATATATATTTCCCCAGAAAAAATAAATAATTCGAAATTTTTTCTGTGCAGCATGCTTCTTATACAAAAAATACATGTGTTATTTACGTCAGCTCTAATCTAGCAATGGAGGATATTTGTGGCAACAAAATTGTTTGCTTATAATTTTATTTCACATTGACGGAATATTTAAAGTTTTTTTGCGTAAAAATATTGATAGATTTAGTTGTTAAACATTTATTTATAAAACAAACAACAAAAAAACTGTCCAATACCGACATCACCTTGATCCTTAAATCCACTTTATAGTTTCATATTTGTTTTGTTTTTTTTATCAATTTTTTTCCATTAAATTACACATTCGTAGCGCCTCTGATCTTTTTGATCGTTTATTGAGTGTCCAACTATTCTCTCTTTCCAGTTGTTTTATTTCGACACCCAACATACACAATATACTCGTATACATTTTTATATCTGTTACACTGTTCAACCATTTGGTGATTTAATGTTAACGGCCTTATGTTTGAAATACAACTAAATCATTATCGCTTATTAATACTCTGCACAAGATTTATTATTTTCCGTTTCATCTCTGTTCTTCATCTACATTCAGTCAGTCATGTTCGTACGAGAAAAGAGATTAGACTACATAGAAGTAATGCATGAGAAGAATAAGAGAATATAAAGCTCTTTAATGATTATCTTCAATGATTTATAGTGACATCTTCGAAAAGAAAAAGAATCCATTGAATGTTGCGTATGGGAATTATGAGTGACAAGGGCGTCGTTTAAGGGAGGGGGCAAATATCTATTAATATTGTAAAGTTAACAGATTGCGATAATTTACAAATTAATATTTAATATTGTAGCTGAAACTACTTTTTTTCGAAAAACGTTGCATTAAGGCATTGCATTTTTTTTTGTTTAAGAAAAATTATTAATTATCTTGAAGAGAGATTTGCCACTAAAGTATCACTAGAGGTGGTCGATTTGGATCGAAAAGCCGTGCATGGGGTATTGGTGGCTCCCAACAAATTTTCGCGGCATCTTGACTTATCAAAACCCATGGAAAACCCTTGAAGGATCCTTTACCAAGGTTGGACGTCAATACGGAGACATTATCTAATAATGTATATGGCCAATTCTACGGTAAAAATGTCTATTCAGATTAAAGGTTCGGAGAATTTTTTCATGCACTTTTTCGAGTATTTGGCGAACTTTATAGTATAAAATTCATAGAATAACACACAATTTTATAGTATAAAAATGGTTCGAAGTTATCTAAAAAAAACAACATCCAATTTTTTAAAATTTTTGAGCAAATTTCTGATCTTTGAAAAGCCGTCAAATTCAAAACGGTCAACTTGAAGAATCAGAAAATGGTACGGGAAATTCCATAAAAATTGATTTATACGATTGGCAGATCCTGAATACTTTTGAAACAATATTTTATGATTGAATCTATATATATAAAAGGCTTGGGTGACTGACTGATTCCCCAGGCCAAACGGCTTAAACTAGAAACTTGAAATTTGGAATGTATGTTTCTTTTATGACGTGGGCATGGTGCTGTCCCATACAGCTCAAAATTTGAAATGGCTGTATTTCATAAACCATTATAGGTACGAAGTCGAGTTTTGGTACGTAAGTGGAAAGTGGGCGGTGCCACGCCCCTTTTTAAAAATAGTTATAAAAGGACCGATTGCTATTAAACTTTCTATGTTTAATACTGTCTATAGGGCCTCTATCATAGGCTACATGAAAACACAATTAGACAAAGGGGCGTGGCACCGCCCACACAAACCGAAATTTCAATCGGTCATATCTCAGGTGTCATTAGAGGTATGAAGATGAGATTTGCTACATATGTTACTGATACAGAGAAAACAACGTCTCGCTGGAAAATAGGGGGTGCCACGCCCCTTTTGAAAAAATCGTTATCTGGGCGAAATATATGGACCGATAGCAATGAAGTTTTCACTGTGTGGTACTGTCCATAGGGCCTCTACCATAGGCTACAAGAAAACATAATTAGACAAAGGGGCGTTATACCGCCCACACAAACCAAAATGACAATCGTTCATGTATTACGATGAGATTTCTTACATAGTACATGGGGGAGAACGGATTTTTGGAAACTTGTACTTTTATGGGGTAAAATTACTAATAAAAGTTATATCATTACCCAAACCAATCGGCTAATGGCATAATCGCGAAAATTTATATGGAAATGCTTACTATCAAATTGGATTGAAGTATATTTTGAATTCCGAAATTTCTGGGTAAAAAATCGAAAAAAGAATAAAAATTTTACTATCGCCCACACCAAACGGATAATGCTGTAATTGTGATCATTTATATAGGCTTGCTCCATATGGAATTAGAACGAAGCAAGGAGGGTTTTCGAATTTCTTACCTTTAAGGGGTAAAAAGGACTGAAAAGGGATACAACTGGTAATAAACGGTCAAAGGTATAGCCCCAAAAATTGAGGTGAATATTCTGGTTGTGCGATGTGAAGTAATTTTTCAAATTTGTGCTTAGGTTGTAAAAATGCCGAAAAAGGGATAAAACTAACGATATCACCCAGATAAAATACCTAAAGGAAGAGTTACGAAAATATATATAGAATTAGAGAACTGGCAAATGGGGTTTTTAGAAATTCGAACACTAAGGGGTAAAATAGCCGAATAGGGATAAAACTAGTACCATAGCCCAGACCAAACGATTAAAGCTATAATCATATATGGGCATGCTTCCTATAGAATTAAATGGGGGTATCGGTCCATTTTTGTTGTGCGATATGAATATATCTTTTAAAATTCGTACTTTTAGCGATAAAAAGGGACTAAGGCGGTACAATCACTCAGACCAATAGGATAAAGCTACAATCACATAAATGGGATATTCGTTAGTCTTATAAAGCGTTTGCATTTTATCTGAATTTCTTAAAGTCATGAGAAGGGTCATTGTAAATACGGGTGAAGCAACGCGAGCCGGGAAAGCTAGTATCATCATATTTGCAAAGAAGGGAAAACTCCATGTTACTGGAATGAAAAACGCAAACTTTTTGAAAAGCGCCTCAATCAAAAGAAACTAGCTGTTTTCTATGTGAAACATTATTTTACTTCCGAAATTAAGAATATTCATATGTGCACTATGTTGCGAAATTCTAAATCATTTGAGGAATTTCTGTATAGTCATCCAAGGTGGAGGTAAGAGAAATCTCTCTCAGAAAAATTCTCAGAAGTCATCCTCAACAATATCCATCTTTTCCTCATACCCATCTCCAAACTCATGTGTAGCCTGTTTGACTAAATTCTGTAGCTCATCAGGTAGATCATGGTTCGTAGATTTCCATTCTGTCGCTCTCAAACGAAAATATATAAATTGTATTTTCTGTTCCCCGATTTTGCGCAAGTTGTCGGGACTATTTATATAAGTTAATAAATCAAAATGTATTTTAGTTAATGAAACAAGATGAGTATGGATTTACAATTTTTTTTATTTTAAACACACTTCTTGATGAAGGTTGAAAATTAAGAAGGCGGAGGTTGGTTGGCTAAAGAATGTCACACAGCTGTTGCCCCAACAGTGTTGCAAAGTTATTGTGGACAACAGTGATGCCAAGTTCTTAATTACGAAAAATATTATTGATTCCAACGTTAACTTATATAAGTCTATGAGTCTGAGGCCCCCCGTTATTACAGCAACCCGCTATGTGTTGTATGTGTAACCCTGTGTTCAGCCCGGAAATCTTCGATATCTTCATTAGTTGCAACTTGTTGCAACCAGAAGAAGTGACAAAGTGTAACCAAAGGGTCTACCTTTAAGGTGAAATTGGTTTCAGAGTGTTCCGAGATGTTCCAAATAGTGGCACATGTTTGAAAATTGTCAAACAGGATTTTTCAGTCTTCGACAAATACTTTTGGGGATTTTCGGTGGAACAGTGGAATTATCTTTGAGAAATGTTTAAAGAAGTAGAAAAACGATCTAGAATATCGAAAGTGACCAGTGACGTATTGCATTTCACCCTTTTCGGGTTAGTATGGTTCACCGAATTTATGCCGGAAAAAAGCTTCCCTAAAACATTCGACCGCGTATTATGGGTTAATATTTAGCTATGAGGGTGCAAAATTTGGTTTTGGACTACCTTAGACTATCAAGAAAAGGTAGACATAGTTAGAAAAGATTTCTGGAACTTCCAAAAATGACCCTCATGCGCGCCTTTTTGTAGTAAATCGACCACAGTGCGGCGGTCCCTTCCCTGCAATCCATATACTGAAAAGTCTCTCTTAAATATCAAAGTTTTAGATTCCTCTAATTCTAATTTCTACCCGTGTGCCGCACTGTGTCCACGGATGCTCTGCAGGTACTGATGGGTGGCCCTCATCTTGATCTTGAATATATTCGCCTCGGCGTTTACATCAAGACCCGTAGAGGTTTGGCCTTGCAGTCCGAAGATTGGTTGCATACTGCACCAATTGGAAGTGTCAGCCAGTGTGAAGGGCTCCTGATTGGCTGCGTTAACTTCGATGGGACGTCAGCGCTAATAGGCGTACGACGTATCTGTTTATACTGGATGTCAAGTTCGTTAGTGAACGTCCTTACTTTGATTTCGGTCTTAGTGCGGTTTATATACTGAAATGTCATAGGTCATTGAATGCATTTTTGCATAAAATGACTTTGGCCCCCACTACGTTTTGTAGCTGTGGAGCAGTGGTAGAATACTGATTACACGTGTTGTGTGTATGCCCGTTGTATCAGGATATCAGGGATTTGGCTAAAAAAAACTTAATTTCCCTTTGCACCCCATGAATGAGGTATGGGATAGCTTCTCGCGTTGTTGTGAATTAACACGCTTTCTATTTTTAGATTCACAACTAACGGCACCTACTTGTTTATCGACGAATGCGAACGTCACTGTTTGAGAAGCTCTTACTAGACACGACGATTGAATCGACGCTTAATACTGCGAAGTTGCTGTCAACAACATTCGAGGGGAACCGACAATGAAAGAAAATTTTATTTATTTGTTTTCTTTTTTTTAAGATGACTGGAGCCAGGTTTGAACCTGCGATCTCCCGCATGGTAGTCGCGTGTTCTAGCCACTATGCCACGGCCGGTCCCGAGATTTGGCTAGCATGCACATTATTAACGCCCTAGAAGAATTTAGAGTAGGAGGTGTGCATGCCACGCCTGATTCTTAGGTAGATTAAATATGTTTGTTAAGCAGGCTTTTGAACGTCGCAGACGTGTCCTTGCTTTCCAGCGGTATTAAGCTGTATGGTCATTGTAGTCGCGTGGAAGCGGGCAAACAACTGGGGATTAATTTCTCATTGGTTTGCTTCGTTCGTTGGCTGAACCAATCCTGAACAATTTTGTTCAGCTTGGCACAGTGGCGGTCAACCGTCACTAGGGGGTATCAGCCTCCCTGGCTACAATAGGCCCGGAGCTGGGAGTATCTTTGGGTACGATGCTTGACTAGTGCTTTATCTGTCATCTGTGAGTTTCGGGGTCAGGTTTCCAGATTCTGCATAGGCATCACAGGTCCTGGGATCTTGATGGGGGTGCAGACAGGCGTAGCCTTAATACATGGTTGCCGTTTACCGTCGTCGAGCGTAAGGGGTTTGGATTTCTCCCAGTCTCCCACCGGTGAGGGTTCTGTATGCATGTAGTGTAGTACCAAACCGTTTCCATGGTATGCAAATATCAGTATTTGCGGATATGTTAAAATTCCATGTTTGCTCTCAGCGAAAGGCGACCAATCTAGTAAAGTATGGTTCATTAAATCACAAATGTGTAGTAGCTTCACTACGAAACTCCAACAGGGGAGTGTGACGGGTAGCGTGGGGATGAGGAGCCCCAGGACATCGTCTCCCGCCTGATCGTTGGTGGAGGCCCCCTTGTGGGTGCATCAAGTGGTTAAAACCGAAATCGCTGGTAGAGTCTTTGGGCTCGGTGCTACACACCCATAGAGTAGCGGAGATGTTAAGATAGGCCCCACCTTGGCCAAAGGGAGGTAAGCTTCATACTAACATACACAATTTTGTATCTTCTGGCTGGAAGAAAGAGTCGACAATTGGGTAGCTTGCTCTCAAAATTTTCGACTCCTTTTCCTAGATGGTTTAAGCTTGCTTCCACCCGCTTTAGAAATCGAGTAATAATATTCTGTATTTTGTTAAGCTATAAAAGGATAAAGTTTTGGAGAAATAATTGGAAGTCTAGCCACGTCCCTTCTGGTACCTCCCATACAAAAGTACCATTTCGCCCACCTACGCCTATGTTACACGTCAAACCTATATCGAATGTAAGTTCACCGTACAGCGATTACTAAGGACAACGACAAGCAATACAAAAATTAAACTAAAAATTTTACGCCACATTCAGACGGTTGAAAACAAACAAACAAATAACATCTTTTCGTGTAATTTAGACCATAAAATCAACTACAAATATAAAATGTTTTACGGTAACAAACAATAGACATTACTAAAAGCGCACATTACACTTAAGCCCTTAAATATATAATTTTACAGAATAATGTGTATAAGTTGTATTATATATGTATAACATATGTCTATAGTAAGACACCCACTGGTCGTAAAAAACACACACGCTTTGACAGAGTATAGACATCTATTGTACAACAAAAGTTAAAAAGGGACGCGTAATAAATAATAATAATAATAAAATACTCAACGACGAGAAAAAAAATTAAATCTCTGAAAAAGAAACATGTACTGAAAATAAGACACAAAGATGACAACTAATAAAATTATTTTTTTAGCGGCTTTCTCACATTTCTATTGTTGTTATACAAAAGATATGTATGTACTCGTTTGGTCATCAATTAAAGTGATCAGAAGATAGAACGCGCGCACGATACTTTTTTGCTGTTGGCGTCAGCCAGTTTAGGCATTTTATTGAAACATAAATCACAAATAATGCAAAATAAAGTTGCGATTTAAAATAAAAAAGAAAAAAAATTTTATAACGAAATTTATCACTTGTATTGCGTATGAGTAACATTTATGGTTTAATGATTTATTACAAAAATAAAAAAATGGTCAACATTTAAACATTATTAGTCAGGCATACAGTAGAGAGACTGGTGCGAAATTAATTATGTGGCTTTGGAACGAAAGAGGAAAAACACCGATAGTTGTTGACGTAATGAGCACCCAATTCAGGGTCTTAAGAAGTAGTTATAATTTTTGTTTAGCTAGTAAATTTTTCAAACGAATTAGCTTGGATTGTCTAACTGGACGATAGGATTGCTGATCTACACGATATCTAAATTAAATATTCACTGATCTGGTTTTCATTTCATTTATTAAAATACACAATTTTAATTTTTAGTAAGAAAAGTAGAGGATTTTTATACCCTTCACCACACGCATAAACAGTGTGAAGGGTATATTAATTTCGTTCTTCCTTTTGTAACGCCCATAAAGAGGCGTGGTAGGTATGACAATATATATATATATATATATATAAATGATCAGCACCGAAATCTGAGTATATTTAAAGGTGACCGCCTGTCTGTCGTCCCCGCGAAATTTTTTATGCAAGCTTCCCAACACTAAGCAGAGGTTGAGTATGAAGATGAGACCAATCGGTCAAAAACTACTCCCACCTCCCATACAAAATCCCTCTTTTTGTGGGTGTCTGTATGTCAGTCCCCGTGATTACAGCAGTAATTTAAGAGAAATCAAACTGAAATTTTATATGCAAGTTTCGCTGCCCTAAATGGAGGTTCTAAGATAAGCCCGTTCGGTCAAAAACTAGTTCCACCACCCATACAAACTCCCCCTTTTAAGAGTCTGTTCCTACGATTACAGCTGTAGTTTAGCAATCAAGCTTAAATTTTGTATGCAAGCTTCCCCCCTTTCAACGCTGCTCTATTCTACTCTATTAAGTTATTTAATCGTCGTTAAGTGTATAGTGTATAAGTGTATATTAAGTGTATATATAATGTGTATAGTTGTATAATTGTTTTTACAAATGGTGAAGAGTATCTAAGCTTCAGCATAGACGAAAAAAAATTAAAACCATGAAAGAAAGTTTCAGTCAGGTAAACCGACTAACATATAACCTCACTCTCAGTACCGAAGGAGATTTGGCAAGGGTTTAAATAGTTCTCTTATATTGTATCTAGTTAAAGCATTACTTAATACAGAGTTTGAGTAAGATTACTCAAGGTGTAGTGATATTATTACACGAATAATAATGAGAGTGGGATAAAACGTTTGTATGGAAGGTACCAGAAGAGTAGTGGCTAGGCTTTTAATGTTTTCTCTAAAACTTTATTCAGTTATATATTAGCTTAGTACATAATTTGCGTTGGGTGTATTGATAGTATTACTCCATTTCTAAAATGGGCGGAATGGTAAATTTGTATGGGAGATAATAGAAGGACAGGACTTTAAATTTTTTTTAACCTGTTAGGTTAAGGTTAAGGTAGGATGAGGGTATAATAATACATATCGATCATTTTTTGCAAGATCAGCATAACTTAAAACAATCGATTTCGAGATAAATGCGTTTAAAGTTTTCAATTTACTTTCACCTTGGAAATCAAATAGCTCTCAAGCGGAGTGTATAAAAGATATTAATATGAATTTTTCATACAACATAATTTTTTGTCGGCTAAGCAGTGACAACGACTACGATGGCTGTGGTCTTCGATAGCTCAGTGGAAGCGACGTAGACTAGCAATCCGAAGGTGCCGGGTTCGATTTGCTTCCGGGGCACTGGCCATATCAACATCGATGAAAAAATTATTTTTCAAATACTTTTGAGTTCTCCAGCCAACAAAACTTATCCTAAATGCTTCCACTACAACTACAATGGCTGGGAAATGTTGCCGGATGGATGTAATAGCTCCAGCGAGAAAGGTGATTGAAGGCTAACCACTTGGTCCTTCCAACGAAGTTTGGGTCTCCCTACTCTGCGTCGTCCTTCAGGTTCGCCTTCAAACACCTTTCTAGCTGGATCATTTACATCCATGCTGGCAACATGTCCCAGCCAACGTAGTCTTTGGATTCTGACTCTTTTAGCTATGTCGATGTCGTGGTAAAGCTCATACACCTCATGGTTCATCCGATGGCGAAACTCGCCGTCGACACAGATAGGTCCATATATTTTTCTGAGTACTTTTCTCTCGAATATTCCCAGGTTTTGCATGTCCGTTGTCGTAAGCACCCATAATTCGGCAGCATACAACAGAACGGATAAAGTTAACACCTGGTAAAGCTGTTTCTTCGTATCTCGAGATAAGGTGGTGTTACTAAAGTGCTGCCGAAGTCCGTAAAAACATCTATTGGCTAGCACAATTCTCCGCTTAATTTCTTGGCTGACATTATTTTTCTTGTTGACAGAAGATCCGAGGTAGGTAAACTCATCTACTACCTCAAAACAATATTCTTCAACGTTGACGCTGCGTCCCCATCGAGAGGACTCTTTGTTTGTGGAAATCATTATTTTTGTTTTGTCCTCATTGACCGCTAAGCTGACTCTTTGCTGACTCCTTTTCTAGCAATGAGAAAACTGCTGTAACATCCAGGAGATTTCGGCCAATGATGTCTATATCATCGGCATAGGCTAGTGGCATGTGGCTCTTGTGGAATATGGTGCCAGCCATGTTGACACCAGCCTTTCTCACCACCTTCTCCAAAACTATATTAAATAGTGTACAGGACAGGCTATTACCCTGCCTGAGACGCAATTGGTAATAGGCTTATTCCACGGTAGTTCTTACATTCACTACGATCTCCTTTTTTGTATATGGGACATAACAGACTGAGGCTCTAATCCCCGGGCATGTTCTCCTCTAGCCAGATGTTCTCCATGATTCTTACATTCACATGCTGCTAATCAGCTCCTCCCCCGCCTGCCTTAAACAATTCAGCAGTGAGACCATCGGCTCCAGCAGCTTTGTTGTTTTGAAGGCGGGAGATGGCCATACGTATCTCGCTCTGGCTTGGAGGTGGACAGATAATATCATCGTCATGGATTGGAGCGGGGTATTCTGGAGTAGTGTCCGTATCCACCAAATTTCTAAAATGATCTCTCCATATCTTCAGAACGTTATCCGGGTCCGTCACTAGCTGACCATCGCTGTCCTTGCAGGAGGGCAAACCTGTTCCACGCATTCTCGCCTTAACTCTTTTGTAGAATTTTCGGGCTTCCCTTCTAATTCGGAGCAACTCTGTATGCAGCATCCGTCTCTCTCGTGGCATTGCGACATTCATCATCGTACCAGGCATCTTCTTGAGACGGCTTTGAGTAGCCAAGTACGCTTCTCGCAGTTCGTTCTATGGAGTCGGCTATATATTGCCACTGCGAGGTAATATTATCAGGGGTTGGATTATTCCATAGCAGTTGAGTTAGGTGGTGGGAGTAGGCGTCCGCTACCTCTGTGGTCCGCAGTTTACCGATGTCCAGCTCTCGTTGTGCCTGGTTACGTACGTTTTTCGGCATGCTTAGCCTTGTGCGTACCTTAACAGCGGTAAGGAAGTGATCGGAGTCAATGTTCGCACCCCTGATCACTCGATGCGTGCCTTCCATCGACTTCCACGTGATCTATCTGATTCCTCTTCAATTGATCTAGAGATAACCATGTTTCCTTATGAATATTTCTGTGGTCAAATCTAGTGCTGCTGATCACCATATTCTTGCCGGAGAGAAATCAATCAGTCTGATACCATTGTTCGACGTTTCGGTGTGCAGACCGATGGTAGGCTCAAATGCGGTCTCCCTGCCTGTTTTAGCAATAAAACCGCCTAGTACAATTTTGATGTTATGGCTGGGGCTACGGTCATATACATTTGCTAAGCTCCCGTAGAACTCGTCTTTGTCCTCATCGCTTTTCTCTTCTGTCGGAGCATGGGCACATATAAGTGTTTTGTGGAAATACGAACTAACACCAACTCTAAAAAAAATATTTTTTTTTTAAATTTCACAATTGCATCATCGTTCATTAAATTAGTATTTAAGTAATTTTAATTTTTAGTTTCCATAGCTGGACTAATTTAAACATTTAAATAATGATTACGATATAATTTGCCACAGAGGCGTGAAAACTCAATCACTTTTAATTGGATAAGCGTTCAATATTGATCTGTGACAATTGATTGAAATAATCACCACTATCTATTCGCCGAATGCAAAACTAAAGCGATGGTGTCACAGTAACATCCGTTCTTAGCAAAAACATCAATAGAAACACCAAACACTTCCACCATAAATTTTGCTTTCATTTTGCAAATTTGATACGGTTATTAAAGCTACATAAATGCTTTTCCAGTCGTTTGATATCATAAAGCGCCACTGTGCAAAAAATAAAACAAACGCATAAAAGTGATTTCATGTGATTTGTAGTTAGTATTTTTTGTTTTTTTTCTCTCTCTCTCTCTCTCTCTCTATTAAATAGAATTTCATCTATTTGTGTTGTTAATTAATGCGTATTTCCTTTGAATTGCTAATTAAATCATCATCATCATCAGTTTCGTTGCCGTCGTCTTCGATTGTATTTATATTCATGTTCGTTATGCTTCATTTAACAAAATTATAACAAATTTTATGAAACATATGTGCAATTGTTGGTTGGTTAGTGCTTCGTATTGTGAATGTTATTTATATGTGTATTTGTATAAATTATGGCAATTTTTACCTCTTAAGAGTACGATCACGGCGAAAACTAAAAATGTAAATATTTACACAGAGTATGACAACCGTGTGTGCCCTCATTTTGCCCACCTCTTTTACCTCTGTACATAGTGATGGTAATGTATGTATGAAACGATCGGAAAAACAGAATTTTCCATCAAGTATGAAAAGCGAAAGTTCTGGGAACGTCAACAAAAAAACATGAGAAATGTGTGTTTAGTTTAGAGAGGGCAGTATGATAAATAAACGCAACTATTGGTGCAACTGGGATCGGCCGTGGCATAGTGGTTAGAACACGCGACTACAATGCGGGCGATCGCAGGTTCAAAGCTGGCTCCAGCCATCTTAAAAAAATTGTTCTTTCATTGTCGGCTCCCCTCGAATGTTGTTGACAGCAAATTCGCAGTATTAAACTTAAACTTAATTTCCCTTTGCACCCCATGAATGAGGTATGGGATAGCTTCTCGCGTTGTTGTGAATTAACACGCTTTCTATTTTTAGATTCACAACTAACGGCACCTACTTATTTATCGACGAATGCGAACGTCACTGTTTTGAGAAGCTCTTACTAGACACGCCGATTGAATCGACGCTTAATACTGCGAAGTTGCTGTCAAACAACATTCGAGGGGAGCCGACAATGAAAGAAAATTTTATTTATTTTTTTCTTTTTTAAGATGACTGGAGCCAGGTTTGAACCTTCGATCTCCCGCATGGTAGTCGCGTGTTCTAACCACTATGCCACGGCCGGTCCCATTCGCAGTATTACTGTCGAGTAAATCGGGGTGTCTAGTAAGAGCTTCTCTAACAGTGACGTTCGCATTCGTCAATAAACAAGTAGGTACCGTTAGTTGTGAATCTAAAAATAGAAAGCGTGTTAATTCACAACAACGCGAGAAGCTATCCCATACCTCATTCATGGGGTGCAAAGGGAAATTAAGTTTTTTTATTGGAGCAACTGGGAAATAATTTTTAGTAAAATTGTTGTCAGAGTACAGAGACTTTAGAGATATCCCTCCATATAATTTGTGTTTTCATCACCATAGGATAAGGATATAATGTTTTATTCTTGATGCTGTTGCCCAAAGTGTTGAAGAAACCCCAGGTTTGTCCATTCCTCGTCGTTATTTGGAATTGAGCATTCCACAAACGTCTTAAGGCTTATTAAGCTCAGTTAACATAAGAACTCAAGCCGGCCGATCATCAACAACGTCGTGTCTTTGCTGAAATGCATGAAAATGATCCGGAATTCCATCGAAAAATCATCTTGACTGATGAGGTCCATTTCCACCTCGGTGGTGGTCAACAAGCAAAATTGTCGCATCTGGGGCTCGGAAAATCCAAGAGTTATTGTTGAGAAGCCTCTTCATCCTCAACGTGTGACTGTTTGGTGCGGTTTATGGTCCGGCGGGGTTATAGGACATTACTTTTTCGAAATTGAGGTTGGATCAACAGTTACGGTGAATGGATTGCGCTATTGAGAGATGATTAATGACTTTTTTATGGTCGAAGTTGGATGGTATTGATTTGGACAACGTTAACTTTCACCAAGACGGCGCACAGTGGCACCGCCCCATACATTTCTTGGAAAAAAATAGGAGTGGTCGTACAGCAATGAAATTTTGCAGAAACACTTCTCTGGGCTAAATTAAGAAATTTTTAAAAAATCTTGGAAAACCGCCTACTGCCACACCCACCTCCCATATAACTGCACTTGCCAAAATTTTTTTTTGACCTAGGAACTTGAAATTCGGGACACTTCTTAATTGAGTTCTCCTTATGAAAAAAAATTAAACATATTGGGGATGCCACGCCTACTTTAGATTTTACGGCCATTGAAAGTTTTAGATTTTAGGTGTTTTTCTTCCCTGTCTAGAATCATATGAAAATTTCATATAAATAATATAAATAAAAAATTTTTAATTTTTATTCAAAATATAAACATGTGTTGTCCCATACAAAAGAAGAGAATATCCGCAACAACCCTCCGTGAAAGATATTAGCCTTCAAATACACCGAAAATATCGCAAAAATGAATGCATTAAAATCGATGTTACTAAAAGGGACGGTATTTGGCGGTGGTTTTTTGAATTGAAACTACAGACTCTGACCTTTTATTTTTTTATAGTTAGAGGGCTAAGCAAGGCAAAGCACATAAAGTTTTTTTCCATCAAAAAGTGAAGAGTTGATAATTTTTAGTATAATTTTTGATAAATTATAATAATTAGAATACTTTTCCAATTTCAATAATTTTTTTTCTTATAAAAGAGTAAGTGCTATATTATCACTAAAAAATAAAACAAAAGCCATATCTATAAACGTACATACACAAATAGTTCTTAATTTGAACAATAATTCTAATCTGATTGTATTAAATAAATTTCCGTTGACTTCTGTTAGTTTTTTTAACTACAAAATTTCACTTTTCATAAAAAACCTTGTTGAATTTTTCTTATCCAAATACTTCTTTACAAAACCATATCATTAAAATTTTGAAATTTGAAAGTTGAAAACCCCTATTTTTTCCGCCGAAATGCCACTGTGCGGCGCTACGTGCCACACAAGCAACGAAACCATTGATCTTTTACGGGAAAAGTTTCCGGACCGTGTTATCTCTCGAAGAGGTGATTACAATTGGCCACCGAGATCTTGTGAATTAACACCTTGCGACTTCTTCCTTTGGGGCCACGTGAAAGATAAAGGTTTACGCCAACAGCCCAGCGTCGATTCAAAGATAAAATTCGTGAGACTTTCGAGGACATAAGGCATCCACTTTGCGATTTGGTTGTGGAAAATTTCATGGAAAGGATATGGTCCTGTAATCGTGGCATTTGGCTGATGTTGTTTTTCATTATTAAGATGTTGTTTTTCATTATTATACCTTCCTCTTTATTATGAAACAAACATCCGATCATTTACCTCAAAAAATTAAATTTTTCTTTGAATACCAAAATAATAGCTCTTATTATAAAACCCTTTATATTGTGCAACTACATATATACGAGACATAGCCCAGCAACGGAAATAGTCAGTTTGGAGGCCACCTAGCAGGCCTTTTTTTTTGGAGACATTATGACTTCCCGCCCCATACCATCTTCGTTTCTAAATTATATAGTGTGAGATTGGTGAGCTAGGTCTTCCATCTCGCTGCTCAAAAGAGACCTTCTGAAGGGTTTTCAGATTAATAACTTCATTAGGTCTTATATATCAGTCATTTCGAAGGTGTTATTAGAAAGATCTTTCTATTTTTAGATTCACAACTAACGGCACCTACTTGTTGATCGGCGAATGCGAACGTCACAGTTTTAGAAGCTCTTCCTAGACATGCCGATTGACTCGACACTTAATACTGCGAAGTTGCTGTCAACAACATTCGAGGGGAGCCGACAATGAAAGATGACTTGAACCAGTTTTGAACCTGTGATCTCCCGTATGGTAGTCGCGTGTTCTAAACACTATGCCACGGCCGGTCCCAAGAGATCAACACTTTTCTCATATTTTGTGTAATGCAACTGCTCTAAGTGAACCTTGCTACTAGTACAACCTCTCTCGTACTATCTGCTTTTGCACTCTGTCGTGCATACATTTGTTTTATATCCGCCAAAGGGAATGACAGCTGTCAAATTTTGTTTATCACTCTCAAACAGTAAAAATAGTCAAAGATATACAGCACGCACATGCCTAGTAAGATCTTTTTCTGTTGCAAAATATTTGTTTTTTTACATTCATATTTCCCTTTACACCACCATTTTCCTTTAACGCACTTTACATCTCATCGAGCATATCAATTTTCAATTCGGTTTATGTTTTTTAATTTTTGTGTAACTTTGTTTAGCAATTTCCACTCGTTGGCCTTTTGGGTAACCGGAAAAACACGTGTCGCGTTAAACAAGCCCAAGATGCGTTTACTCAACCCTTACGCTTTGTATTCGTCGATTGTCGAAGTTTTTTGTTCTAATTTTATTTTTGTTTCACATTTGTGTGTTCGTTAGATGAAAGTACTGGTAGACAAGAAGGTGGTTTCTTTTTTTTTTGACATTTCCGTCAACGTTTGAAGTAAAATTTGATGTAATATGGAAAACAAATTAAGACAACATTTAGATATGTGAGTTGCTGCTATACGACGCAGTTTTTTCACTGTTAAACCTTTTGGAAAATGTCGAATGCCTAATTTTTTTTATTATTAAGGGATATGGTGTTCTTCTGAGTGTTTGTACACTTGTTTCCTTTTAAGATATGCAAGTAAGTGATTTTTCGTTTTCGGATATACAGTTTTGACATCTTCCACATGAGCCCGCCTATTTAATGGTTTGTTGTGGTTTTAAGTGGTTTTCGCGTTGTTGATTATTACACTTAAATATGAATAACACGAAATAATGTTTATTTAATTTCTTTGTTATCATTGTACTTGGCAAGACCAAAACGAACACGTTATTTTAATTTTGTTTCAGTGGGCGCAGTTGGCGTGGTAACATTTTTTTGAGCGAGAGAGAAAAAACTTTGCTGACGGAGTTTTTATTTTCGAGGGGCCGTGACCAAACTGGTACAAAGATAGTTCTCGGCAGGACTGGTTAAAATTTGCAGACAAAATTTCTATTCTCAGTCAGTGGGCGGAATGGGGTGTGGCAAAACGGTATTTAAATCCTAGAAGTATTAAACAAGATATATAGATAGTACTCGGCACAGCAACTACACATTTTCGACCAGTGGGCGAAATAAACAGATAGTACTCTAGTTCTCACTACAGATTGAAATGTGAAGAATTTTTTTTTTTTTTGTAATTAGTAAGCAGTTGGCATTTTATATTGAAAAAATTGGAAAATTTTGGCAATTTGATACTTAAAAGGCGATCCGTGATATTGTATACAAATAGATAGATATAGAGTTGCAAACGATTTTTTTTAATTTCGGTAGGTGAGTGTAAAATTGTAATATGTTAGCACTTAATTCTGCCAGATATTTTATACTTATTTTTTAATAATCGTCAACTATACAATAGGGAAGCATTGCCGGTATTTGCACCCGATTACAGCCGTAGTTTAGGAGCTTAAATTTGGCATGCGAGCTTCTATCCTTTCAGTCACATAAACTGACTGATAAATAAATTTAAAATATACCCTCAACCTCAGTTAAGCAACAAATATCTATTCTATTGATATTATTACTCGATTTCTAATGTGGGCGGTACCAGATGGGTATGGGAGCTATCAGATGGGGCGTGGCTACACTTTTCTCCAAAACTGTATTCTGCTATAGCTTTACCAAATAAAGAATTTGGTTACGATAGTGTTGTATTTATTGATATTTTTACTCCTTCTCTAAAGTGGGCGTAAATGTACATTTGTATGGGAAGTACAAGTAGGGGCGTGGCTAGACCTCCGATTTTTTTTCAAAAACTTTATCTTGTTATACATTTACTTAATATAGAATTTGGGTATGATCGCGTTGGATTTGTTGATATTATTACTTCATCTCTAAAGTGGGCGGAAATGTACATGTGTATGGGAGGTACCAGAAGAGGCGTTTTTAGACTTCTATAATTTTTCTCTAAAACTTTATCCTGTTATAGCTTTACTAAATACAGAATTTGGGTACGATCGCGTTGGATTTATATATAATACTAGCTGACCCGGCAAACGTTGTTCTGCCATACAACTTTGAACCCCGCAAACTTCGCCTTTATATAATAGTAAAACACAGATAGTTCAAGTTTTAATCTGATTTACTGGAATTTAATCGAAATCTGTGAAGAGCGATCTGATATACATTGTTTTCCGATTTGTTTCCGGCGTAAAAACAAATAATGAAGACTGTTTGCCAACACGCAAACAAACAACGCACATCTGACCGAGATTGATTCCACAAATTTCCAATGATTCGCCTTACGATTTATTGATTGTTATCGCAAAAGCCAATCGAATGGGGAGTTGAATTGGAAGGAAAGATCGGTTGGAATAATAGATTAGAGGGATAAGGACTTCCTCTCCTTTGCATATGCCCTTGATAATCGTCGCTTTAATTACAATTTCGGATGATTCAGTTTCCGTAAAATGATCATGATCGATCCCACCTTCAGCTGCAAATTATGCACAACTGGCACATCTAGAGAGTTGAAAAATTCTGTCGAATAGTTGGTTGCCTCATTATCGTTAAATGACCTCGAAAATTTTTCATCGTTAGGTCATCTGCCTCCAATGCTCGTTTATGCGCCATCGTGCATTAATTCCAAATAATGATTAAGCATTCTCGCAACACGTTGTGTTGTGAACCGTGAGAAGAAAGCGGAATGTGCAGTTCGATTGTGGAAGCAATACCATAGTATGCAACAGCTAACTTAATTGCGATATTGACGGAATTGTTGCTGGAATCAAAGAAATTACGAATCTGTTGCCTGTCCAACCGTCATCATCGAGAAAGTAAATGCTTCCGTTCCAATGTCAACAACTTTCATCATTGAATCGTACACTTTCGTTTGCTCGGCAGTTAAGAGCGCCACATTTGTTCGGACTCTTTCAGTCAGCTCAACTTGATCGAAGTCTTGTTCTTGTTACAATTCGCGATTGAATGCATCATGCATTGAACGATTTTGCGCTGGTATTCCCAATTTCTACAGTAGACTGCCACACATAAGCACGCACATATCTTTGATCAGAAGATAATTTCAAGATCGAAATTGGATGTTGTCGTGCGAACTCTGTGCAAATGTCGTCAGCCATTTCGTCCAACTTGTCCACCATCCCGAAGCTTGAGAACAATTCCGTCTTCATTTATAGTGGGAGCATTGAATTGTCCTACGTGGCATCCAAAGGGTCTCTTGTCTTCTCTGATAATGATTTTGTGGACGTCATAATGCATTGTATTCAATGTGGTTTCGAACAATTATGCTTATGCAGAAGATTTTAAAATTGTTCTACCATTTTGCATTTAATATTTTAACATAATAAATTTCACAATATTCCGAAATTTTTCAAGCATCATAACGAATTTTTCATCTTTACGTCGTCCAAAATCATCAAATCAAGCGACACAATGAAAAATTTCGTTGAAAAAATCAAAAAATTTCGATTTTTTCCGAAATTTTCCGAGGTTTCCACCAAGAATTTTCTAATTTTCCATTCGAAAAGTCATTTCGGAATAATTATCCGAATTTTTCACAATTATATAATTTAAAATTATGAAAACTTACAATAAAAAAATACATTTTTGGAATTTTTCCATAATTTTTCAACCAAAATTTTCTATTTTTCCAACTGAAAAGCCACAACGAAACAATTACACACAAGATGTTATACAAAAATTCAATTTGCGGTGCAAAATGTTTCGGAAAAAATCCAAATGTTTCGCGTTTTTTCTGAATTTTCCGAGTTTTCCACCGAGAATTTTTCTATTTTCCCATTCGGAAAGTCATTTCGAAATAATTATCCGAAATTTTTCACTGTTACATCGTCCAAAACTATAAAGTCACACGATAATATGCAAAATTTCGTAAAAAAAAAATTTTAAATTTTTCGAATTTTCCGGAATTTTCCTCATTTTTCAACAAAAATTTTCCATTTTTCTATTCGAAAAGCCATTCTGTAACAATTGCACACAAAATTCAATACAAAAAGGCAATTTTCGATTTTCCAATTTTCCGACTTTTCCGGAAGATTTTCCCAAAATTTTCTTTTACATAAACCTTCTCCTGACAATAACGAACAACTGAAAAAAAGTTTGAGCAAAATCGGCCCAGCCGTTCTCAATTGATGAATTACTATACATTTTTGCCACCATTTTTATATATATAGATTACTCCATCTCTAAAGTGGGCGGAATGGTACATTTGTATGGGAGGTACCAGAAGGGGCGTGTCTACACTTTCAGATTTTTTCTCCAAAACTTTAACCTGTTATAGCTTTACTAAATACAGAATTTGGACACGATCGCTTAAGGTATATTGATAATATTAATCGATTTATAAAATGGGCGGTACCATATGTGTATGGGAGGTACCAGATGGGGCGTGGCTAGACTTTTTTCCAAAACTTTATGCTGTTAAAGCTTTCTTAATAAAGAATCTGAGTACGATCACGTTGGATTTATTGATATTATTAATCCATCTCTATAGTGGTCGGAAAGGTACATTTGTATGGAAGGTACCAGAAGGGGCGTGGCTAGACTTCCAATTTTTTTTCCAAAACGTTATCCTGGTATAGCTTTACTAAATACAGAATTTGGGTACGATCTCGATGGGTGAATTGATATTATTACTCTATTTCTAAAGTGGGCGGAATGATGCATTTATATGGGAGGTACCAGAAGGGGCGGGAACATGTAGCCGATTTGCAATACCGTAAGTAGTTTTGGTGAAATATTAACTCGTGAAAGGTTTCAAAACATTTGGTTGCGTCTTTCGATAGTTATCGTGTGTTCCAGTCGGACAGCCAGACAGACGGACATGGCTCAAACGACTTAAAAAGATATGAATCGAATTTGGCTCAAAGAAACCTAGGGTCTAAAGTGACTCCTTCTATGTGTTACACTTTAAGGTCAGATAAATAATTATTTTTATTAATATTAAATTTTGTTTGGATATTTTAGCCATTTTTCCTCTGGAATCTATGTCTGCGAAGCAAGTGCTGACATAATTCCATATCTTTATATATAAAATTCTACCGTACGTGTGTTGTGACTGAACTCCTCCTAAACGGCTGGACCGATTTGCATAAATTTTTTTGTATGCGTTTGGGTGGTGCCCCGGATGGTTTAGATTTACAAGTCGGTCCAATTGGACAAAGGGGCGTGGCACCGCCCATACAACTTGAAAATCAAAAGGGCTATATCTCATGAACTATCAGAGGTATGAAGATGAGATTTGGTATATATGTTGTTGGAGCCGTATTAATTACAGCCAGGATGGAAGTGGACCGTGCCACTCCCCCTTTTAAAAAATCGCTTTGCAGGCTTTTCCAACAGACAGATTGATACGAAAATTTTACCAAGTGGTACTGTTGATCTGTTGATAGTCCCTGGCTAGAATAGGCTGTGGATAGATAAAGGGGCGTGGCACCGCCCATACAACTTGAAAATCAAAAGGCCTATATCTCATGAACTATCAGAGGTATGAAGATGAGATTTGGTATATATGTTGTTGGAGCCGTATTAATTACAGCCAGGGTGGAAGTGGCGGTGCCACGCCCCCTTTTCAAAAAACGCTCTAACGGCTTATCTAATAGGCCGATTGATACGAAAATTTTGCCAAGTGTTACTGTAGATAGTCCCTGGCTATATTTGGTTGTGATTGGATAAAGGGGCGTGGCACCGCCCATACAACATGGAGATAAAAAGGGCTATATCTCATGAACTATAAGAGGTATGAAGATGAGATTTGTTACATATGTTGTTGTTGCAGTATAAATTACAGTAAGAGTGGAAGTAGGCTGCACCACACCCCTTTTAAAAAAAACAGTTATAACTGCCAAAATTCCACAGTATATTGCAGTTCGCCTAGAGATATGAACAGTAAGGTGGGCCAGTTTTTTTACTCGCAAAAATTTTAACCAAATCTACGATGAATTGTTAGAAAATGTCACCAATAAACTTTGTGTGTAATATCAATTCCTAGCTCGCGCTGGGAAAGCTTAATATAGTGCAGAAAACTTACATATTGATAGAAGTGTCTTAAAGCTGAAGTCTGTACGCTTTCAATAATCATGGGGCAACGAACGTCACTTCCAAAAGAAGCGCAAAACGGAGTAAATAAACGAAGAATTCTTTTATCTTAAAAAAAGTATCAGCTAGGATTTTGATTCATGTGGATTTTTAATGTACAATTGACACCCAACAAAACCCCATTTACCGTTTTTGTTGCCATTTTAGGTCAACCAACTCGCCATTCAAGCGAGGTGTGTGAAGTGTGATAGACTTTCATTGAGACTTTCTTTGAAAATCACCATGTAAAGACTACACAAGAACAACGTTTACAAATCTTGCAAATTTACACTCATACACTCATCCATCTGAGCAGCTAATAGAAGCCAGCAACCGTTCGCCGTTCTCAGCAACTCGGTCTCTGCAAATGCTGAGGAAAGATCTTGGCCTATATTCATATATCCAACTGGTAGAAGAACTAAAACCAGTGGACGATCAATTGATTTTTTTTTATTTATCATGTCATTGCACATTATTTGAAGGAGAATTGGTTCCAACACGACGGCGTCAAATGCCATACAGCGCATGAGACCATCACTTTTTTAAGCCAAACGTTGGTGACCGAATTATTTCATAGAATGGTAATACGAGTTCAATACAAAGATAGTATTCGGAAATATTCTTGATCCATGTGAGATGAAGACATGGCAGAAGAGGTTTTTATGGCTAAAGGCATAAAGCTTTAAACGAAATTTCCATTTTCGGTCGATAGGCGGAGAAGGCATGTCAAAAGTGTTTTTTACGCCCAAAGAGATAGTTAGTATACAGACGGTTACCGCTACTACATTGAATTTTGATCTTAAACGGAATGTCTGTTTCCGATTTGTAAAAGATATGACTTTGCTGATGAACTTTTTACTATCGTCATAGAGTCTATGATATTTAGAATTTAAAACAACAACACTTAATTTGTTAACTGTCATGTTAAGGAGTTGCTTGAAATTAGTTACATAAGTTAATAAACTCAACATATCATTATCGAGCTTAAGTACCGTTTTCAAAGTACTTTTTAGACCAAAAGATGAAATATATTACAAGTTAAAATGCAATAGCGGAGCATTGCCGGGCCCACTAGTGTAATTATATAATATTAAATAATACATATGAGGTTTTGTTTTGTTTAGTTTTGTTTTAGTGTAATGACTTATATTAGCATTTCAATCCATTTTAAGTTACATTTAAAATTCATGTATAAAGTGTGGCATTGGTATTAAGTTTAATCTTGAAACATATTCTAGAAATTATTTGACATTAAAATAAATAGTTCGCAACTTTCTCCATCACTTTTGTTATACATCTAACTGTATTTTTGTTCATAATAGTACAACTTTACACTCAGTTTATCGCCGTTATGTCTCGTAAATACGATGTTGCAAAAACTTTTTGCAATTTCAATTTAAAGTTAAATTTGTGAATGTCATTTGTGAAACAGAGTTTAGAATGCTTTTTAGAAAATGAAAACAAATTTAAAATTAATTGCACTTTCTTCACTGTTTTAACATGTTGGGAAGTAGTTAACATATATGAAACTTTACAAATATATTAAAAAAATATTTATCTTCATCTTAGTTCAGTGAAACAAACAATTTTTTGAATTAATTTGTACATGACAACATAACAACATTGGTATTCAAGTAAAATATGTAGTTAAGATCTAAGCTGATTTTTTTCATCGTAGAAGAAATACATGGCATGATGGTTAGAATACTCGACTACCATGCGAGATCCCAGGTTCAACTTCTGGCTCAAGTCATCCAAAAAATAAAGAAATATTTTTTTCTTTCACTGCTGGCCCCCTCGATGTTGTAGTATAAGTGTCGAGTCAATCGGCATGTCTAGTAAACGCTTCTCAAACAGTGACGTTCGCATTCGTCGATAAACAAGTAGGTGCCGTTAGTTGTGAATCTAAAAATAGAAAGCGTGTTAATTCACAACAACGCGAGAAGCTATTCCATACCTCATTTATGGGGTGCAAAGGGAAATTAAGTTTTTTTTAAAGCAGAATTGCCTAATTGATGACCTAATTCAACCTTTTTCTGTTCCATGACAACAGTTACGTATGTGTGTATCGCTCTGTTTTATATTACTACATAATCCTCTATCCATATTTAAGTACATTGAGCTTAAAAATACTGTAATAAATATGCACTAAGATTTTCGGATAAATTTAAAGATATATCATAAAATCGTTCAACTTCTGTTGGTAGTGGATTTTCGGTTTTTGTTCTTAGTTTATCCGATATATTTAGTACGACGAGTAAAACTTACCTGTCAGTGTTATTCCCATATTTTGTGTATTATCACGTGGCAATGTTATTGTGGCATATGTGGTGCCCCTATCGGGCGCTAAACCAGAATCTTCTGATTGGGCTGGACTCATGGCGCGGTCAACTGAATGATGGAAACATGAAAAACAAAAACACAAAACAGAAAAATCAAACAAAAGTCGATATCAATTAAAACAACAACAACAATATGAAAAATAATGAGACATACTAAAGTTAAATACAATAACAAAAAATTAAATAAACACAACACAATTTATAAAAAATAGGTCATTTGAAAAAAAAAGTGACGTGGACCATATGTAAAGGCAATGGTGATGGAAAGGTGGGAAATGGTTTTTATACCCCTCACCATGCAATCGAACGGAGTGAAGGGTGTATTAATTTTGTTCTTCCATTTATAACGCCAATAAGAAGGCATGGTAGGTATGACAACATACATATATAAATGATCAGCGTCGAATTCTGAGTCGATTTAAAGATGTCCGTCTGTCTGTCCCCGCGATTACAACCGTAGTTAAAGAGATATAGAGCTGAAATATGGAATACAAACTTATATGTTCAAAGCGGAGGTTAAGTTCTAAGATGAGCCCAATCAGGCAAAAGCTATTTCCACTCCCAAACAAACTTCCTCCTTTTGGAGTCTGTCTCCGCGATTACAGCCATAGTTTTTAATATTGAGCTGAAATTTGGAATTCATGTACCCATAGCGAAGGTTAAGTACTAAGATGGCCCCGATGGCCCCCCCTTTTTTGAGTCGGTCCCCTCGATTACAGCTGTAGTTTAAGAGATAATAGGCTAAAATTTGGAACACAACTTGTTATGCTCCAAGCGAAGGTTAAGTTCTGAGATGAGCCCGATCGATCAAAAGTACTCCAACTTGCCACATCAATTGCTGCTTTTTGGTGGTCTTTTTCAGCAACTACAGCCGTAGTTTTAGAGATATCGAGCTTAAGTTTGGAAGACAAGCTTATATATACTTTATCCTCAAAGTGGAGGTTAAGTTCTTATATCAGCTCGATCGGTCAAAAACTACTCCCACCCCTCATACAAACTTCTCCTTTTTGGAGTCTGTCCCCGCGATCAAAACTGTAATTAAGTGGCTTTAGAGTTGAAATGTCCTTCCTCCTACTGGAGGCTGACTTTTAGGATGAGAATGATCGGTAAAAAACTAATCCCAACGCTTCTATCCTATATGTGAAGATTACGTTCTAAGATTAACAGGATCGATCGAATCCTACTCCCACCTCCCTTACAAATTGCCCATATTGGGTGTCTCTCCCTGCCATTACAGCCATAGTTTAAGAGGCTGAAATTTGGTATGCAAGCTTCTATTCTAAGTTGTGCAAGATCGTACAAAAACACCCCTTTTTATACCATCACCCTAAGGGGTTGAGGGTATATATCATTTGATACGAAAAAAGTGTAATGCATTAAAGGAGAAGAGTTAGACCCCAAGTATCTTAAGACCAAATTCGTTTCAGGACTTTCTAAGACGATTGAGCTATGTCCGTCTGTCTGGCTGGCTGGCTGGTCAGAAGGATAACTCGAGTAAACCTTAACGGATCAGTATGAAAATTTACCAGTACTAATATTTTTCAAAATGAACTTAAGGGATTGTAAATGGGCAGAATAGCCCCACCCCTTCTGGTACCTCCCATACAAAACTACCAATTTTTCGATAAATTATATTTCTTTCATAACTTCCAAACGGATGATCGTAGGATATTTCTATTTGGTCAGTTTATTTATCTTGCAAAAGTAGACAAACCCTAAGTAAACCGAAACGTTTGCCACACTCCTTCCGGTACCTCCCATACAAATGACCGAATTGACCCTTATAGTTTTACATACATATCTTCTTTCTAAGTAAACTAAATTCACTCAAATTTTGCGTATGATGTTCGCTTATGAAAATTGGACTCAGAAATAAATACGGACAAATCGGTTCACGCCTTTTAGTACCTCCTGACCTATTTTTGAAAAATTTATATTTCTGCCATAACTTCCAAACGGACCCTTGGGGGGTAATGGAAATTGGTCGATTATTTTATATTATTATAGGAGGCAAAACTCCCTAAAACCTAACTATCTGTCACACCCCTTCTGGTACCTCCAATACAAATGACCGAACTTACCCCCATAGTCTTAAATACATTACTTTTTTGTAAGTACACTAAATTCAGTCCAATTTTGCGTAAGATGTACATTTATGAAAATATGAATCAGGAATGAATGTGGATTATATCGGATCACCCCTTCTGGTACTTCCCATACAAAATGATCTATTATTGGAAAATTTATGTTTCTCCCATAACTTCTAAACGGACACTTGGGGAGTAATGGAAATTGATCGATTAATTTATATTGGGATATGTGGTATTTATCTTGTAATAGGAGGCAAAACCACAGCAACCCCTTACTATTATTTGACACACCCCTTTTGGTACCTCACATATAAATAACCGATATTTTCCCCTTTACATACATATAATTTTTTATGTACGTTGAATTCAGACAAATTTTGGGTAAGCGTTCACTAAACGTTGACTTACGGTTTTGCTCCACAAGCAGGCAAAAAATAATACATAAGTAATTTTATTTCAAAAACTCAAAAACAATATTTTATATTGGGTGATGGTATTTATCTGTCAGTTTACCTGACTGAAATTTCTGTACTGGTTGGAAAGTCCATCTATCTATCACCAGAGTTACAGCCGTATTTGTAAACATTTCGAGCTGATTCCGTCATCTAAGCAGAGCTTAATTTCTGAGATGAACAATATCGGACAAATGCTACTCCCATCTCACATACACACTCCCTCTTTTTAGGGTGTCCGTCTTTGTTTTCCGTCTGTATTTTTGTATAACATTCCAAATACTTTGCGCCATAGAAACTCCCATAAATGCAAATTTTATGATATTTGTATCATGTTGTATCTCCTCAATAAGCAAATAACAACAACAACAACAAAACTATTAAACATTTTTATTGCCGTTGGGGCTAATGTCTATTTTGCCACCCAACCACCATCGTCGAACAATTTCTGTTTATTTGTTCAACTTTTATGAGGTGACAAAAGGATTTTAAACGCCTGGCTATGGTCTGCAAGAACCACTTCAAAGCCACACTGCATATGATGATACTACATACATACACTGCATACTCTGACTGATTTGCATAAAATCACTAACGATACGATGGCATTCAAGTGAAGACCATAATTTGCCATAACCATTTTACAATTAAACGTATAATGAAAAACATAATTGTATTTATTTAATTTACTCAACACATTCCCCGAAAAACAAAAGAAAATGCCAGAACTAAAACCGACATCAAAGCGTTAAAATGGAAGGCAGCAGCAGCCTGGCTTTTCATGTGCCATATTCAGACGGACGATGAAAAGCAACCAAAAAAAAAATGGGCATAAGCGTATGCCTGGCATATTTCGTTTTAGCTAGGCTTGTTTTGTTTTTTTGTTTTTGCCAATTTGCATGCGGCGGTTCGTTCGTTTTCATTAAAAATAATAAAACAAATTTGTGTTCATATTGTTTGCTGCTTGCTGCTCCTTTGTAATGCACTAAGTAAATGGCGTATGGCAGCTTATGGCGTTTGCTCGATAGTGGGGTAGCTGTTGTCAGCCACCAGATCCTACACATAATTCGAACAATTCGCAACATCAGCAGTGCAGTGCAACGTATTCAGCACACAATGCATGACCAATTGCAGAGTGGTATAATTTACATGAAGATCTTTTGAAGATAGCCAAATACATCATATTGTGTACCACATTCATTGTGTTTGCTGCGTTCATTTGCATCTAGCTGTGTACGCGAGCTACAGCTCTTACATACATTATGCACGCACCGCGGGTGGACATTCATTCATTCATTCATGCCACTCGACTCGACTTCACTTCATTCCACACCACTGCACTTCACTTTACTACCGTGTGGCACTTGTGCGATGCCGGCCGTTCGACCCATCTATTGCCGTGTGTGCGTGTGTGCAGTTTTTCGGTAAGTGCCAGAGAAAAGTGTCAGCTGCATTGGATGGACCCGTGTTCCAGCACGTATATATATATGAATGTTGCTAGGTTTTTGTTGTGTGCTCTGTTTTTTTTGTGAAAATATTGTTTTTGGTTTGTGGGTCATTTTGGGGGAAATAAATCAATCATCGTTTTTTTTGTATAGCAACTTAAAGAAAACCAGGAACCGAGTGTTGAAAAGATGACATGAATTATCTTTAATAAGATAGACAGTCGGACAGACAGACAGGTGGGCAGATGGATGGTTGGTCAGACAAACGCATAGTGTATCGAGGAATGGACAAACATTTAGTTTAAAATGATACCATGGGGGAATAACATTTATGTTGCCACAAAACTGACTGAATGTTGATAAAACTGAATAATGATGGAAATTCTGTCACTATTGAGGCGGTACATTAATTTCGAGGTATTCGACTTCAAAGTTTCGAATTCCAGTGCAAATGCAAATTACGGCTAGATACCAGCACTAGTAATAAAAATGTGTCTCATCTAATGCTAGTAGACATAGATGGTGTCAAGGAACACGACTGTATATTTATCTAAATTTTTGGCTATTTGACACTTGCACCCCCTTACTTCTGACCCCCTCAATTGTAGTCTCAGCAAGATGAGGCAACATGTTACACCATCAACGACTATCGGGTACAGCTCACGAATTTGTTGTTGATATTAACAAGTACATAAATTTCAGTCAGGTGAACAGACATAAAAATACCCTCACCCTATTTCTAATGTAGTTGAACTCTCGAATAATTGAAATAAACCAATATCCCCCAAAAAGGGGGATTCCAAATTTCAGTTCGATAGCTCTTAAGTTAAGGCTGTAATCAATGGGACAGACGGATACCCCCAAATAGAGGGATAAAAGCTTGTATACCAAATTTCGAATCGATGGCTCTTAAACTACGTATTGAAATCTTGTGGGGACAGACCGATGGACATCCTCCAAAAGGGGATGTTTGTATAGAAGGTGGAAGTAGTTTTTGTCTACTTTTGCTCATCTTAGAAGGTAACCTCCGCTTATAGGATAGAACCCCACATACAAAATTTCAGCTCTATAGCTCTAAAATTGAGTTGGTAATCGCAGGAATAGACAGACAGACTCCACCAAAAAGGAAAGTTTGTATGGAAGGTGGGAGTAGTTTTTGTCCCGTATTACTCAATTCATAATATAACCTCCGCTTAGAGGATATAACCCAGCACACCAAATTTATGCTCGATGGCTCTCAAACTACGGCTTGATATCTAGTGGGGACAGACAGATGGACACCCCCAAAAAGAGGAAGTTGGTATGGAAGGTGTAAGTAGTTTTTGTTTGATCTTGATCATCTTGGAACCTTACCTCCCCTTTGAGGATATAAGCATGCATATCAAATTTTTGCTTGATATTTCCTTAACTACAGATATACTCGCGGGGCAGATAGACGGACTACCCCAAAAAGTGGTTGTTTTTATTGGAGGAGGAAGTAGTTTTTGTCCGATCTTGCTCGACTTAGAAAGTAACATCCGCTTAGAGGATAAAAGTCTGCATACACAATTATAGCTCCTTAACTACGGCTGCAATCGAGTGGACAGAGGCAAATGAGGCAATTTGCATAATAGGTGGGAGTAGTTTTTGATCGATCTTGGACATCTTAGAATTTCTTAAAGGATAGAAGCTTGCATTTCAAATTGAAGCTCAATATCTCTTAAACTACGGCTGTAATCGCGGGGACGAACTGATAGATAGGCGGCCAGACGATCACATTAAAATAGACTCAGAATTCGATGCTGGTCATTTAAATATTTATATATATGTTTTCATATCTGCCACGCCTCCTTATAAAAAAAAACTTAATTTCCCTTTAGACCCCATGAATGAGGTATGGGACAGCTTCTCGCGTTGTTGTGAGTTAACACGCTTTCTATTTTTAGATTCACAACTAACGGCACCTGTTTATTTATCGACGAATGCGATGCTTTGTACTGCGAAGTTGATGTCGACGAGGGGGCCCGCAATAAAAGAAAAATGTAGATGACCTTCCTAACAATCATGCCACGCCTACTTATGGGGGTTACAAATGAAAGAACAAAATTAATATTTCCCTTACTTCGGTCGAGGGCGTAGTGAAAAATTAAATAACCATTAATGAAGTTTCAGTCAGGAAATCCGACTTACATACACCCTCAGTAAAATATAAAATTGTCTGGTATATTGATATTATTAATCGATTTCCAAAGTGGATGGAGCGGTAAATTTGTATGGGAGGTACCAGAAGAGGCGTGGCTAGACTTCTAGTTTTTATCTCCAAAATATTATCCTTAATTCAAAATTTGGCCATGATCGCGTTGGGTGGGTGTATTAATAATATTCATCGGTTCCTAGAGTCGGCGGTACCACGTGGGTATGAGAGGTACTACATGAAGCGTGACAAGACTTCCAGTTTTTTCTCCAAACTTTGATATCATTACTCGATTTCCAAAGTGGGCGGAATGGTGCATTTATATGAGAGATACTAGAAAGGGCGTAGTCATGTAGCCCATTTGCAATATCGTTTGGGGAAATATTGACCCATACTAAGTTTCAAAACAATTCGATGCACTTTTCGAAAGTTATCATGCGTAACAGGCTCAAATGACTTTAAAAGTCATGAATCGAATTTGGTTCCAAGAAACCTAGGGTATAAAGTGACTCCTTCTTTGTGTTACACTTTTGGGTCGAATCAAATGATATAGGGTATACAAATGTATGTAAAACTATGCGGTGAATTGGATCAATTGTATGGGAAAAGATGTGTTGCAATTGTTTAGGTTTTCTTACGGTCATGGCTCAATCGTCTTAAATAATCCTAGAACATGTTTGGTCTTAAGATATTTGGTGTCTAACACATCTCCTTTAATGCTTTAGATTTTTTTTTTCGTATAAAATGATGTATCCCCTCACACTTAGGGATGGGATGAGGATACAAACAAAACCCATAATAAATAATCTGTAAGTATTTCATCCATGATCTTTGTCCAAATTTTTCTGCAAATTCTGCTAATTAAAAAAAACTGCTTTATATCATTATAAAAATTTTAATATTTCTAAATTGACTCTTGATTGTCTCAAATGCCATAATTATGTACTTGAAAACTATAGACATTTCATCTTCCAGTTTTTGGCACTGACTGCCTGATGTTGTTACTTACGATCTTCGAAGATCAAACATATATGTTCTGTTCAATATTTTACATGAGAATACATTTAAAACTAACATTGACTACATATTATGCCACCCATGCATTCATTCGATCATATCGAATCCAAAAAACCCCACACGTGACCTTCAAATCCTACAATTCGTAGAGTGGCCCCGTATTTTGAGTGAAACCGAAAATGAAAACAACATTTGCCTTAGAAAACACAAATCTACCAAATTTTTTTTTATTTCCATTCCAATCTGGATATTGTAAAATAAAAATATTTTAATTGTGAATAAATTAATCATATTTTCTCGATTTGTGCACTACATCTCGATGGGCTGGTGTACATGAATTGAGTGGTGGTGTGGGTGGGTGGGCATCGTTAGGTCAGTTGCAAAATTTTCAATTGTCTAGCAATAAATCTTTGAGAACACACACATACGAGGTGAAATCATGCAAAGTTAAGCAAATTTTATACATAAATTATTTTTTGAAACGGGATTGGGCATTTGAAATTGTTTGGCTGATACTTAAAGAGGATCAACAAAAATCATATGGCTGCTTTACTTGCCAAATCGATTAACTCCATAAAATTGTTTATTAATAGAAAATTAATAAATATAAAAATAAAATTACAAGTTAATAAATAAAATTAAAAAAATAATGGAGTATTTAGATTTGGTTTATGAGTCTCTCATATATCTGTGGACACAAACCACAACAGCCTAAGTTGAGATAGGTGAAAGTTGTGTTTGTATATATCGCAAATAACGTGTTTAAATACAATAAACATCTGTTATTTATAAGAATTAAGTAAAAAATACATTTCCTAGGACTTTCTTACAAATGTTGAACCAAAAAAAAAAAAAACTGAATAAATACTGACAATCACAATAACTCGAGAAGCTTTTGCCTGCATCAGTCACATGGTATAAAGGGAAATTAAGTTAAGTTAGTTTTATTAACTGAGTATTTTATATTTAAACTACACCTCTAAAGAAATTTAGAACAGACTTAGGCTGCTATGACTTGTGACCACAGATATAGGTATGGTTGTTGTGGGCTACTTAAAATGTTGCGGTAGTATTTTATTTTGTTTTGATAATTTTATGCGCTATTGCTATTACATGTGTACATATGTAATGGATGTTTATGTTGCGTGTATGGCAAACAAATTCCATCTCATGGGGGATGGTATGATAGGCGAAGTAAATATAATTAAATAAAAATTTTGAAAAAGAATGTTAAGCAAATGTGGCAGGGCCAATTAAAGTAGCTTGCTTATACTAAGATTAGCTGAGCTGTCTGTCTTCTTCCTACTGCCAAAGTTATTTATAAATATGTTTTCACATGTTTACAATTTATTAAAGATTGGTCATTTACTTTGGAAGTTGCCACAACTACTTTTCCGATCAATCCTCTTGTTTAACAAATTACGCACATTAGTGACAAAGGAACTCATACAAAGGGCTAAGACTCTCACTGTTATACTTCTGCTGAAATATGATATAAAAAAATCTCCATCACGTCTAAACGGCTTAACCGATTTCACAGAAATTTGTTATGCAGTTAATGTACTATATAGAAAGTACTATAGAGTATATATTTATACTCTCACCCAACGGGTAGGAGGATATATATCATTTAATACGATCCAAAACTCTAATACATAGAAGGAGTCGCATTAGACCCTAAGTTTCTAAATTCGATTCAGAACTTTATAAGTCGTTTGGTACGCACGACGCAATTAATTGTTTTGAAACTTTGCATGGATTAATATATCCTCAAAACTATTTGCAGTATTGCAAATGGGTTACATGGTCACGCCCCTTCTGGTACCTCCAATACAAATGAACCATTCCGCCCACTTTAGAAATTAAGTATTAATATCAATGCACCCAACACGATCGTGCTCAAATCCTGTACATATTTAGTAAAGCTATGACAGGATAAGGGTTTGGAGAAAACACTGGTAGTCTTGCCACACCCCATTCCGCCCACTTTAGAAATCGAGTAATAATATCAATACACCTAATAGTATTTATCAGTCAGTTCACCTGACTTAAATTTATGTACTGGTTTTTTGTAATATTTTCCCCAAATGGCATAGGGGCGTGGTAAATCTTTTTTTTAGTCCTAATAAGATAAAATTAAATACACAGATAATACTCGGGAACACATATGTGAATATAAAAACAAAAATTTCATTTTTAAGGGGACTGAGGGGGCGTGGTAAACCGAATTTTAGCTGTAGGGAGATAAAATTTGATACACAAATAGTAATCGATGATGCAGGTTCAAATTTTAAGAAGACATTTTCATTTTCGATCGGTGTGCGGATAGGGCGTGTCAACACTGTATTTAAGCCCTAGAGAGATAAAATTTGGTATACAGATGGTACTCGGGAACACATTAACGAATATGTAAACGAAGTGTTCATAAAATTTAGTGAGGTCCTTCACACATTGAACCCCTCTAGGAGTCACAATGGAAAATATTAAAATATTAAAACAAATTATTAAAAATAAAAAAAATATGGGGACATCTTAAGGGTTAATGATAGAGATAAGAATAGTTTTAAATAACTATTGGTGTTGCAAAAATATTGATGTTCGGTCATACATGTAACCCTTCTAGGGGTATCTTTGGGACAGTTAGAGCGGTGGTAGCAAAATATATACATTTTGGATTTTTGTATGGGAGTCCCTTAGGGGGTTAAGATAAGCAGTAGGTATGTTTAGGAAAAATATTAGTAGAGAAAAATGACTGTGGTCGGTAAAATATATTACCCCTCTAGGCACTGTGGGAGCGGAATGTTAGGAGGGAAAATGACTGGGTGTTGGTCATACATTTTACCCTTCTAGGAACAGGGGTAAACCTTAAGGGTAGAAGATAGATCGTCGGTCATACATGTGACTCTTCTAGGGGCACCTTTAGGGCAGTTAGAGCGTTGGAAGCAAAATGTTTATTAAAAATGTTAGGAGGGGAAAATGACTGGGACAGTTGCGGGACTTGATGTGAATTTTTACCCCTTCCCCACAAATTTTGACCACGAATATTATATATATTATCCCATTTTGCGATAGCGAAGCCTTGTCGGGCCTATTTTGTTCAATTTTTAAACAATTACACACATAAGTTGATTAAAAACTCACGCAAAAGTTTGAAAGTTCTTAATTTTATATTAAGTCAGGGATTGGATTTTGTTAATAGTGTCGTTTGAGCAAGACCACACCCCTTAATCCGATTCAGCCCATTTGTATACCCTCACCCTATGGGTAGGATGGTATATATCAGTTGATACGACCCAAAAGTGTAATACATAGAAGGAGTCACTTTAGATCCTAAGTTTCTTTGAACAAAATTCGATTCATGACTTCCGAAGTCATTTGAGCTATGTCCGTCTGTCTGGCTGGTAAGCACTGTGCACAAGTTAATATTTCCCCAAACCTACTTGCGGTATTGAAAATGGGCTACATGGCCACGCCCTTTCTGGTACCCCCCATACAAATGTACCATTCCGCCCACTTTAGAAATCGATTAATAATACCAATACATCCAACGCGTTCTTGTCCAAATTCTGTATTTTGTTAAGTTATAATAGGATAAATTTTTGGAGCAAAAACTAGAGGTCTAGACGCGCCCCTTCTGGTACCTCCCATACAAATGTACCCCTCCGCCCATTTAAAAATACTAGTAATAATAATTTTAAACCAAACTCGATTCGTTTAAATTTTTTATTCAGTAAAGCTATAGCAGGATACATTTTTGGAGAAAAGCTGGAAGTCTAGCCACGCCCCATCTGGTACCTCCCACACCCATCACTGGTACCGACCCCTTTAGAAATCGGTTAACATTATTTATAGACCTAAAGCGATCGCGCCCAAATTCTGTATTTAGTAAAGCTCAAGCTGAATAAAGTCTTGGAGAAAAAAATCTGTAAGTCTAGACACGCCCCTTCTGGTACCTCCCATACAAATGTACCACTCTGCCCAGTTTTGATATGGAGTAATAATATCAATACACTCGACACGATCGTGCCCAAATTCTGTATTTAGCATAGCTAAATCAAGACAAAGTTTTGGAGAAAAAACTGGAAGTATAGCCGCGCCCCTTCTGGTACCTTCCATACAAATGTACCACTCCACTAGGGTTGCCAGACGGTCTTGATTTTTCTTGATTTACAAGAATTTTTAATGCTTGTCAAGAATCAAGAAAAAATACGTTTTGTCAAGATTTTTACAGGCCAACCAAATAATAACGTAAATATGTTTTTTAAAGTTTTAATTTCCTTGCACAAAGTTTGTAAAAGTCAAAATGTATTTGTACGAAAATATATCAATACATCCAGTTTACAAATCATATTTTTTTTTTCAGCTGCATAGTTCAAAAAAAATTTTTTTTATAGATTTCGGCATCCTAAACGAATTTGAGATTTTAAATTTGAGAATTAAAATCCTAGCTGATCCTTTTTAGAAAATATCGATATTTTTCATTTCTGCAGACTGGACCAAAAGTCTTTTTACTTTTTAAACGATGATATTTATAATCAGGACAAATGAGATAAAAACAGTTTCTTATTATAAAAGAACACACATAAAGTTTTAATTATGAAATATGTATGATTTTTAATTATTTTTACTTTTTCAAAAAGACTGATTTTTAATTTATAATTCAATTCGAAATTTTTCTCACTTTGTGCTTCGAAGTATTACATTTTACAAATTTTACTATGAAGCAAAATAATAAATGTCAACATCAGTATTCCCAATATATTGTTTATACCCTCACCCTTAAGTATAAGATAATAGTAGACAAAACCTTAGAAAAGGTTTGCCACACCCCCTTTGGTACCTTCCAAATAAATGAGCGAATTTACCCTCAAAATTGTTCATACATATAAATTTGTAAGTACACCGAATTTAAGCATATAATAAAAATTTTACTCCCGAATAAATATGGACTTTATCGGCCGATCCCATCTGATTCCTCCGATACCAAATAACCCATTTTTTCAAAATTATTATTTCTTCAATTACTTCAAAATCAACTTCTGGAGGATGCTTTATCTTGTGAAATTTTGCGCAAGGTAAAAGCTTATTAAACCTTGCTGCTACTACTGGTAACTCCTATACAAATATGCCAATTACTCGAAAATTTATATATTTCCAATAATTTCTAAAAGAATATTCTCAAGACGTTGAAAATAGTTTACTTTTAATATTTTGTATTCATAGTTGAAACTTAAGAAACGGGTTGTTTTACCCAACCAATTAGAAATTGTTCAACGTAAAAGACTTTTTTGGTACCCAAAATAAAAAATACCCATATGTCAAGAAATAAAATTATAATTTCTACATTTTTGAGAAAATTTTTTCAAACTTTTTACACTGTAACCCTTTCTGCGGTGTAACTACGTGTCAGTAAAAAATGGCCATACGACATAGAGTTATATCTCCAACTGTTTACGCTCCACAAGCTGGAAAATTTTAATACAAAAGTAATTTTATTTAAAAATTGTTATTTTTAATAATTCGAGACTTAAATAATGTCATACAAAAGGTGAGGGTATTTATAAGTCAGTTCATCTGGCTGAAATATATACACTTGTTTAATGTTTTGTAAACTATTTGTTCAGAAATCATATTTTTATAAAGAAATAAATACAATTGAAATATTAAGAGCTTTTTAACGTATGAGTATTTTTATTTGTCAAGATTTTTGTTTACAATCAAGATATTTTTTGGTGAATGTCAAGAATTTTACAATTTCATATCTGGCAAGCCTACACTCCACCCACATTAGAAATCGAGTAATAATATCAATATAATAGAAAATTGTATGTCTTACTGAGGATGAGGGTATATGTAAGTCGGGTTGCCCTTCTGAAACTTTCATACTGGTTTCTTTATAAAACATAGACTGTTCTCAAATGAGTGCCAATTTTTAGAGTGTCGAAAAAGACCTCCTTATATTAAGTTTTAAAAGTAAGCGTGAAATAGGCAGGGCAACGCCTACTTATATCATCCCACCCATTTTTTGTCTGCATCCGCACTTGATTTTAACTCGTCCAGGCTAATAGCACGCCACATATTGCATGGGTGGGGCCTCGCCCACTCGATATATGAAAATTGCGTGTAACCTATGGTATGTATTCCAGGCATACAATAAAATGCCGTCAAAAATTCAAAAATATCAGTTAAATATTGTACCTTTCTATAAGCTTCGAAACCAAATTGTAATTAAAAAATTATCAAAATCGTTACACTATTTATTGAGTTCACCCGTTACAAACTTAATTATATCACAAATTTCACAAATAGTTAACCTTTACTTTCCTTTGATGTTGTATTCTTATACCACCCCCCCATATGATTGTTTTAAAATACGTATGAGTTTATTTGGCAACACTTCGACCGCAATGAACAAAAATTTTAATAAACATGAATGTAGTGTAGTTCTTTCTTTCACTAGTGAATGCCGCAAACCATAATACTCACGCACTAATCATTTTGTTTATACAAATCCGGTGTCTAATTTTTTGGGTGTATACAATAGAGCCGCATAAATAAATAACATTAAGACAAGACACTAAGACGAGCGGACTAAGTAATTAGGAAGGGCGAAGGTTGTCTAAACAAAAATTTACTAAAATCGGTCATCCTTCCCCCTCCACCCTTGTAATCACGCCACAATTTGAAATGTTACGATACTGAGTATGATACATATAATTACAAATGAAGTAATATTTTCATTATACATATTTCCTATGCGAAGTAAAAAATAAAAACAAAAACGCAAAATGTGAACTTAAAGTAAGAAGCGAACATCAAGCAGCACTATGATTATTCCCGAGTATATATGGAATCCACATTGTGGATTTGGCAAGTTTCATTGATAATGCTTGCATGTCCATATGTATGTAGCCGCATACAATGTTGAAGCATTTTCTTTTTGGGAGTAGTTTTGTTGTGTTCTTGTTGTTGCTAGTGCTCGGTGTTACGCTTCATTAAAGCATCCGCTTTAGCTGATGTTGGGTTTTCTTCGTACAAATGTAATGTTTGTGTATGTGCTGAAAAATTTTTAATTTACAATCTTAAAAGTGAAGAAGAGTATACTAGAGATAATTAGGGTAGGTCTCTAGGTGGTATTGGGGAACGCTACGTTTGACTCATAATTGTTTGAAGATGGACAAAATTAGACAAAAGATTGTGTTGTTGCATAAATACGATACATACTATTACAGTATGTAGTATGACGTTAGTCTAAATGTAGTTGGGAATTTTTTGAAAATTGGTTGTAGAAAAGTTGGAATATTAAGAATGTTACAACATTCTTCATAAAATTTGGTTTGAAATCATTTGTTAAAATCAGTAAACCTATTTTAAAGAAAAAGGGCGGTGTCGAATCAAGTGGAGTGGCCCCGCCCATATTTATGGATTCTATCGAGATCATTGTAAGTATTTTAAAAGCAATATGCATCAAGGGGCGTGGCTCCGACCCAATTAACAAACATTCAATACCTGACTTAATATGAAAGTGAGAGCTTCATAACTTGGTATTTGTTCATTAGGATGGCAGCAAAAAATCATCTTTGGATTTTCGGTAATGTCAGTGCGGAATATTGTGTCAGTTGGCATAAAATTGAAGAAATAGGACAACTTTAAGCCGTGCCCTTAAAAGGTCAAAGGTCAAATCTATATATATGATAATGACAATTAATTTGTATTTGTTTATTTGCATTTTTTAGTACCATAGACTCAAAAACGTGACCCACTTTAGAAAACGAATTCTATACTTAGTAAAGCTATAATAGGATAATGTTTTGGAAAAAAAATTTAAAGTGCAGCCACGCCCCTTATGGTACCTCCCATACAAATGTACCTTTTCGCCCACTTTAGAGATGGAGTAATAATATCAATAAATTCAACGCGATCGTACCCAAATTCTGTATTTAGTAAAGCAATAGCAGGATACAGTTTTTGAGTTGGTGTGACCGGTAGAGTGGGGGACAGGAGCCACGGATTCTAGTTTTCCGCCTGAGCACTAGTTGTATGCCCTCCTTGTAGGAGCATCACGCGGGCTGTGGTTAAAATCGATTTCGGTGGTAGAGTCTTCGGGTTCGATGTGGAGTTGCATTGCAACCGGAGGCGTTGAGATAAACCTCACCTTCTCCATTATAACATTCCCAATTTTGTATATTTTGGCTGGAAGAAATGGCAGACCGGAGGAAGTCTGCCAGATCAGTCTATACCAGGGGCAGGTAAAACCGAAATCACGCACGCACAAAAAGTATGTGTTTGTTTTTGTGAAACAAGAGTGTATGGTGTTGCTTTCCCCAGCGGCGGAAATCACGAGTAGCAAGGTCCGAAGGGCTTTTGTTTGGATGCGGAAGCCCTTTCTAGACTTCCTTTTCTCCTTTCCTTTTTACAATGCAAGACCCAGATGGAAAAATAAGGACTTTCAAATTAAACAAAAATACTATGCTAAGTACAACCTCAAATGATTTAGGTTATCTTATATTATTTACACTTCTATAAGTTTCTCTCTATACTTACACTTATTTTTTTTTCCAACGACAGTAAACCTTACTGGAGTTTGGACCCACAACTTCGCGATTTTTAGTTAAGCATCTCAGCAGAGGAATTGTTAAGGCCTTCCCCATAGAAGGCTTCTAGAAGACATTCTTACGGATCCGCCAAATAATTCGAGATCCTGACACCAGAAGAACTTAATAAAGGCATTACGTTTCCTTGATTTTATAGGCAAATAAAAAAATCGCACATTCTCATTTCCTAGCTTGATAGAAGGTCTGTACTATGAAGACGTTTTATATTCAGAAAGCATTCTTATCTAGACCTAATGAAAGGCTTTCCCATAGAAGACAGATAAAAGGAGCTCGTACAACTAAGGCATTCATTCAGAAGCGAGAGCAGAAGGCCTTGATCGCCAATGTCACCCTGTGTAATTTGGAAACGGAAGTGGCATTGTGTATAGCATGCCTTCCAGAGCATATAGCATGCCTAAGAAGTCCTTATTGAAGGCCTTCCAAGACTTGAATTCCGCTACTGGAATACTACTATCTAGCCTATGAAGATGCATTCGAATTGTTTTGTGGTACTAACGAAGCATTGTTTTAAAATAAATACACTAACACCTTTCTCGTTACCTTCTATTTTCATGCCTTCTCCTAGGCTTGACAAAAAGAGAGGATGAATGCATGAGATTTATTGTGTTCATTGTGTTGTTATCAATGAATGCACACGCAAAAACCTTCCATATACCTGGCTGGTATTGTATGTTACGAGTGAACTAAACTTATCTGATATTGATATTTCGTTTTAAAGGACATCACAAATTGGATAAAAGACTGAGTTATCTGAGTTCGAGCTCTGTCGAAAGTATATACATACATTCTTTAATTGGAGGAACCCTCGATGTCATCGACAGCATTTTCGTAGTTGCAGAGTCTATCAGAATGGTAATTGGAAAAAAATATTTTTTTTGAACAAAATTGCCCTTACGTACTTCATAACAACAGAACATAAAAAACATGTTTTATAATGAACTTAATACGACATACTTCTAAATTGTAGCGTCCATTGCATGAAAGGTCAAATGTGATCCATTGATAAACAAAAATATATTTCAGATTTGCATATACATTTACCGTATATACATACAAAATATCTACTTGCGGCCCTCTCTTCTTTCTTATATCATGGCATGAAATCAAAATCATCCTTATAAGTATTTTGTTTAATGCGAAACTTTTTGTTATTCTCTTTACATATACAAACAGCTTAAGTTTGTAGTATTTTTGTTTTATATATTTTTTTGCCATATTTTCATTCATTCATTAATAAAAACGTTTTGTTTTTTAATTTGCACTGTTGTTTCCTATGTGTAATTTATTAGTTTATGTCATGTTTCTGTTATCTCAACTTGTGTTTCTTTTTCGCTTTCGTTTTCTTATGGCAGATCTTCTTAGTGGCTACTCGTATCTGTTTTCCCCCAAGAAGGCCGCATAAATTCAATCAAATTAATTACACGATGTCTATTTCAGTTTACACAACGATGCATTGGATACTACATATGAATAGTGGCCGCATACGATCGAGAGTAGGAGAGTACTACATTGAAGGTATTGTACATATTGATATTTTGCTCTGCATCTAATTTGTAGCCGTCAATGGTATTTAACCAATTTGATGGATTTATTAGATAAAATTTTAAATAAACGGTATTGCAGTATCTATGGGGGTTGTTTATGAATACATACATCATAATTAATTAAAGATGAAGAGCTGTTTTCAAAATCAAATCGTGTAATAATAGCGGTATTTAGAAAATATGAACTAAAAAACAAAAGATTTGAGACTTAACCCCATCAAATTTAAAACATTACCCATCAATCTTCATTATGGGGTTAAATTAGATATCTTATATTTGAAAGGGGTTTAAATATTTAACAGTCATAATTGGATTTAAATTTGATAGCAATGAAGATAGAGTGGAATATACGAATAATTGAAAACAGTCAAAAATATTTGAAATATTTAATATATAAATTATATTGAAGATAGAGATATTTAAAATAAAACTTATTATGTATTTTCCCATTTGACGTTCGTAACGTTTAAATGTAGCAAAAACCAGTAAGAAAGTTTCAGTTGGGCAACCCGACTTACATATACCCTCACCCTCTGTAAAAAATAAAATTTTCTATCTGATATAATTACTCGATTTCTAAAGTGGGCGGTGTGGTACATTTGTATGGGAGGTACCACAAGAGGCGTGGCTAGAATTCCAATTTTTTATCCAAAACTTTATGCTGATTTAGCTTTACTAAATACAGAATTTGGCACGATGACGTTGGGTGTATTGATATTATTACTCCATCTCTAAAGTGGGTGAAATGGTACATTTGTATGGGAGGCTAGACTTAAAATTTTTTTCTCCAAAACTTTATCCTGTTATGGCTGTACTAAATATAGAGTTTGAGTACGATAGCGTTGGATTTATTGATATTTTAACTCCATCTCTAATGTGGGCGGGGTGGTGGTTCATTTGTATGGGAGGTATCAGAAGGGGCTTGGCTAGACTTCCAATTTTTTTCTCAAAAACCTTATCCTGCTATAGCTTTACTAAAAATAGAATTTGAGTACGATTTCGTTGGTTTTATTGATATTATAACTCCACCTCTAAAGTGGGCGGAAAGGGAAATTTGAATGGGAGGTACCAAAAGGGCCGTGACTAGACTTCCAGATTTTTTCTCAAAAACTTTATCCTGCTAAACCTTTACTAAATATAGAATTTGGGTACGATCGCGTTGAATGTATTGATATTACTTCTCCATCTTTGAAGTGGGCGACCAGGTACATTTGTATGGGAGGTACCAGAAGGGGCGTGCCTAGACTTCAAATTTTTTTTATCCAAAACTTTTTCCTGCTTTAGCTTTACTAAATACAGAATTTGGCACGATGACGTTAGGTGTATTGATATATTACTCCATCTCTAAAGTGGGTGGAATGGTGCATTTGTATGGGAGGTGACATAAGGGGCGTCGCTAGACTTCCAATTTTTCCTCCAAAACTTTATCCTGTTGTAACATAACAAAATACAAAATTTGGGCACGATCGCGGTAGGTTTATTAATAATATTAATCGATTTCTAAAGTGGGCGGTACCAGATGGGTATGGGAGGTACCAGATGGGGTGTGGCTAGACTGCTATAGCTTTACTAAATAAAGAATTTGGGTACGATCGCTTAGGCCCTCCTACCCCTAGGGTGAGGGTATACAAAATATGTAGACCTGTATTATTTCAAGAGGCAAATATTTTATATTCGCCAATAGATTTTGTTTTGGTTTTCCATCCAAGTGCTGGTATTGGTATTCAGTGGCTTCTGTGTGTGACAATTGTAAATTATTATAATTGTCCTTCTTTATACTCATTACAGATATTTAATATTCATAACATTCCTTCATAACCATATAACGACGACATTAACTTATCTAAGTGAAATATTTTGGATTCTACTAAAAGAGTCACAAATTAACAATTTCCACTCCTAATGCTATTCACGCTCTCCACTATCAGACTTTATGACAACTATATTTTTATCTTAACTCCCGGCAAACATGCAATTACCAACGATTATCGTCAAATTAACCAAAAAACCGACGGCAAATGACATCAAAGTTAAAGTTTTGCGTATGCTTTTTTATGGCATTGTCTGTCTGTGAGTCTGTCCTTTTGTCTGGGCCTTATTTTCATTCCATTTTTAAGTGTTAATGGCGTAAGTGAACTATTTAATCATCAGACTTTAAAGGCCAACACTACAAAAAGGAGTTTTATATTACTTCACAAATGCTTTGCGTTCGTTGTAAGGCGACGGCTATCAGAGGATTTCATTACATTATAAATCCCAAACGAGATATCGCTTCGCTGATGCGGCGGACTATTGCCGATGCCGCCGCCTCTGTTGATGCTTAGGAGACATTTTAAAAATAGCAAAATTAACTTTGAAAATAGGAGACAGCTACATAGCAAAGAGATGAAAAGGCGAGCGAATGGGCAAAGCGACAAAGAATCGAAGACGAAATGAAAATATTCATAGAACTGCAACTGTTGCCTATAAATTAGGTATGAATTCGTCTTCGTCTCTATGTCGCTCTTTCGCTCTCTCTCTATTGCAATCAAAATGCAATGAAACGGAAATGCTAAATGTGCACATATATATATTGTATGCAATACATACGTATATAATATGTATGTAGACAATGTTGATATAATGTCTAAGTTACCCACTCACACACTATGGATGAGACTAAAGCTGCCAAAAGATTTGTGGATGTCATTAAGGGGCAAAATGTATGATTCCACGGGGGTTTTATATAGAAAACAGATACTTTAGTTTGGTTGAGGTCAAATGAACTTGCATACCGCTTATGAGAGAACATTTGGAGGAGTAGAGCGGTCTTAGTTAGTGATGGCACGATTAATCGAAAAATTGGTAATAATCGATTATTTTCTTTCAATTAACGATTTAATTGTATCGTAAATTCTCCTTCGATTAATAGCATTAATCGATTATTTTAAATAATAATCGATAGACATCCAGCAACAAAAAAGATTTGTCGTCAGCCGCCAAATTTATTCTTTAAGCTTTGACGGCTGACGACGAAAGACCAAGAACTGCAACCCTAGTTATTAACAGCATTGGGAGCGGCAGTGAAACGTCTTCTGCTAGTGATGCTGAATTTGATTTATGGGCGAAGAAGGAAGGACAATGACTCAACACTTCGTCAAGACTATAATTAAAGCGCAATGTAATAGACGCATGGGAAGAAATGAAATCGGTCAACCCTAAGCTGTACTCTCTTGCACAAAAATATTGCTTTTTGATTGGTACATCTGTACCATCAGAGCGGCTTTTTTGCAAAGCGGGTGCAATAGTAACGGAAAAACGGAACAGATCAACCACGAAACGGCTATCAAAGCTCCTATTTTTAAATTCTGTACTAAACAAATATACACTCATACCTCTTTATACGGCCCCTCTTTTACGGCATTTTGCTATAACGGCCTTTTCAATTCTGGAACACCTTCGCTTTACGGCGCACATTACCTCGCTATACGGCTAAAAGCAAATAAGGGATTCACCGTTTTTCTACTAGGAGTGAGAGACTAACAAACTCACAAGCGCAGCGAGTGTTGATGCGGCATTCTCTTGTTTGTGCTGATCGTGGGTAGACGAAGTTTTCTTGCACATTTTTCCGTTCTTGAGTAATAATAAGTAGGTACCAATCTTTTACTGTTGATATGGATTTGTATGAAATTTATTACCTCGCTTTACGGCCAACATTTTGGGAACGTATCTAGGCTGTATATCGAGGTATAGGTGTATTCTTTTTTATTAAATTGAATAAACAGAAAATTTTGTAATTAATTAAATTATTATATAATTTTTTTTTATGATAATTTTAAATTTTAGGTGAAAATATCGAATTAGCGATTAATCGATTAATTGCTTCCAATTAATCGCGATTAGTTATTTGTCGTTTAGATTAATCATATGATTAATTAATCGATTATTCCCTTTTAATTGCCATCACTAGTCTTAGTCAACTATAAGACCTGAATGCAAAAATATGTGTAGAGATGAGGTGGTTAGAATGTCCTTGGAACAACTCAAAAAAATTGGGTGAACTTGTACTTGCACGTAACTTTAAGGGGGTTACTGTGTTTTTATGCACAAAGCACATAATCTGAAAGAATTTATTGTCAGAAAGATTACTGAATGTAAATCGTAGAAAAATCTGAACGGAAATTCGTTGTTCCTTCAATAACAATTTGTTGTTTCCTCCGACACAGAGTTCTGAAGTCGCTGCGAACTTGTTCAGATATGACGGAGCAAAATAAATTAAATTTCCTATCAACGTGTCGTACAGAATTCTGTACGATATCGGTAAGAAGAGTTCCGACAATGTGCAGACGTGTCGGATATCAGCCAGTGTCGGAACTTTTGGTTTGTTGGGAATGGTAGGTATAACCGAACACCACAATATGGTGTGCGGTCGCATACGAAACGTCATTTCCACTGTGAAATGTCGTGCGCTCATGCTCTTCCAACAATCTTTCAACCTTGTTTCTCTGTCTGTATTTGTGTCTGTTTTTGCGTTAAATGCGAAACAAGCATGTATGACATCGCTATCATAACACTCAAGCGGTACGCTAGCCGTTATATGAATTTGTCTTCACTACTGCAAGGTATGTGCAACTACCATCACGCTGCAGAAAATTCCTTTTTTGATTGTAGTAATCTACGTAATAGTAACCACCACCGCTTACATAGTTATTTATGCGTTTTTTGTTTTTTTTTTGCTTGCGCTTCTTCCATGTTCTTCCCTTGTTGCTGCCGTTGCTGTCGTAGTGACAGCTCCTTTCTTGCCATCATAAATTATCATCATTTAAAGTTTGATGTTAAATGTTTCATTACTCGTGTTGATGGTTAAATTCATACAATTCCTTAGGCTCAACTTGTGGTTCTTTATGTTAATGTGAAGGTAACAGTAGAGTCTCCTAAAACATAGTATGGCTGAGTGTAGGATTTGATAAAAAAATTTGTTTATCTATTGCACCATAATCTATATTATTTTATAAACTTTAGATGAACGTAAAAAGCAAAAAGCAGATTAAGGCCTTCATGTACGATTCGAAATCTTAGGGCATAGAAACATCTTGAATCCGATTTTTAGATACGACCATAAAAACCAGCACAAAATCCGTCGGTAAGTAAGAAATAAAAACATCTCACTTTCGTTACATCTAAAAGGCGCAATTGCAAATTGTAGATGATTGAAAACTTGTACTTAATCGCATGTTTTAAATCGCTATTAGCTAAGAGAACCGCATTAACTTAGTGCCACCTGTATATCGACCATATTTTGAATACATGTGGGGGCATTTTTATCTGATGACATTCTTGTGAGGAACTACACTTGAGTTAATTTAATTGGTTTTTCTTGTCTTGCGTGTGTTAATGTGTAAAATACGTTTATATGAATATACACTGCACTTCACACATCTACATAATATGCATACATCATACCGATATACCAAATGTTTGCAAAATGTTCTTATTTCACTGCTGAGTGTATGTGTGTCTGTCTGTGTGTCGTTATTGTAATACCGGAGAGTGCAAAGTAATGTTTTACCAAACTCAGCCCAAATCCCTTTTTGGCGGACCGTACCGCATCACTTCAGTGATGGGTGGGGTGGTTTTTGTTATTGATTCGACGACAAAAAAAGATAAACTTAAATTTGTTGTACTGTCAAAAATTTCTGACATATTTTCACACCATATAAAATGTTACGGACCACAAATTTGTGCAGTAAAAATTCAGTGCAGTGTAGTATTTTTCAATACTGGAAAGGAATTATTGTGTTGTTGGTATATTTTTTTTTTTTTTTTGATGAAAAGGAAATTTTGTGGGGGAACTGTGAAGAGAACATAAAAAAAGAATGGAATTCTATAGAAAAGACGTACTAGCAGTGACATCAAAGAAACGGAAGTTTGGTATTGATTGATATTTGCCATTTAAATTTATATGTATGTGCTGCGCTGGTTTTTGGTAGGTAATAAGAGAGTTTTTTTATTATTAAAATTTTGAAGATATATGAATTCTTCACTTGCCAAGCCACTCGCCATATATTGCGTACGATGACGCTTATGTCAACTTGACTCAGGAATGAATATAGACCGACTCCATATGGTACTTCCCAAATTTGGATAATAATATTGCTCGAATAACTTCTAAACAGACGGCAGGAGGACATTTAAAGTTTGTCAGTTAAATGACCTTGTAATGAGAGACAAACCTTTAGAAAATCTAAACCTTTGTCACTCCCGTTCCAGTACCTCCATTACAAATGACCGAATTCACGCTCAAAGTGCCCCTTTGATTTTTAGTCGTCGATATAATTTTTGTAAGTTCCCTGAATTCAGTCATATTTTGCGTTAGGAATGAATATGGACTATATCGGTCGACCCATTCTGGTACCTCCCATACAAAAGGAAAAATCTATATTACTCCCATCAAATTCAGACGGGCACGTGGAAGATATATGAATTTGGTCGCTGTACTTATCCTGTAATAGTAGACAAACCCTCAGTAAACTGATACCTTTGCCACACCCCTTCTGGTACCTCCCATACGAATGACCGAATTCACCTTCATAGTTTTACATACATATCTTTGTTTAAAGGTACACTGAATTCAGTCATATATTGCGTACTATGAACACTTATGAGAATTTTGCTGAGGAATGAATGTGGATCATATCCCTTCAGGTACATCGCATACAAAATTACCTATTTATGGAAAATTGATAATTGTCTTAAAACTTCCAAACGGAAAACTGAAGGATATTTGAATTTGGTCAGTATAATTATCGTGTAAATATGGGCTAAACCTCAGAAAACCGAAACATTTGCCACTCCCCTTTTGGTACAATCCATACAAATGGCCGAAGTTGCCCCCATAGTTCTATATTAGGGGTGGATAGTGTTATATTGATATCCCTAGTTACATGATTTGGATACGAACCTCGCCCTAATTTTATGCTGTTGGAAACAAAAATGCATTAGCAAAAATTTGTGGTAGGCAGGGTGGTGTCAAATAACAGCGCATCATGGTCAAAGTTAGTGGGGAAGGGGAAAAAATTTACATCGAGCCCCGCAATTACCCCGAAGGTGACCTTCGATAGCTTAGTGGAAGCGACGTAGACTAGCAATCGGAAGGTGCCGGGTTTGCTTCCCGGCCGGGGCACTGGCCAAAATCAACATCGATGAAAAATTACTTTTTCAAATACTTTCGAGTTCTCCAGCCAACAAAAATCATCCTAGATGCTTCCACTACAAAAATCCAGATTGCGCAAGGATCAAGGCAAATGATTTATCAACATCTCATATAAATCAACAAGCCAGCTGGCGCCACCTTTGGTGGAATTTGGCGTAAAAACTCACAACAACAACACCTAACAATCCTTGACACAAACATTGTTATCTACAAAGGAACGAACAGAGTTGCCAACAATGATCGTATTATAATCGGATTATATGCCCGATCGAGTGCCGATAAATTGAAAATCGGTATAAAGAATTATCACCCCAGCTGTTACAACAACAACAACAACAACTGTCCCGAAGTCTTCCTTAGAAGGGCAAAATATATGACCGACCCTCAGTAATTTTTCCCTCCTAATATTTCCGCCAAACATACCTACTCCCCATTTTCATCCCCCTAGGGGCCCCATACAAATAACAAATTTTTAAAAATGTTGCTCCCACCGCTCTAACTGCCCCAAAGGTGCCCGTAGAGGAGTCAAATGTGTGACCGACCCCCAATATTAGTGTAACCCCAAAAGTTTCTCAGAACATATCTACCCACCATCTTCAACCTTTAAGTTGGTCCCCATACAATTTATTGTATTTTTTTTATTATTTTTTTCAAGAAATCTGCTCCAGCCGTTTCCATTATATATACTAGAAGGGTAAAATTTATGACCGACCCCCAGTAATTTTTCCCTCCTAACATTTCCCCAAACATACCTGCACCCCATCTTCACGCCCTAAAGGGGATCCTACACAAAAATGGAGGTCAAATGTATGACCTACCTCCAATATTTTTGCAACATCAACAGTTTCTTAGAACATACCGTCTATCTGCAACCCTTAAGGTGCTCCCCATACAACTTTTTTTTATTTTTTATATTTTTTTTCAAGAAATCTTCCATTGTGCTTCCTAGAAGGGTTAAATGTATGAGCAACCCCCAGCCGTTTTTCCTTCCAACTTTTTTCCCAAACATACCTGCACCTCATCTTTAACCCCTAAGGGGGCTACCATACAAAAATCAGTTTTTATACCATCACCCTTAGGGGTGATGTCCGGTTGGTTCGCACGATAACTTTCGAAAGACGCAACCAAATTTTGCACGAGTTAATATTTCCCCAAAACTACTTACGGTATTGAAAATGGGCTACATGACCACGCCCCTTCTGGTACATTCCATACAAATGTACAATTCCGCCCACTTTAGAAATCGAGTAATAATATCAATACACGCGTCACGATCGTTCCCAAATCCTATTTTTAGTAAAGCTATGACAGGGTAAAGTTTTGAAAAAAAAAAAAATTTAAAATTCGCCCTTTCTGGTACCTCCCATACAAGTGTACCACTCCGCCCACTTTAGAGATGGAGTTATAATATCAATACACTCAACACGATTTAGAAGTCTAGACACGCACCTTATGGTACATCCCATACAAATGTACCTTTCCGTCCACTTTAGAGATGTAGTTATAATATCAATACACCCCTCGCGATCGTGCCCAAATTCTGTATTTAGTAAAACTATAACAGGATAAAGTTTTGGAGAAAAAAATCTTGAAGTGTAGACACGCCCCATCTGGTACCTCATATACAAATGTACCACTCCGCCCACTTTAGAAATCGAGTTATAATATCAATATAATACAAAATTTTTTGTTTTACTGGGGGTGGTGTTAGATGTAAGTCGGGTTGCCGGACTGAATCTTTCTTACTGCTTTTTTTGTTATCATTTTAGCTCCCACCGCTCTAACTGCCCCCAAGTTGCCCCTAGTGCAGTCAAATGTATGACCGACCCCCAATATTTTTGCAACTCCAACAGTTTCTCAAAACATACCCTCTATCTTCAACCCTTAAGGTGGTCCCCATAGAATTCTTTATAATTTTTTTCAATAAATATTTCATTGTACTTCCTAGAATGGTAAAATGCATGGTAAATGAGTGTCGGTCATACGTTTTACCCCTCTAGAGACGATTCCGGGGTAGTTGCAAGGCTTGTTGTGTATTTTTTCCCTTCCCCACCAACTTTTACTACGATGCTTCCAATAATTTCTTAAAACAAACCTCGAAACGTTGAAAACAAATTAATAATTTCTATTAAAAATCGGTAAATTTCAAAACTAAACAATAACATACATAGCGTCAGTTTACCTATCTGACATTTTTGTACTGGTGTATTTTGTTTAAATACAATTAATAATGCTTCAATGATTGTAAATTCTTCAAAACGAACCACTTCGATTTCAGGACATGCTAAATCCTGGCATCATACACGTGTTAATCCAACCATCATCACTCCACTACCACAACACCCTTTGTTGATAAATGACAAGACATTAAGTCATTATTATAAGTCGTAGCGCACCACATTATGCCATCCATAGATTAACCCTTTTTTTGCGCCACATCGCACAATCCCTCCTTAGGAATTAACTTCAAGTTGTGAGCACTTGTGATCCATGGTGTGGTCTTCTCGGTTGCATTGTTTCCAAATGTGTCATGTAATGCTATGTTGGTTGGCTACAGGGAGTTTTTTTGACGTTGATATTGTTGCTGTTGTCCGTTGTTGTTGAATTCATTTAAACAAATTACTTTTTTTTTAGGGTTCATTTTCAACTACTCCTGTAGTATACAACGAGTAGTCGTAGTAGTAGCAGCTGTAGTACATGCTAACTATTCAATAAAATTTGTCTGGCTATGTTATAATAGTCTCTCACTGTCTCTGCAGAGTACATATGTATTACCAAAACTTGAATTCGTGGCGGCATTTCCTTTACGAGGTTTTTGTCCTTTTTTTGCTAAAATTGATTTATGATAACACTATCGTCTTGTTTGCTGCGTTGTGCTAGTGGTGATGGTGGTGGATATGCGCTGTTTTTCCTTGGCGATCGCTTTATTTTCACATTTTTTTTCGCATAATAATCCCTTTAAGAAATGCGATTGCATGCGTTATTTTTTATTGCCTCATTGTGCCATTGTCTGTGTGTCGCCTGTGGGTAACTACTAGTCGTCTCTCGTCCAACGTATCCATTCCATAATATTCCACATTTAAATGCCACAAAGTCAACAAGTCATCGCCGCCGCAGTCGTATCATAAGTAATCATGACGATGGTATAGGATTTTGAAAAGAGCCAGCAAAAAAAAAAAAACAGAAGCAAACAAAAAGTGGTGTTTGTAATTCATATTAGAAGCAACTTATCGGTGGGATTTTAATACGCAAAGTAGAAGTTGGCATAAGCAGAGACACTGCGAGAAATACAATAACGATACAAGTTAAATTTTTCATATACAACATTTTTTTTTTCAAAGCAATACAACTGAAAGTCATTGAAAAGGACTAAAGTTGCAGCACTTCCAAAATCACAGTATTATCATTTATATACACTGGCAAACTAAGATAATATCAGTGGTCCTTAAAACCAAAGTAATTCAAACAAAAAATAAAGAAACTTTCAGATCTTTAAAGCCCTAATTTGGCATATTTATCACTTCTGCAGCAGTACTAGTATATCACATCCCAAAACAATAAGTTGTTCTTTAAACCAGAAATTTCACTTTATGTTCAATTTGTCATAGCCACCTTTACCTCATCACGATGTCCTCTTTATGCCAACATATTTTCTTAAGTGCATTTCATTTCGTTGCAGTTTCATCTTCATCTTCTACTCCTGAATGACTTCAAAGTCACATAATGAAATGTTAACGCACTTCTTGATCTCTGCCAAATAAATACTCGTCTTGTTTTCCCCTATTTTGCATACATTAATGGTCCCAGATTGTTAAACTCAACTGATTTCAAGATATCAAGTGTACGACGACACACACACACACAAACAGCGGAGACAGAGGAACACAAATAAAATTACACAGTGGAAAAGGCAAAAAAAAGCCTGCAGCATCGTCTTCAGCTCCTTGTGCAAAAAAACCCCACTGAATGACGTCAGCTTGGAAAAATAAATATATAAATATGCCAGGACAAAGAGGTTAAAAATTTTAATATTTCTGTTATATGAGTAAAAGTAAAACAAAAGATGCGAGTTCAAACTGTTATGGTCATATTGATGGGCTGCCATGGTTATTTTGCTTTCTTTTGAAGAGGTCATTAAACTTGTGTGAGTTTACCATTTAACCCCTTTTTTTTGCTGTCAGATTGTGTTTACCACATTGAAATTCTCTATAATTTATTTATTGGTGTTATCATAATATTTATTCATATCTTTGGGTTTTATCTGTTGGGATAATTTTATGGGTCCTTCATATTTATAATTTAATAAACAAATTTTGTTTGTTGTACTCTTAATGAGGGTTAATTTGGTTCAGGCGCACAGTGGTTGGTAAATGCACAATTGGGAGGTAATTCATATGAATGGATTAGAAGCAAACGGGTTATTTTTATTAAATAAAACTGCAAGAAAAATTAAATAGGTCAGCGATTTTAAAATACATATCACGAATATTTAGAAGTATTTCTTAATAACTTGCAAAAAGTGGCGCCACTAAATTTACCTTCCAGTTTATAGTAAATGTTATTAGATTACACAGTTTATACCGTTTTAGGTAATAAGACGAATCTAATGCTGTGTTCTTAGCGATCTAGTTTGTGAACCCAAGTGTTTCATACACTGCTTCTTTATAAAGTTTTTAATATTCCCACTACTAATCGATAGAACCTTGTGTCTTTACAAATAAGTGAACTTAAAACCAGAACAGAAAATTCAGTCAGCTAACGGACTGATCGGGCCGATTAATATCATTGCCGTTTGCATGATATGGTTTATCCCTCGAGTAATTGAAATGAACCGATTTTAAAGTTATCCCGGCTGGGTCACGTCTAGAAATCTAGATATATCGATTTCAAGTTAGTTAATCTCAAGCAGCGGAATTTGTCATGTTTGGGGGTCTTATTTCCAAAATTGTTGTTGGTATTGAACAAAATTTGTCTCTAATATATTACTGATAACTCTGATATGTTACTGATAACTGTGTTGGATTATATGCAATTATCGCAAAGGAGACGCCCACCTCTCATACATCCTGAATGGAAAAAACCCATATTTTGCAAAATTTATTTTTCAGCAATATATCAGAGACTTTTATGCAAAAATAGAAAGCGAAGATGTTCTTGGTCCATCGATTGGTAAATTCACACTACATAACGACCCGCCTGATAACCGTTTTAGGCTGGTTAGCTTCGCAGTGGGAAGGAACATGGAACCATATTCCAGCACAAAGATATCCACAAGGCAACTTGGTTATCCCCCGATCAAAACACCAAAAATCTAATTGATTATGTGATGCTAATATTGGCTCGGATCATTACCTGGTTACAGCAAAGGTTCGCACAAGATTGAGCAGTGCAGCGCGAAGCTGCAAACCCCAGATATAGCCACAGCCTACTCCAACCAGCTCTCCCAGCTTCTACGACACAACGTCTTTGCTTCTGACGTTCCCAATATACAGTAGCAGAATATTGCACATTCCATTGAAACCGCCGCAACAACCGTGGTATTATATGAAAAGCGGGCTGTTAGGGAACGGCACAAGGAGACAGTAAAAAAACGTCAGATGAAGGAACGAAAGACCGAGGATATAGAGCGATACTGGGATAGAGGTGAGGCCATAAAATGTTACCAGAATATAAATAAACCAGTAAGAAAGTTTCAGTCGGGAAACCCAACATACATATACCCTCACCCTCACTTAAGCATAAAATTGTCTAGTATATTAATGTTATTACTCGATTTCTGAAGTAGGCGAAAAGGTACATTTGTATGGGAGGTGCCAGAAGGGGCGGGGTCATGTAGCCCATTTGCAATATCGTAAATAGTTTTGGGGAAATATTAACCCAAGCAAAGTTCGAAAACATTTGGTTGCGTCTTTCGAAAGTTATTGTGCGTACCAGGCGGACAGCCGGACGGACGGACATGGCTCAAACGACTTAAAAATGGTATACAAAGTTCTTTATGGTAGCCCTCTCAGGGAGTGCAGATGGGTAGTAGTTATGTTTGGGAAAAATTTAGGAAGGATAAATGACTGGTGTCAGCCATTCATTTGAACCCTTCAGGAGGAACAATGGGAGCCACAGGATCTGATTTCATAAATGATATATTTGTATTGGAGGTACTAGAAGGGTCGTGGCCAAGTAGCTCATATGGAATTCCATATGGAAATATTATTTGGTGCAAAGTTTCAAAACATTTGGTTGCGTCTTTCGATAGTTATCGTACTTAGAAATGCATAAACCAAATTTGGTTTAAAGAAACCTAGGGTCTATGTTAAAATGACTCCTTCTATGTGTTACACTTTTGGGTCGTATCAAATGATATATACCCATCTACCCCTAGGGTCAATCTCTTCTGGTACTCCCATTACAAAATTACCTATTTTTAGGAAAAATAATGTTCCATCCAAAACTTTCAAGCGAAAACCTTTAGGATATTTGAATTTCGTCAAAGGTTATAGTTGGTAAAATCTCAGAAAACCCTTTCTAGTATCTCCCATACTAAAAAAAAACTTAATTTCCCTTTGCACCCCATGAATGAGGTATGGGATAGCTTCTCGCGTTGTTGTGAATTAACACGCTTTCTATTTTTAGATTCACATCTAACGACACATACTTGTTTATCGACGAATGCGAACGTCACTGTAGGAGAAGCTCTTACTAGACACGCCGATTGACTCGACACTTAATACTGTGAAGTTGCTGTCAACAACATTCGAGGGGAGCCGACAATGAAAGAACAATTTTTTTAAGATGACTGGAGCCAGTTTTCAACCTGCGATCTCCCGCATGGTAGCCGCGTGTTCTAACCACTATGACACGGCCGGTCTCCCATACAAATGACCAAATTCACCCTCATAGTTTTAACTACAAATCTTTCTTGTAAATATACTGACTCAGTTAATATTTTTCCAAGGTAGGCTGTTATGCACTTTTGACTCAGGCCAACCTCTTCCCAAACTTTCCATACAAAATGATCTATATTTTCAATAACGTCCAAACGGAAAACTTCAGGATCCATTTTAATTTCGTCAGTTTTCGTTGCTTGTTATATTGGGCAAAACTTTCAGAATACCGAACCATTTGATATAACGCTCCTCGTATCTCTCATACTAATTATCGTACTCAGCCATATTCTTTTATTTGCATAGTCGTACGTATAATAATTACCCAGATTGGTCGGATCCTACAGTACCTCCCATTAGAGTAAGCCAATTTTCCGAAATTAATATTTTTTCTTATATTTTCTAAATGGAGATCTTTAGGACATTAAAAATAGTTTTCTTTTAATATTTTAATAGTATTTAGTATAGGTAAAACCCACCTATTCGGATAATCCTAATAAAAATTACAACATTCCCATGATATAGAATTGATAATTTCTTTTGGGATTTTTGTGCGAATTAATTGAAATTCTATACACTGTAGTTAGTACCGTAAAAGATCCTTGAACTTTTTACTTTTACCAACACTTTATGGACCGTAATCTTTTTTTACAGTCTTAATTCATGTCTATAAGCGTCTGATCAAAAGACCGGCAGCATTTGAGTAAAACGACATAGGGTGAGAGTATTTATCAGTCAATAGTCCTGACTGAAATGTACTGTACTGAACTGGTCTTTTATATTTGTTCTGTTCAGATTCTATTGTCTTGCCGCTATTTCCTTAAAAATATTGACACAGAGTTTTATTTTGAGAGGTTAATTCCAAAAAGTCGGCCTTTGATAGAACCAAACAGTTTAAGGCAGAAGCATTGGTAACGATTTTTCATTCTATGTGTTTATATAGCCTAATTTCATTTAAATATGCCCGCTGTACAATTATGACATTTTTTTATTAATCCATTTCAATCAAGATCTTCCCGCTACATGTATTGTATTTTACCTTCCACTGTGCCCTGATGGTAGAAAAAAAATACTCCTCCCCTTACCCATTAAAAAATGCATATACTCTCTTCGTACTCATCATCATTAATAGGGGTGTTTTTTTTTCCTTGCCTCGCTTGACTGCCACTGCTTTCGCCGCCCTGTTACTTTTTTTTTTTCGTTGTCCAAAATTTTCGTGTTAATAATTATTGATTCGAGTGAGGATAAACCCTCAAAATTAAATTGGGCTTAACGAATTCATTGTACGCCTATTAATACCCTTAGTATAGCACTTCACTTTTAAAGAACCATTCATACATTAAGTCATTAACTATTTTCATATACAACTCCAGCACTTATGCTGCCTAACACCCATCGCTTTCGTCGTTGACAAATTACTTTTACATTAAGCGTTTCCCAATTTAGCTGTGAGGTTTTCAACTGATTGAGTGGTTTAACGATGATACAGTTTTGTTATGGGCAACTATCGAAAGTGTTGATACGGGCACAGATTGATATTTATTTTTAGCTCACAATGCAGGAGAATGTGAAAAGTGTCAAGAGTTGGAGATAGTGGAGGAAGAAGACGTGTGTGAGTGACTGACTGCAGAGTAAAACGCATGTGACTATTTGCATTGGAAAAGGATCAATGTTTATTTAGGTGTCTAAAAGTGCTCATAAATTCATGTGTATTCAAATAATATCAGATTTTTTTTTGGAAACCATCTGCCCAGAAACTCGTGTGTTTCGTTTGTGTTTATACGCGTCGTCTGACATTATGACGCATCTGTTGGCGCTGAGCGGTTGTTGGACCGTCAACCTAAAAATTGGTGTCCGTCCTCGTTTTTGTATAAAATTTCTTAGAGTACAATTATTCTTGCATGGCAAAAATGCATTTATTAATTAAGTTTTAAGTTGCAATTAAAATTTCACTAATTGCAACTGTCATTTTGTGTTTTACATGAATTTGTTGTGTGCTGCTGCATTCTGGCGTTGAACATTCACTGGTAGACTGGCTTATTTGTCTGCAGATTTCTTGTAGATTTCATGTTTTTCGGATTTCTACATTTCTTGCGATTTAGGTTGTATTACAGTTGTTGCTGTTAACACCGCTACCATTTTGGGCTTTAATAATTTTAGACAATTGTTACAACGTTGTTGAAAGACAAAATATTTTGGGAGCACTTTTAGAGAATGTGGTGATTTCCATTTGAGTTTAAATACGATAAAATGTGCCATAACATTGGTATTAAATATGGGAACACTAGGTTCGATGTTTTTTTTAAAAATAATTCAAAATTTTTTGCAAAGTTTTAAATAGTGTGGTTTTTTTTATAGAAATTGTAGTAAATATTTTATCCATGATCTTTCAATTTTCAATCCATGAATATACTATATACTATGGGAGAGCTTCACGCATTTGAGAGAGATGACACGATTGTAATTTTAGACTCACACAATGGAACCAAATGTTGAACGACGAATCCGAAAGTCAGCTTATTGAGAAGCTTTTACTAGGCATGCCGATTGACATGAGCGCCGCACAGTGAGATTTTGCTGTCAGTAACTCTACTTTTCGATCACTCAATTTCCATAATCTTATGACTCTATACTGTAGAGAAATATTTAATAAACGTTTGAACACGAAATGTGTATTTGCAATTAAGAGGGGTTTGACAAAAGTTTTAGTGGGTTTTCTGAGGTTCTGTCTACTATTACAAGATAATTAAATTTACCAAATTCAAATTCAGTTGTCCGTTAAGGAAGAAATATATATGTACCAAAAAGAGATCATTTTGAATGGGAGGTACCAGGGGCCCTTATGCCTCTTTGCAATCCCATATCTTAATTATATATTATTTATCTATATTAACACAAATGAAATGTTGTGCGTTAGTAAAGGCATCACTTAAGAAATCAGAATATGCAGACGATATCTTATTTTTGAATCAGTGGGCGGAGTGGGCATGGCCAAACCGTTATTAAGTCCTACAGAGATAAAATTTGACACACTGAAAGTACTCTGCAACATAATTATGAATATGCAGACGAATTTTGTAATTTAGGTCAGTGGGCGGGGTGGGTGGTTTAAAAGTATATTATAACCCTAGAGAGGTAACATTTGGTACACCGATAGTGCTTGGCAAGGCTGGTTTAAATTTTCAGACGAAATTTCTATTATCAAGGGTAGTGGAAAAACTGAACTTTAGCCCTAATATACAAACATATTTTTTATCCCCAAAAATATAAAATTAAGTACACAGATAGCACTCGGCAAAACTTAAAAAAACTTTCCTTTTTTTTATACCATCACCCTTAGGGATAAGGGTATATATCATTTGATACGACCCAAAAGTGTTACACATAGAAGAAGCCCTAGGTTTATTAGAACCAAATTCGTTTTATGACTTTTTAAGTCATTTGAGCCATGTCAGTCTGTCTGTCTGTCTGGTGGCTGTCCGGCTGGTTCGCACGATAACTTTCGAAAGACGCAACCAAATGTCTTGACATTTTGCACGAGTTTATATTTCCCCAAAACTACTTACGGTATTGCAAATGGGCAACATGGCTCCGCCCCTTCTGGTACCTCACATACAAATACATCATTCCGCCCACTTTAGAAATCGAGTTATAATATCAATACACCCAACGGGATCGTACCCAAGTTCTGTACTTAGTAAAGCTATTACAGGATAAAGTTTTTGAAAAAAATGGGAAGTCTAGCCACGCCCCTTCTGGTACCTCGCATACAAATTCACCTTTCCGCCCACTTTAGATATGGAGTAATAATATCAATAAATCCATCGCGCTCGTACTCTAATTCTTAATTTAGTAAAGCTATAGCAGGATACAGTTTTTGAGAAAAAAACTGAAGTCTACCAAAGCCCCATCTGGTACCTCCCACACACATCTGGTACCGCCCACTTTAGAAATCGATTAGTATTATTATTAGAACTACCGCGATCGTGACCAAATTCTGTATTTAGTAAAGTTCAAGCAGGATAAAGTTTTGGAGAAAAAATCTGGAAGTCTAGACACGCCCATTCTGTTACCTCCCATACAAATGTACCTTTCCGCCCACTTTAGAGATGGAATTATAATATCAATACACTTGACACGATCGTGCCCAAATTCTGTATTTAGTAAAGATATAACAGGATAAAGTTTTGGAAAAAAGATCTGGATGTCTAGACACGCCCCTTCTGGTACCTCCCATACAAATAACCACGCCACCCACTTTAAAGATGGAGCAATAATATCAATATTCTCGACACGATCGTGCCCCAATTCTATATTTTATTAAGTTATAACAGGATAAAGTTTTGGAGAAAAAATTGGAAGTCTAGCGGCGCCCCTTATGGGACCTCCCATACAAATGTACCTTTCCGCCCACTTCAGAGATGGAGTAATAATATCAATACATCCAACGCTATCGTGCCCAAACTCTGTATTTAGTAAAGCTATAACAGGATAAAGTTTTGGAGGATAAACCTAGAAGCCTAGACACGCCCCTTCTAGTACCTCCCATACAAATTTACCGCTCCACCCACTTTAGAAATAGAGTAATAATATCAATATAATAGAATTTTTTTTATTTTGCTGAGGGCGATGGTATATGTAAGTCGGGTCGCCCGACTGAAACTTTCTTACTGGTTTACTTTACTTTTAACTTTATCTTTAACAAGACCCACAACTGCTCCCAAATCATCCCTATAGGGTTTAAATGTTTATTTAAATGTATATTTTACCAAACATACCTACTCCCCATCTTCACCCCCTAAGGGGGCTCAAATACAGAAAATTTATTTTTATAAAATTTGATCCCACCGCTCTAACTGCCCCGAAGTCGCCCATAGAGGAGTCAAATGGATGAGCAGCCCCCAATATTTTTTCAATCCCAACAGTTTCTGACACCTTTTAGTATTTCCCTCCTAACATATTTCCCAAACATACCTACCCACTATTCTCAACCCCTAAGGGGAATCCCATACAAAATGCGCTTAAAACCAGTAAGAAAGTTTCAGTCGGGTAACCCGACTTACATACACACTCATCCTTAGTAAAACATAAAATTTTCTATTATATTGATATTATTACTCGATTTGTAAGTGGTACATTCCCATTTGTATGGGAGGTACCAGAAGGGGCGTGTCTAGACTTCCTGATTTATTCTCCAAAACTGTATCCTCCATTAGCTTTACTAAATAGGGAATTTGGGCACGATCGCGTTAGTTCTATTAATAATATTAATCGATTACTTAAGTGGGCGGAACCAGATGGGGCGTGGCTAGACTTCCAGTTTTTTTCTCCAAAACTTTGTCCTGTTATAGTTTAAGAAAATACAGAATTTGGGTTCGTTCGTGTTGGATTTATTGATATTATTACACCATATCTAAAATGGGCGGAAAGGTACATTTGTATGGAAGGTACCATAAGGGGCGTCGCTAGACTTCCAATTTTTTCTCCAAAACTTTATCATTTTATAGCTTAATTAAATACAGAATTTGGGTACTATCCCGTTGGGTGTACTGATATTATTACACCATCTCTAAAGTGGGCGGAATGGTACATTTGTATGGGAGGTACCATAAAGGGCGTCGCTAGACTTCCAATTTTTGCTCCATAACTTTATCCTGCTATAGCTTATCAAAATACAGAATTTGCGCACGCTCGTAATGGATTTATTGATGTTATAACTCCATCTCTAAAGTGGGCGGAGTGGTACATTTGTATGCGAGGTACCAGAAGGGGCGTGTCTAGACTTCCAGATTTGTGCTCCAAAACTGCATCCTCCTTTAGCTTTACTAAATACAGAATTTGGGCACGATCGCGTTAGGTCTATTAATAATATTAATCGATTTCTAAGGTGGGCGGTACCAGATGGGTATGGAAGGTACCAGATGGAGCGTGGCTAGACTTCCATTTTTTTTTTCTAAACTTCATCCTGCTATAGCTTTACTAAATAAAGAATTTGAGTACGATCGTGTTGGATTTATTGATATTATTACTCCCTCTCCAAAGTGAGCGGAAAGGTACAATTGTATGGGAGGTACCAGAAGGGACGTGGCTAGACTTCCAATTTTTTTCAAAACTTTATCCTTTTATATCTTAATTAAGTACAGAATTTGGGTAAGATCCCGTTGGGAGTACTGATATTATTACTCGACTTTTAATTGGGCGGAATGATGTATTTGTTTAGGAGGTACCAAAAGGGGCGGAGATATGTAGCCCATTTGAAATACTGTAAGTAGTTTTGAAAAAATAATAACTCGTACAAAATTTCAAAACGTCTGTAGAAAGTTATCGTGCGTACCAGCCGGATAGCCAGACAGACAGATGGACTTGGGTCAAACGACTTAAAATTCATGAAAAGTCAAAGAAACCTAGGGTCTAAAGTGACTCCTTCTATGTGTTACACTTTTGGGTGGTATCAAATGATATATACCCTCTTACCCGTAGGTTGAGGGTATAACAACGAAAAAACAAAATTATCCACAAAATAATATTTCTATAAAATTTTTTCGTTTTTTTAAGGGTAATTAACATTGCAAAATGAGGGGTATATTCATTTTATTCTTCCTTTTCTAACGCCCATAAGGAGGCGTAATAGATATGACAATGGCGAATTGTGAGTCGCCATAGTTTAAGAGATAGCGAGCTCAAACTTGGAATGCAAACTCAAAGCTGAGGTCAAGTTCATAGATAATCAACATCGGTCAAAAACTACTACCCCATCCCATACAAATCCCTTGTTTTGGAGTCTGTTCGGTCGATAACAGCCACATTTTAAGAGTTATATGCTAGGTTTTATCCTTTAAGCGGATGAGCAAGCCTGCGATTACAGCAGTAGTTTAGGAAATATCGAGCTAAAATTTGATATGCAAGGTTTAATCTTATAAGAGATGGAAGTTTCCAAATGACCAAGATCGTAATAAAAATACTTATACCTTCCATACAAATTCCGCCTTTTTGTGGGTGTCCGTCTGTCTTTACCCTGGATTACAACCGAAGTTTAAGAGCTATGGAATTTGGTACACAAGCTTTCATCCGCTAATTAGATGTTAAGTTCTAAAATTAAAAACAACTCCCGCCTCCCATTCAAACACCCCCTTTTGAGGGTGTCCGTCTTTCTGCCCCCGAAATCACAGCCGACTGTTCCTGCGATTACAGCAATCTGAAATTTGGCTAGCAAGCTTCTATCCCTCAAGCGGAGATTAAGTTCTAAGATGAGCAAGATCGGACAAAAACTACTCCCACCTCCCCCTTTTTATACCATCACCCTTAGGGCTGAGGGTATATATCATTCGAACCAAATTCGATTCATGACTTTTTAAGTCGTTTGAGCCATGTCCGTATGTCTGTCTAACCGTCTGTCTTTCTGTATGTCTGGCTGTCCGACTGGTGCGCACGATAACTTTCGAAAGGCGCAACCAAATGTTGTGAAATTTGGCATGAGTTAATATTTCCCAAAACTACTTACGGTATTAAAAATGGGCTACATGGCCCCGCCCCTTTTGGTACCTCCCATACAAAGACATCATTCCGCCCACTTTAGAAATCGAGTAATAATATCAATACACCCAATGGGATCGTACCCAAATTTTGTACATAGTAGAGATATAATAGGATCAAGTTTTGGAAAAAAAATTTGAAGTTTAGCCACGCCCCTTCTGGTACCTCCAATACAAATCTACCTTTCCGCCCACTATAGAGATAGAGGAATAATATCAATAAATCAAACGTGATCGTACCCAAATTGTATTTATAGTAAAGCTATAGCAGGATAAAGTGTTGAAGAAAAAAACTGTAAGTCTAGTTACGCCCGATCTGGTACCTCCCATACATATCTGGTACCGCTCACTTCAGAAATAGATTAATATTATTTAAAGACCAAAGGTGATTGTTCCCAAATTCTGTATTTAGTAATGTTTAAGCAGGAGAAATTTTTGGAAAAAAAATTGGAAGTCTAACGACGCCCCTTCTGGTACCTCCCATACAAATGTACCTTTCAGCCCACTTTAGAGATGAAGTAATAATATCAATACAACCAACGCGATCGTGCCCAAATTCTGTATTTAATAAAGCAATAACAGGATAAAGTTTTGGGAAAAAAATATCTAAGTCTAGACACTCCCCTTCTGGATCTCTTCCATACAAATGTACCACTCCGCCCACTTTAGAAATCGAGAAATGATATCAATATAAAAGAAAATTTTTTGTTTTACTGAGGGTGATGGTATATGTAAGTCGGGTTGCCCGACTGAAACTTTCTTACTGGTTAGGGGTTAAAAAAGCATAAAAATATTCTCAGGTCATATAAAAAATTCAAGCTCAATATTTAGAAAGAAAAATTTCAATAAAGAACTATTGACAAAAATGGATGTGAAACGTGTGTAACAGTAACGTCCAACTCTCATACAGACTTCAATTTTTTTGCGGCGCAAAGTTTAATAAAATATTATTGTACTGCAAATAATCATTTTTATCACCATTTTTACAAACGTGAAGGATATCTGAGCCGAAAATATTAATCTTACTATTTTTTTTTTTAATTTAGTCAATATTTTGATTGGTGCCAAGTTTCAGTTATCTTCCACCACTCTTTTTTATTTTACACTAATTCTTATTCAATTTCTTCGTTATGTATGGAATAGCCCATCAGTGATGAAATTCCTTGTTTTAACAATCCATGTCCTCTGCCTTTTTGCTGTTGTCGTTGTTGTTTGCCTTGGTCTTGGTCTTTTGCTAAGCATTACTGCATCTTTAATTAACACGTGTCCACAAAAATTTAAATAAAAAATTTGCCCTGCCACAATAATCACAATGACGCCGTACGCAGAGAATGAGTCTAGTCTGCGCAAAAATCCCCAACGAAAATACAACAGAGAAAAAAAACCAAATCGTCTCACCGCCCTAATGAAAATCTATGGCCGAAAGTATAATACCTCTGAAGAGCCTTACCACGCGTAATTATAATCCATAAACTTGTGATGGACTGATGGTGGAATACTTGTATGCAATGATATTTTTAGCTTTTTCGTCGTTCTAAGCGTTGAAATTATGGCATTTTTCAAATGGGACGCTCATTTACGCAAACAAACAACAACAACACCAAACGACGTAGAGCAGGAGGAAAACAGGGTTGGGGGAGTAAAAAGAATCTCACTTTCAAAAAGTGAAACTGGAGGACGGTGGGCGAAATGATGGAATTCTAGAAAAACAAAATTAATGATATCAGGAATACAGGGGGTTATGCAGCAGTATATGCGTTTGTCGTCTATGATTGCATATGTTGAAAGTCTAGGGAATTAAATGGGAGGAGGGGAGGAGTGCTGGGTGCTGGGGAGTTTTACGCTAAGCGACGCAAGGGCACGGCAAAGGGTCCCTTTGCGAACATTAATGTGTTCGAATGTAAACAGAAAATAAAATCATGTGAGTGAAATCACACAGACAGCTAAGTCTAGGAGGATGCTATGGATTTGGCATTAAAGTTCCTAAATCCCCCCCCCCCCCCCCCCCCACCCCTCAGTGGCTGGTATTAGTGACATTCTGTTTTTGTTACTGCAGCCGATGTTGTTGTTATGACATTTAAATTGTCGATTTTTTTTGGTGTTGTTGTTGCTGTTATTGCTGCTCTACGCGCTGCTTTCTTTATTTTTACTGTTAATGATGCTTCTTCAGCTGCTGACGTGGTGGGTTGGTGGAGCGAGGGAGGAGGGAGAATACCATTTCCCATCATACAAATGCATTGGTTGCATTGAATGCTGTCGTCGGTTGGTTGCTTGTTCAGAATGTTGCTCTTGGGTCGCATTATTATTGTTATGATTTGACATTGCTGTTGATGTTGGCATTGCTGCTGCATTGCTACTGCTGCTGGTGGTGTTGTCGTTGTTCGTTGATATTATTATTGTTGCTACTACCAAACCGCCAAAGTGTTTGTTTATTTGATTTTCCTTGTGAAAACTTGAAAACTTTGCGACGAGCCCAAAGGGAAGTGAAGCATTTAGAGTGTGATTGGATGGGTATAGTCAATGCACAGTGGTATGTAGGATAGGCGATTGATGGAAGACATGTCTCAAGCGTTATGCAAATATTGACTCGAATCACCACCAAGTTCCATCCAAGGTACGCACGCGATTGAGTAGTGCTAAAACGCTCGTAAACAATCGCAAAGGAAGCTAGACATCACAAAGCTGCATACCACCGAAATAGCCAATGCCTAATCCAACCAACTCTCTCAACTTCCGACACCCAGTAGCAGCATATTGCGAATTCTATCATCACTGCCGCAACGACCGTACTGGGTTATGCAAAACCACGCTCAGGCAAGTCCTGGTATGATGAGGAATGTCGAGAAATGTCTGAAGATAAGGATGCTGCATATAGGGCAAAACTGCAAACAATTGCAACGCGTGCAGTGACCAAGCGTTATAATGAGAAAAGGAGGGACATGATACGCCTCTTCAGATGCGAAAAAAGCTTCTATGAAAGAAAAGAGAGGGCCAGGATACCGAAAATTACATGTATAGAGGTGAAACTCGAAAGTTCTACCAAAAGGTAAAAAGTAAAGGTTTTGGACCATAGATCCCAGCCTGTAAGGGCGGGGACGAAATCTAGTCACTGTCATAGAGGGAACACTTTAGATCCCTACTCGTTCCCGAAGGCAGCATAAGTGACGAAATCACACCAATCATCGACGATGGAGTAGACTGTCCACCACCGAGCCAAAACGAGATTAGCACGAGAATTACATGGCTTACAAACAATAAAACTGCGGGAGCCGATGGACTACCAGAAGAGCTTTTTAAAGCCGGCGACGATGAGCTGGCAACGTGCATGCACCAGCTCATAAGCACGATTTGACTTAAGGCATGCATGCCCGATTATTGGAATCTGCGAGTTGTATGTCCTGTGCTTAAAAAGGGCAATCCAAGTGTGTGTACTAATTATCGCGGGATCAGCCTTTTACCCATCGCATACAAGGTCCTGTCTAGTGTGTTATGTGAAAGACTAAAGCCCATTTAAGCAAACCTGATGGGACCGTATTAGTGTGGCTCTTGAAATCCACGACCGACCAGACATTCACAATACGAAAAATCCTAAAGAAGACCCAAGAAATGCTGCTTTCTAATCGATAAACAGATATTAGGTGTCGCCATATATTTATCGACTACAAAGCTGCATTCGACAGTCCGATACGACAGAAACTATTAAACGCTATGGCTGAGTTTGGTATTCCCGCGAACCTGATACGACTTTGAGGGATGACACTGACGGACACGAAGTTTTTAGTGAAAATAGGCACAAATCTAACAGAGCCATTTTCTACCAAGCGAGGCTTCGGACAAGGCGATAGTCTCTCATGCTATCTCTTTAATATCATAATGGAGATGACCATGCGGAAGGCAGCAGTAAACAGAAATGGTACCATCTTCAACAAAAGTTACATGCTGCTCGCGTATGCCGATGATATAGATATCATTGGCGGTGGATTGCGGGATGTTACTGCGGCTTTTTCGAACATTGAAAAGCAGTAGGTGGAAGTGGGTCTGGTGATGAATGAGAACGAAACCAAGTTACTTGTTTCAACGAACAAAGAGTCCATTCGTCTGGGACGCTGCTTGAACGTTGACAACTTTAACTTAGAAGTAATAAGCTAGGTGTGACGAACTATCTACGGAACGCAAAAGACCGAAGCGCTTGGAATACTTTTCTACGTGCGGCTACTGATGGATAAATTTCTGTTGTTGCTGCCATTAAAGAAGAAGAAGTTCTCGAGTTATGTCAAACAAAAGTGCTTAAAACATGACAAATTTCCCTATACGATACTTACTAACTTCAATCGATATTAAATTATTATGGCCTGTGACTTGACAAAGCGAATGATGCAGAACTTCTTCTTTTTGAGGCTACTTTCACGTGCATTTCTCAGAATTGAGTCCCAAATCAAAGGAGCTGAAAAATGTTGTGCTATGTAATGCTACTCTCTAACAATATTTTTTTCCATATCACTTCCATTATCTCAACAACAAATAAAATAACTTCCTCTAAGGCACTTACCAACAGCTGACACTTCAAAACCACTGTGACCTCTACGTTGTACTGCAATTTGCATCGTACAACACAATTGTTTTCACGACCAAACTCTACTGACTGACGTTCTTACTGGGTGTTTATGAAATCATGACCCCCCTCCGCCCCCACCCTTGCTATGCAGTCAAAAGGATTCTCTTAGTTCCCGTAGACGTCACTCAACGTTTGAGATTTTTCACTTCTATTTTCATTTAGGGGTAAATGCCTTTTTCCGTTGCCTTCCATCCTTCTTCCCTCGATCACGGTATCCCCAAGCATGATTGTGTGTATGTGCGTGTAAATCTTTTATTACTGACGTTTTATTGTAGAACGAATGTTGGCTGATGTTGTGATATCAAATTTTCATATTTCATGGTGTTCGTTTCATTTCATTTTCGTGTCATTTACGATGTGTGAAAAATGCAACAAATATTGAAAATTCTTGTTTTTCCATCAAAAAAATCACTTTTGAATGTTTTTCATTCGTATTCGTTGATGTTTGATGTGTGATGTTTACACAATATGGTTGCAAAAGGTTTTCCATTTTCATGTTCATGTCCATGTGATGATTGGACGACATTAATGATGTTTTGCTGTTCTCCGTAACAAAAATATAGCATAAATATAGAATTACAGTTTCCTTGTTGCCCCTATATTACAATGGCTTATGTTATTTCAAGGAAATAAGTGGTGAAGTATTTCACACAATTTGGAAAATAATAACATTTTTGAAGTAGGAAATTTTGGTATTGGAATAAAAGTGTTTAAATGGTAATGTTGAAGAAAATCTAGTCTCTAGGAATCGGACAAATTTTGTTTACTGGTATTTTTTAAATAATTGATTTTTTTTTAGTAAAGTTTGGCTTAACTTAATTGTTGTTGGCTGGCTATTCTGTATGTCCAACCGTATGATGGTTTCATACATTTTTGTGGAAAAACTATAAGAAATGGACCGAGATCATTGAAAGTTGGCACAAAACATTCTTCTTCTTCTTCTTTAATGGTAGCAAGAACAGAAATTTATCTATCAGTAGCTGACGGAGAAAAGTATTCCAAGCGCTTCGGTCGCTTGCGCTCCGTAGATAGTTCGTCACACCAAGCTTACTTAACAGCTCTTTCACCTAATCCATCCATCGGAGTTTCGGTCGCCCCCTCTTGCGCCGCCCATCGAGTTTATTGCCTAAGACTATTCGAGCCGGAGCGTTTTCGTCCATTCGTACAACGTGTCCAAGCCAGCGCATTCGGTCTATTTGAACGCGCTTGACTACTATTTGAAAGCGCTTGAGCCGTTCACGATGATGGGTCAAAATATTTTGCGGAGTATTTTTCTCTCGAAGACTCCCAGAATAGATTAATACGCTTGTGTCATTAACCAGGATTCTACGCTGTAGAGCAAGACAGGTAGGATCAGAGTCTGGTAGAGCTGGATCTTTGTTCTTCGAGAGAGCGCTTTGTCATTAAATCGCTTGCTTAGCGCATAATAGCAGCGGTTTGCGATCAATACTCGCCTCTTAAATTCCAGGCTAACATTATTATTTTTGTTTATGGCCGAGCCAAGGTAGACAAAATCATCTACCACTTTTATATTATAGTCGTCAACGTTCACGCAGCGTCCCTGACGAGTGGACTCTTCGTTCGTTGAAACAAATAACTTGGTTTTGTCCTCATTAATCACCAGACCCACTTTTGGCGACTGCTTCTAAATGCTCGAAAAGGCCGTAGTAACATCCCGAAGTCCTCGACCAATGATATCTATATCATCAGCATAAGCGAGCAGCATATGGCTTTTGTTAAAGATGGAGCCAGTCGTGTTTACTGCTGCCTTCCGCATAATCATCTCCATTACGATGTTAAATAGATTGCATGAGAGACTATCTTGTCTAAAGCCTGACAGATGTTTGCCAATTTTCACTGAAGACTTCGTGTCAGTCAGTGTCATCCCGCAAAGTCGTATTAGCTTCGCGGGGATACCAAACTCACCCATAGCATCCAACAATTTCTGTAATATCGGACTGTCGAATGCAGCTTTGTAGTCGACGAACAGGTGGTAGGTGTGGATCTGCATTTCTTGAGTCTTCTCCAGGATTTGTCGTAGATGGAATATATGGTCGGTCATGGATTTACCAGGTCTAGAGCCACACTGATAAGGTTCAATCAGGTTCGCCAGAATGGGTTTTAGTCTTTCACCTAACACACTAGACAGGACATTGTATGCAATGGGTAAAAGGCTAATCCCGCGATTGTTGGTACACACACTAGGATCGCCTTTCTTAAGCACGGGACAGAGGACACTCAGATTCCAATCATCGGGCATGCACTTCCTAAGCCAAATCGTGTTTTTGAGCTGGTGCATGCATGTGACCAGCTCATCGCCGCCGGCTTTAAAAAGCTCTGCCGACAGTCCATCGGCTTCCACAGGTTTATTATTTTTAAGCATTGCTATCGCCGTGCAGATCTCGTTTTTGCTCGGTGGTGGACAATCTACTCCGTCGTCTATGATTGGTGTGATTTCGTCACTATGCTGCTTTCGAGAACGAGTAGATATTGAAAGTGTTCCCTCCATATTTACAGCACACTCTGAGTGTCCGTGACCAGATATCCGTCTATGTCCTTACAGGTGGGGATCCCTGTTCCAAAACCTTTGCTTTTAACCCTTTGGTAGAACTTTCGGGCCTCACCTCAATCCCTGTGGTTTTCGATATCCTGGCTCTCTCTTTTCTTCCACAGACTCTTTTTCCGCCTGAACAGGTGTTTCATCTCCCTACTTTTCTCATTATAACGCTCCGTCACCGCACGCGTAGCTATTGGCTGCAGTTTTGCCTTGTACCCAGCATCCATTTCATCAGACATTTCGCGACATTCATCATCGTACGAGGGCTTGTCTGAGCGTGATCAATTTGAATTCTTGTATTTTGATTGGGAGATATCCAGATTGCCTTGTGGATATCTTTATGCGGGTATCTGGTTCCACTCACAACCATGTTTCTTGCCAAGGCGAAACTCTCCAGTCTGAATCCGTTTTCGGAGGTGTTGTTGTGTAGACTGCATTTTCCAACTGTTGCACCTAGAGCATATTACCTTCCTATTTTAGCATTCAAATCTCTCCGAACAATGTTAATGTCATGTGCAGGGGAGCGGTCATATATCTCCTCCAGGCGCTCATAGAATGCATCTTTAATGTCAAGGTCTTTGTCTTCCCTCGGGGCGTGTACACAGATCAGCGTAATGCGAATAGTGGCTATTCGGTTACTTACAGAGTTAAATCGCGAGACCAGGTGTCGAAGTCTCTTGCCGACTATGAAATACCATCCCAATTCGTGTCTTTTTGCATGACAGCTGTAAAAGGTGACACAGTTCTTCCGTCGTGTGCATCCCTGTCCCGTCCATCTCATTTCCTGTATGGCGGTGATGTCAGCCTTGTATTCTCAAGGACATCCGCCAGGATGGATAGAGGCACCATTTCTGTATAGACTTCGGACATTCCAGATGCATATCCTTAAATCATGGTTCTTATAACGTTTGCTGGGGTCGCCAACATGGGGGGGGGAGGTTTCTTGTTTTTTCTTTTCTTCGTGTTTTCATAATAATTATTTTGTTTAAGGAGAGTGGCTTATTGGGCCACCGCGCCCGATCCTAGTTTCTTGGGCTGCCAAAGGCACTATGAGAGCCTGTGCTGAGCTTCAGTAACTTCTGTTACCTAATTCCTAAGACGCATCGATGGTAGCATGCCGATTAGGTTACTTAACAAAACATTATAATGACTTAATTAAGAAAATAACAAAATTTTATCAATATCGACCACGCCCACTACCCAACGTTCATACATTCCAAATCGATTTTTAAAATTTTTTTATACATTTTCTATCCAAGCAAAAGTTTTTCAATTTGATACATACAAAAATTCCTAAAATTCGTTAAACCACAACCAGAAATACAAAAATTAATTACATAAATATTTCTGTATATTCTGTTACCTAATTCCTAAGACGCATCGATGGTAGCATGCCGATTAGGTTACTTAACAAAACATTATAATGACTTAATTAAGAAAATAACATAATTTTATCAATATCGACCACGCCCACTACCCAACGTTCATACATTCCAAATCGATTTTTAAAATTTTTTTATACATTTTCTATCCAAGCAAAAGTTTTTCAATTTGATACATACAAAAATTCCTAAAATTCGTTAAACCACAACCAGAAATACAAAAATTAATTATATAAATATTTTCCCATAACATTTTCAATTTGTTGTGTTTTGTTTTTTGTTTCTATTTTTTTACAGAAAACTCTATAAGAAAACATTTAACAACATTTGCTTTAATTAAATAAAATTCGGTCACATTCAACTTGTAGAGCATATTAGAAATTTGTACTTAGAGTGGGCGTTGATATTTTTATGCTGCCGCCCTTCCTCCTGTTTCTTCCTATAATCTTAACCATTCGATGGCAATTGTATTGACAAGTAAACGAATGTGGTGAGTACGTTACTTCTGTAGCATGACACATTCACACACACACAGCCAAAATATATTGAACTATTGATCATTTTTAATCGAGCGATTTGTCGGTCTACGGTCTTCGTTGTCGACAGAGTCATATTCATTGAAAATGTCACAACAAATTACAAGTAAAAATGTCAACAAAATCATTTAGTTTTTGTCTACATTCTCATATATGTACACATGTATGTAATCATAAAGTTTAATAGAACAATTGTTTAAGGCATAGAATTGATCTATGACTGTAATTGTATTGTTTTATTGTTTGCGTTTGATCGATGGTTTTGTATTAGAAGTCTAGTAAGGAGGGTGGTTAGAAAATTTGAAGAAATTCTTTTGTCAACAAATACATTTAGCAGTGGGTCTTAAACTAGTACAGAAATTTCAGTCAGGTAAACTGACTGATAAATACCATTACCCATACGACTATCGGTCGCATGACCAGACGACATATAGTGTAGACATATAGTGATTTTTCCAAAAATATGTTATTTTGTAGGGGAAGTATCAGAAGGGGTCGGCTTATTTATTCCTGTGTCGAATTGCAATAAGTTTATTTCTTGCTCGAAATATGACACCCAAAAGGGGTGTGGCAAATGCTTCGGTTTTCTCGGTATTTGTCTACTTTTAGAAGATAGTTAAAAGGCCCAAATTCAAAAATCCCCGAGTTGCCCGGTCGAAAGATATGGAAGAAGTATGAATTTTTCAAAAATAGATCAGCCAATATAGTCAGTCAATATAGTTCATATTCATTCGTAAATCAAATTTTTATAAGCGTACATCTTACGCAAAATTTGACTAAATTCAGTGTATTTACAAAAATACTAATAGGGTGAAATCGGTAATTTGTATGGGAGGTACCAGAAGGGGTGTGGCAAAGGTTTCGATTCTCTTAGGGTTAATTTACTATTAAAAGATAACTAATCTGACCACTTTCAAATATCTTTTCCTAAAGGTTTTGGACCAGGGATCCCCACCTGTAAGGACGGACACGGAAATCTGTTCACTGACATTCAGAGCGTGCTGCAAATATGGAGGGCACACTTTCGATCTCTACTCGTTTCCGAAGACAGCTTAAGTAACGAAATCACAACAATCATCGACGATGGATTAGACTGTCCAACACCGAGCCAAAACGAGATCAATACGGCAATTGCACGGCTTATAAACAATAAAGCTGCGGGAGCCGATGGACTACCGGCAGAGCTTTTTAAAGTCGGCGGCGATGAGCTGGCAACATGTATGCACCAGCTCATAAACACGATTTGGCTCAGGGAGTGCATGCCCGATGATTGGAATCTGAGTGATTTAGGTCATGTGCTTAAAAAAGGCGTTCCAAGTGTGTGTACCAATTATCGCGAAATCAGCCTTTTACCCATCGCATACAAGGTCCTTTCTAGTGCGTTATGTGAAAGACAAAAGCCCATTTTAGCGAACCTGATTGGAACTGGCTGTGGCAAAGTGGTTAAAACACGCGACTACCATGCGGGAGATTCCGGGTTCGATTCCCCCTTCCAGTCATCTACATTTTTCTTTCTTTGCCGGCCCCCTCGATGTTATCGACAGCAACGTCGCAGTATAAGTGTCGAGTCAATCGGCATGTCAAGTAAATGCTTCTCAAACAGTTACGTTCGCATTCGTCGATAAAAAGTAGGTGCCGTAGTTGTGAATCTAAAATAGAAAACGTGTTAATTCACAACAACGCGAGAAGCTATCCCATACCTCATTCATGGGGTGTAAAGGGAAATAAAGTAAGATTGGACCTTATCAGTGTGGCTTTAGACCTGGTAAATCCACGACCAACCAGATATTCACACTACGACAAATTCTAGAGAAGACCCAACAAATGCAGACCGATACCTACCATCTGTTTATCGACTACAAAGCTGCATTTGACAATCCGATACGACATAAACTATTAGAGGCTATGCCTGAGTTTGGTATCCCCCGATGCTGATACGACTTTGAGGGATGACACTGACTGACACGAAGTCTTCCGCGAAAATAGGCACAAATCTAACAGAGCCACAGATCTACCAAGCGAGGCTTCAGGCAATGCGATAGTCTGCCATGCGATCTCTTTAATATCATCATGGAGATGATCATGAGGAAGGCAGCAGTAAACACGACTGGCACCATTTATAACAAAAGCCACATGCTGCTCGCGTATGCTGATGATAAAGATATCATTGGCCGAGGACTGCGGGATGTTACTGCGGCCTTTTCGAGCATTGATAAGCAGTCGGCAGAAGTGGGTCTGGTAATAAATGAGAACTAAACTAAGTTATTTGTTTCAACGAACAAAGAGTCCACTCGTTTGGCACGTTGACAACTATAACTTTGAAGTGGTAGATGATTTTGAATACTAATGACAGCCTGGAAATCAAGAGACGAGTATTGATCGCAAACCGCTGCTATTATGCGCTGAGCAAGCAATTTAATGATAAAGCCCTCTCTCGACGAACGAATGTCCAACTCTACCAGACACTGATCCTGCCCGTATTACTCTACAGCGCAGAATCCTGGATAATGACTCAGGCGGATCAATCTATTCTGGGAGTTTTTGATAGAAAAATACTATGCAAAATATTTGGACCCATCATCGTTAACGGCGAGTACCGTCGTCGAATGAATCGTTCAAATAGACAGAATGCGCTGGCTTGGACACGTTGTACGAATGGACGAAAACGCTCCGACTCGAAAAGTCTTCGGCAATAAAACCGATGGGCGGCTCAGGAGGGGGCGACCAAAACTCCGATGGATGGACCGGGTGAAAGAGCTGTTATAAATGCTTGACGTGACGAACTATCTACGGAACGCAAAAGACCGAAGCGAATGAAATACTTTTCTACGTGCGGCTACTGATAGAAAAATATATATTTTTGCTGTTAATAGACAAGAAAAATAATTTCAAATATCTTCCAAATATCTGTTTGGAAGTTATGAAATAAATTTTAATTATCCAAAAGTAGGTAATTTTGAATATGAGGTATCGCAAGGGAGTGAGACAATTCTTCCCATTTACAATCCCATTACTTCATTGTGAAAAATATTAATACTGGTAAATTTTCATACCGATCCGTTAAGGTTTACTCGAGTTATCCAGTTCACTAGCCAGCCAGACAGACGGACATGGCTCGATCGTCTTAAAAAGTCCTGAAAGGCATTTAGTCATGAAATATTTGAGGTCTAACTCGTCTCGTCCTTTATCTTTTCGTATCAAATGATATATACCCTCATCCCTAAGGGTGATAGTAGAAAAATTCGAAAATTTACACATAACTGATTTGGTCGGCGCAACGACGTTAAGCTCTTTAATTGTTCCCAAAAGTACTTTTATTTGTACAAAAAAAAAAAGGTTTGGTATACCACAAAGAATTTTTTTGAACACAAAAGTACTGTCATTGTACTAAAAAGTACTTAAATTGTGATAGAGTGTACTTTTGTTGTGCCAAATAGTACTGTCATTGTACCAAAAAGTACTTTAATTGTGCCATAAAGTATAATCACTGTACCACAAAGATGATTTATGGCCGGGCCATTTTTTATTCCTTTTGTTTCGTTGGGACATTTTTCGTAAATTATTTAATGGATTTTTCACAATTGTTGGGAAAATTTTCGTTCCTGAGTTTTGGGTAATTTTTAATTTTTTTCGCGAAAATTGTTTTTTAACTTTTTTTTGTTTGGGCCATTTTCATAGAGCCCATTTATAATACCAAAAACCAGGATATACAAATATCAGTGAAAACTACAAAAACAAAAACAAACCACTTTGAATACTTGACTTTTTCCTCCATTGTAATTCCCTTCGCGACTGTGTTCAAAAATATGATTTTATTCCCGAGAAAAAATAGTTCCCAGGGAACTCATTTCCCAGTATTTGTTTTGAATTGGCTGGAATGTCTTTTTTAATAATATATGCCATACATTCCGTTTGAGTGCATTTGAAGCAGTTTTATACCACAATTGTGTTTTACAATGCGCATGCCTGTGAAAATTGACACTCCATTTCCCGAAGGGAAGCTTCTCACAAAAAAGTGACGTTTTGAATCGTTATTAAACTATAGGTCCCGTATGTGTGAGTTTAATAATTGAAGCAAGCTATCCATATCTCTTCCATTTTTTTATGTGCTTTTATATTATTTTTTGAATTATATTGTAATAACATCCAATTTCAAAAATTGTTTCGAAGTTATGATTTTATTTAGTCTAGAGTTTTACTAGACTAAATTAACCATCCTCATTCATAGACCCTCCTCTCTGCATGCACGATCATAAAGGAGTACCACACTGGCGATGCATTTGAAGTGCATTGTTTTATTTATCTAAAATGACAGATAAGGGTTTCCGACTTGCGTGATGTAAACATACGTACATCTTCTAAAGAACTCTTACGATAGATGTGTGGTTTTAGACTCCTACTCCTTCGAACACTTTGCCCGAGTGTACACTTGTGAACTCATAAAATACTTATTGAAATTCTTGTACATATCTTAGGCAAAGGCCAGATGTCAGGGAGTTGTACAGCACACATATACACACATATACACAAGATCTACATGCATAAGTCTATAGATGTGTATTCAAACAAACAAAGTCGTAAAACAATCTACTACGATAATTTCGATGTCATTTAACATTTGTATTAATTGAGATTTTTTTTGTTTAAGATGATGCATTTTTACAAGGAAACAGTAAAGAAGCAATGGACAAAGCGAAGGAACGACTCTTAAGGGACACAAATTGTTGATTGTTTATGTTACGACATGTTTTGTATAATTCAAGGCTTTAATTACTCACTGTGTTGTCACTTTGTACACCAAAAACAAAAAGAGATAAATTCCAATGTGACTGAGTCGTCACATCAATGAGAAGTTTTCTTGCTCCTTTGACTTTTATTATGATGCGATACAGAAAAAATGATAGCTTACAGTCACGTTATAAGTATGCTAAGGGGCAGGAGTGGGAGAGTCGTTAAAACGTTGTTATTTAATGTGAACGTCTCCGGAATTCGTGAGAATTTAACTAAACATATTTACTGTGAAATAAATTCTACGACAATGATTTATTATTATCAGTCGAAAAAAATAAGTATTCAAAATATATTTGATTTTTTTTAAATGATAATGTGAGACTTATGGATATTTTGAAAATGTTAAAATTTTTTTGGATTACTTTCTTCTAAAAATTGGATTATAAAATAATGTGGACAAAATACTAGTGATGCAGTTCTATTCTTCGTACTCGAATTAGGGTATAACTGTCGTCTCCGGGCATGTCTAGTTTTTCCAGTTTAACAATATTGTTAATGGTAAATATGTTAATGGTAATATATTTTTAGATTTTTGTCTCTTTGGGCGGAGTGGGCGTGTCCAAACATTTTTTAGAGCTACTATAATAATTTTGGTACACAGCTAATAGTCGACAATACGAATATGAGTATGTTAAAAACTTTACATTTTGGATCAGTGGGCGTGGCACAACTATATATTAGCCCAAACGAGATAAAATTTGGTGCACAGATAATACTCGACAATACGAATATGAATATGCAGAATAAATTTAAATTTTGGATCATTGGGCAGAGTGGGAGTGGCAAACCTATATTTTAACACTAAAGAGATTAAATTTGGTACACAGACAGAATTTGACAACACGAATATGAATATGCAGACGAAATTTAAATTTTGGATTAGTGGCAAAACTGTCTTAAGTGGCAAAACTGTCTTTAATCATATTTGTGCGATCATATTTGATGTAAAAAAGTACAATTTAATTTATCAAACAGTACATTTATTGTACCGAAAGGAATATTTATTGTACTCAAAAGATAGCAAAATGTACAATTTAATTTATTACAAACTACATTTATTGTATTAAAAAGAACGATTTATTGTACTAAGGAGTACAATTTATTTTACCAAAAAGTACTATTATTGTACAAAAAAGGTACTATCATTGTACCAAAAAGTACTTTAAATGTGTACCTATAAGTACTTTTATTGTACTAAAGAGTGTAATTTATTGTACCAAAAAGTACACTTATTGTACTAAAAAGTACTCTTATTGTACTATTAATGTACCAATAAGTAAATTGTACCACAGAGTACCTTTATTGTAAACAATTAAAATACATTTATTGCATACAATTATAGTACTTATAAAAAAAGTACGTCGTTCGAAAATTATCGTGCGTATCAACAGCCAAACAGACAGACAGACGGACATGGCTCAAACGACTTAAAAAGTCGTGAATCGGATGTGGTTCAAAGAAACCTACGTTCTAAAGTGACTTTTTCTATGTGTAACACTTTTTGGTCGTATCAAATGATATATACTCTCCTATCCTTAGGGTGAGGGTATAAAGAACAATTAATTATCATTAATCATTGTACCAAAAAGTATTTTAAATGTTCTAATAAGTATTTTTATTGTACACAATTAAAGTACTTTTAATCTTAACTTAATTTCACTTTACATCCCATGAATAGGGTATGGGAAGCTTCTCGTGTTGTTGTGAATTAACACGCTTTCTATTTTAGATTCATTACAAACGGCACCTACTGTTTATCGACTAATGCAAACGTCAATGTTTGAGAAACTTTTACTAGACATGCCGATTGACTCGGCACTTATATTGCGAAGTTACTGTCGACAACATCGAGGGGGCTGGAAATAAAAGACAAATTTAGATGACTGGAGCCGGGAATCGAACCACGGATCTCCCGTATGGTAGTCGCGTGTTGTTAACACTATGCCACGGCCTGTCCGCATTTACTGACACACTAAAAATACTTTAATTGTGACAAAAAATATTTTTATGTATTAAAAAGTATTTTTTTTATCAAAAAGTACTTTTGCCGAAGAAAAGGGCAAGGACTTATCTTATTTTCACAATATTTTCATATTTTATTTGATTCAGCATTTTGACAACATGTTTTTCAGAATTGTGGCAGTAAAGCATGAGGATTATTTACACGACGTCTGTTTGTTTTATCAAAAATGTTGGCAAACATTCGTCAGGAAAAAGTATGTCGGTAACAATAACTCATTTACACGATGCTGACACATTTTGAAGGAAATTACTGAGACAATGATGTCCGTAGTGTAAATGACACAGTACAACACATGATTTTGGGACTCAATTCTGAAAACATGCACATGAAAGCAGCCCCAAAAACATGAAGTTCTGCATCATTCGTTTTCTCAATAATAATTTTATATCGATTTGAAGTTAGTAAGTATCGTTTAGGGGAATTTGTTACGTTTTAGGCTCTTTTGTTATATTGTTATACGGTGGCGTATGATTATCATAGGTAATATTCCATGTAAATCATACGAAACGTTAAATCGGACTAGTGGTTCTCGAGTTATGTCAAACAAAAGAGCCTCAAACGTGACAAATTTCCCTATACGATACTTACTAACTTCAAATCGATATTAAATTATTATGGCATGTAACTTGACACAGATAAAAGCTAATATTTGTATACAGAAAGTATTTGGAATTTGCAGATGAATTTTTTAGATATGATTTTTTTTCGGTTAGTGAGAAGTTGTTAGGTTGATCAGGTTAAGGAGTAACTTGGGGTAACGAATTATTTACAGAGCGTACAGGATGGACGCTCAAACTTTGCCCTTAAAGTAATCAAGCCAAACATAGCATAAGTATTCATCAAGTATACAATAGCGAAGCATTGGCGGGTCCTAAAGTATAGAATATTTTAATAATCGCAAATATTTCGAATATTATATGGGTATTTCTAGCGGAAGGACGGACGATTCCATGGAAAAAAATTGCTATATTTTTAACTTTTTGTTACTGTTATCATAAAATAAATAATAGTGCGTAAAAGTACGAAAAAACAGTTTTTTACCCGTAACTCAACATTTTGGGGGTTTTGTGAAATTTGAAAAACAGATTCTTGTAGTGCTCAGCAGCACCTACCAGAAAAATAGTATAATTTCCCAGGTATTGTTTTTTTTTTTGTGGCTCTGTGTTTTTCATAGAAAAATGCGTGTGTCCGCAACACACATTTAGATTGAAGTTGCGTGAAAGGTAAACGTATTTTAAATGTGAAGTAAGTTGTTTATAAAACCCCAATATGTCTTCTTTATTTTACAAAAAAAATATACTGGCCACATAAGAAATTTCGCTAAATTTAACAAATTTTCGTAGACTCTTCTAGTTGCTGTGGAAAATTGTGTGTGTCCGTAACGCACTTTTTGTTAGTCAAAATTTTGAATACAACATTTTATGTAAAGTTTCATTAAAAGAACATTGTAGTACTGTCCAAAATCTACATATTTTAATATGAACATAATTTTCAAAATATTTCAACTTTTCGGGAAAACTACAAAATAAGAAAAAAATCGTTCGTCCGCAACGCTAGGAAACACATATCGCTTATTTGCTGCAAGACCGGCATAATTCAAAAAATTTGATTTTTGAGTTAATGATGTAGAATTGTTCATTCCATCAAACTCTATGTTGTGTAAAAAATTCATATTAATATCTTTTATACACTCCGCATGAGAGCTATTTGAATTCCTCCGTTTCGTACAAGTTGGGTGTAAATTGATAACTTTAAACGCGTTTATCTCGGAATCGATTTTTTTGAGTTATGCCGGTCTTGCAGCAAATGAGCGATACGTACATATAGAATATTTCAATAATACGCAGTATTTGAGTTGCACTTCTATAATTTCAATACATTTCAAATGTGTCAAGACTATTTACATTTTTATAAAATTTCTTTAAAGAAATACACACACAAAATTTCTATTTGAAAACACATTTAATTATAATTATGTCAAAATCATTAAATGCGAATATTTCGTCACCGTGAACAAATATGCGTACGTACATACGTATACACCAGACTCCGTGAGTGTAATGTAGACACAAATAAACTGAGTAATTCCATTTAATTGGATATATGAAATAAATTGGTGTTCCGTTTTTGTTTTTTTTTTTTGTTTGTTGCTCTTTTTATTGCGACAGAAAAGCATTTTTAACACCCACCAAAAAATTAAGTGCACAAAATTTTATGTTATTTTTCGTGTTTTTGCACTGGCGACAGTAACAATTTTTTTTAAGATGAAATTTAATTAATCATAAAACAATTTCTCATAGAAGAGCACAGACACGGCTAAGATACAAGATATGCACATTTCTGTGCAGGAAATGTGTAGACAAGGCTGTTGCTACGATGAACTCAAATATGACTATGGGAAAATAGTCATAATATAGTTTATGATATGGATTTGTTTGCAGTTAAAACGAAGACAATTCGGTAGGGATTACTGATATTTTCATATAACACGGAACAAAAATGTTTTGTATTAGCTAACTTGCCTAACACTGTATCTATACTATTATGGCAAAAGTTTATAAGTCCAAGTTTCATAATTTAACAAAAAACCGATTCACAGTTTAGAAACCTCATAAAGATAAATATCTCAAACATATCGTCCTTAAACTTAAACTTAAAAACTTAATTTCCCTTTACAACCCATGAATAAGGTATGGGATAGCTTCTCGCGTTGTTGTGAATTAACACGCTTTCTATTTTTAGATTCACAACTAACGGCATCTACTTGTTTATCGACGAATGCAAACGTCACTGTTTGAGAAGCTCTTACTAGACACGCCGATTGACTCGACACTAATACTGCGAAGTTGTTGTCAACAACATTCGAGGGGAGCCAACAATGAAATAACAATTTTTTAAGATGACTGGAGCCAGGTTTAAATCTGCGATCTCCCGCATGGTAGTCGCGTGTTCTAACAACTATGCCACGGCCGGTCCTCAATATAACAATAGCTTTTAATTGCACAATTACTTTTTTTATATTGAGGAGACAATATCATCCTATGCGAACCTGTTCTCAAAAGACATATTGAATAATAAAAATAAAATAAAAAAAAACGGACATGCCAACTTTTGCCATAATGATAACGATATAGTACTCCTAAGTACTTATTCTGTTTTTTGTTGGTATATTACAAAAATCTCACTGTTTCGCTTTTCAAATTCTTATAAAATTTAATCTTAAATTCACTTATCACTTTGATCCAAATCTTTGACAAACCAAATGTTGTACATAAAACACATGTCATGCGCAACGATTTAACTTCCCTCTGCCCTTGCGCAGCAGTTAATGTGTGAACTTTAAATAAATTTGTATAAATTATGATTTTAATCCCAAATCTGAAAATAAATTACATATTATTATTATCATCATGTAGAATTGCATCTTATTTGTTGTACTCTTTCCAAAGTTAACTCTTCACATCTAACAACTGACACAATGCCATGAATGGCCAAATCCATTCATTAATAGAATTGAATGCGATACGATAGATGCAATTTAATTCAAGTGAAATTATTTTGAATCATATACCAGCGCTATGGTGAGGACGACCCATAAACCATCCTATAAAAAAACAATCACCAAGCCACTAAAGAAGAAGCCAAAGCTGTTTAATAAATGGCCATAAATTTAAATTAAAAACAAAATCTAAATGACGAACAAAATGAGTGGCACTCATGGCAGCGCAATAAACTTTGAGGGAGAAAGAAGAAACCCTCCCTCAGAGCTCAGCCGACTCAGTTCAATGAGATTTGGTTTCTAATGGAAATGCGTTCGTGTATGATGCAATTTAGTATGAAATTTGAAATGAAATTGCTACGATTTCAAAAGCTTTAGACATAAAAGATCACAATAAAATAAATTACACAAGTGCAGCAGTACGTTTGAGAGTTTAATAGATTTTATTGCATCCTATGTCGTAAAGAATTGATGTCAAAACCGTTTAGGCTAAGTTATGAGAGGGAGTGGATGTTCTTTGTTGAACTATCGTGTGTACTTATGAAGTTGTAGTTCACAGAAATTTATACACGCACACACAACTTCCTTTGGCATCCCGTAAATGAAATAGGAAGGAAATTCTTGAGTATTTTGTTTCCTTTAAATTTAAAAGTGAATATGAAATTTAAAAAAAAATTAAATTTTTAAAAATTCAAACTTGACCAAAAAATCCCTTCGGAATTTTATACCCTCATTCTACGGGTAGGAGGGTATATATCATTTGATACGACCCAAAAGTGTAACACATACAAGGAGTCACGACCCCAGGTTTCTTTAAACCAAATTCGACTGATGACTTTTTAAGTCTTTTGAGCCATGTTAATCTGTCCGAAGGGTGTATTCAGTTTGTTCTTCCACTTGTAATATCCATAAGGAGGCGTGGTAACTGTGATTGATTAATCAATTATTTATTTCCAACATTCGCCATCTGTTCGCCAAACTTATAGAGTTCTTCTTCACAGTGCGTATTGTCGTCCATCTGAGCAGCTTAAAAGCAATACTACGGATTGATTCATTACCTCATTTATTCTTTTGGATAATGGTCATCCAAATCGAGCCCGTATAATCTGTAAAGAACTAAACTAGACTAAAATTTTTTGATGCAATATCATTCTTAGCAACATTTTGAGAAAAGATTAATGTAAGATCTAACTTGTGCTAGAATTAAAGCCAACCAATACTATTGGAAGTTAAACCAGATTTTTTGTCGTCAAAAAATCATTTCTGGGCTCAAAAAACTGATGCAATACTAAATCGACAGGACATTTAGCAAAACGGTCAAAATTTTACTAATTTGACTAAAGGAGCATTAGGGGCAGCACAAAGTGTCAAAATTTCTTTGCGAAAATCAACGTTCAAATTAGTTAGAAAGTTTCAGTCGAGCCTGCTTGGGTTTGAATTTTTAGTATAGAATTCTTGAATATAGATGACATTAAGCCTGCTGGCGCTTGATTTGTAAGTATAGAATTCTTAATTATAGATGAAATTAAGCCAGATGTAGCGTGATTTTTTAGGGTAGAATTCTTAATTAAAAATGACATTAAGCTAAATGAGGTTTGATTTTTATTTAATATAATGCGGATTGCGACTTAGATAGTTGCCAAACTATGTAATCAGTACCTTATTGCTTTGCTTTTTAACTATCACCTTAAGTGTTATAATCCTCACGAAATTAATGAAATGAAATTTTTAAAAAAAAAATAATTTTTGTTCTTTTTTTTAAATCATATAAATCCAAAAAAAGTGTCAAAGTTTTATAACATTCACGAAAAGCCACATAGCCTATGAACAAAATGAGACATTGATCATAGAAATCGATGAACATCTTTCGATTTTATTTACAATTAAGTGAAGGTATCTCATTTTGAATCGAATGTATCTCTTTGGAAGAAACGTTGAAGACTTTTTTATGATTCTCAGAATTAAAGAAAATTAGTGAGAAACAAAAGAATATGTAATTTTTATGATAGTGGAAGGAAACTTATAAGTTGTTCAGTAGAATACAACATGTCATTCAAGAAGAGCTCTTCTAACATGTAGAAGAACATGGAAACCTGGACAAAGAACCTAGACCAGTTTCAAGCGCCATCAAGAAGAGGCAACGTGGCAATTGTTGAAGCACCATTAAGTGAATAGAGTCACATGCCCCAGAAAAACCTCGTCATTGAACGCTTCAAATTCTTGAGTCCACTGCCAAAGGACGGAGAGAGAGAGAGAGAGAGAGAGAGGATCCGTCTAATTGCAATAGAGCTTAAAGCCCTATAGAGCAACACATTGAACTTTCCGCATATATCTGATCAAGCCATATGTGCAAAACTAACAAAACTTTTAGAAGACAAAAAAAAAACAAAACTTTGATTCATTGAAGGAACTGTTTGACATGACCAAGGTAAAAGGCGAATGGATGTGCAAAGAGAATGAGAACCTCTACAAACTGCAAATTGAGAACAAAGGCCGCGTTGGTAATTCCAGCGGCAAACCTGGTGGTACCAATACTATCCACCCATTCAAGCGAAAGAGGGCAATGGAAGCGGCTGTGTCCACACTTACCAGCTCAGCGAAACCTGATTGTTTCGAAAGATAGTCCTTGAGAGGGCGACAATGCAGCATCAACGAGCAAAAGGAAGCATAACCCAACAGGTATTGCAAGACGCCTTGAGCAGCAACGGTGTGCCACCAGCTTTCCACTGACAGCATTGAAATTGCAACCTCATCTCAGTCAATAATCCACAACCTATCTTCAAGGAAGCTGCTCGGGTAAAGAAGTACTTGGTAAGCACGCTTTATCTGGAGAAGTGGAGCATGCACTTTGACGGCAAACACATTGAGACCTTTAAATATCAGGCCGTGGTCCCCAAGAATGAATCTAAAGAAATTAAGTTGACTGCGCTCAAATTGAAAGATGGGAAAGCTCAAACAATCGCAGAAGAACTCCAGAATATGTGAGATGAGTTCAACCTGTGGGGATAAATTGTGATGATTGTTGCCGATACAACAAGCGTGAATACCGGATAAAGACAGGCGTTGTAGTTCGACTGCAGCAAATGTTTGAAGAGAAGGGTCACCACAAACCAAATTTCATCAGTTGCCAGCACCATGTCTGGGTCGCGAGTACTACGTGCAGGATTTAATGAGCAATTATGATCAATAGAAGGCAGCCTTCAGCAAAGGTATAACTGAGATTAAGAAAACAGGCAGCTGGAGAGACGACATGGAGTTTCTTTTCCACCTCACTCGTTCCTTCCGTCACTTCACTGTGAGGAGTGAGATACCTTTTCAAAGATTAAGCAGATACCAAACATTCTAGCTCTTCTTGCGTCTATTCTGATGCCTGAAACCCGAAACAGGTTGCGTAAAATCTGTTTATTCATTTCTTACTCATGGACTGATCATTGGTTCAGTAGTCAATTGTTCCGCTCTAAAGATTTTAAATAGCTATCTGTAGAATGACTACCCAAAAGCTCTCAAATGCTTGATGACCCACTGGAAAAGAAATGAATCTCCAATCAATATTGCTCGAAGCAACAAGGGCTGTGTGCGTGCGATCAAAGTTATGCAAGACTTATACAACTCCTGCCGCAACAAGGACAACCTCCCACTGAGATTCATCTATTCCAATGACAACGTGAATGTTTAACTCCCCAAAGCTTGTGTTCAATTATATATCTGCTTACAGTGACTTCAAAAAACTGTCCAAAATGGTGATAAATAAAAATTTTAAAATCATTTTGTGAGTGAGGTTATTTTCATCGAATCACCTTATATGTAAGATTTTATCTAATTTTTAATAACAACAAAAAAAGCACCATCACCCTAGTGACCATTCTATATAGTTTTTGCACCCAAATGTACGAAACATTTCACGTGTATCAAAATGACAATAAAAAGTATTAATCGCATTCATCCCGCTCATAGTACACAATATACTTCTTAATTCCCCGTAGGGTATCATAATGCTACAAGTCATGTAATATAATGAACATTTGATAAAAATCAAAGAAGATTCTTTCTTGTCTGGAAAGCGTCAAAGCGAAATAAAACACACACATACACACTATAAAAAACACTACTAAATAGTACTAAGTTTTGCCAAAACAATTGAGCCTCCATGGTCTGCCGTAGCAGTTAAGGCGGTCGACCCTCAGTTCTGTTGCCAGTGTCAGCAGCAACAACAACAAATTTGCTGCTTTTAATTTACTAAAAAGAATGTTGCACATTTTTCTTAACTTCCTTATATATTTATGTATGAGAGTGATTGTTGTTGTTGTTGTTGTTGTATACTCGTAGATGTAAAGAAAATAAGGCGACTATCTTATGATGCTGTGAGTACAAAATACTCTCATATATGATTCTCTACGTAAATGTACTACGAGTATCAGTGGATTGGGTGTTGTTTTAAGTGTCTTAATGGTTGGTTTAAATTCCTTGGTTGTGCGTTTGTATGAAGTGCACTCTTGTTTAAATGTGCATGTGTTCGTGTGTGTGTGTGTGTGTGTGTGTGTGTGTGTGTGTGTAAATAAGAGTACGTGTAAATTGCATTTAATGAATTTATGGCATTCGTACGCGTAATTAAGAATTTAATTAAATTTTCTTGCAAATTGTATTTGTTTGCTGAATCAAATACAAATGCAAATTAGAAGCAATGCACTTAGGAATGTATGAGGATTTCCTACGTTAAGGTTTTTAAAATATATGTGTAAATATGACAATTTGAAATGCAAGTGACGGCTATTTAATTGAAGATTTTGATTTATACAGATAGCATTTGGAATGTGTTGAAAAGTTTTAAGAAAACGATTGATCATGAAAATTTCGTGGTTGTGCAACAACATTTTTGAAGAAATGTAGTAACAAGTGAAAAGATTTGGGAAATTGTATGTATACTTTAATTTGTTACTATATATTAAAACAAAACAATCCATAATAGCATAATTATCATGATATTTTCGTCACTATTTTAATCACGAGAGACATTTCCTGGACATATTTAGTACTTTTTTGGACATAATATTAGGACATAGAACTATTTTTGTAAGAAATACTTTAAAAAACACTGAGAAATAATTAGAATTTACGGTGTATGAAATCATTGATGTCAAACTTAGTTTTGTTTCCTTTTTAATTAAATCAAAGTAATATTTCATTAAAATGATACTAACTCTTTAGTTTTTTGCATGATACTTAATCCTGAGTTATTGAGTTATTAAATGAAATAACTTATGCATTATAAATTGCCTGCTTGTCGAGCGTAAACGGACTTTCAGTCGTATGGCCAGATGAGCCAAAAAATGTAAAATAAGTTAAATTCAATATATCTGGATATATCGTAATTTTTATGGGGGTACTGAAAGGTATGGTGCCAACCGAGAATCAAGGAAAAATCTCTCTAATTAATTCGCACTCTTCAGATACCCTTCACCATTTGTAAAAATTGTGATGAAACAGGTTATTTGCACTACAGCTTAATATATTTTATTAAACTTTGTACCGAAAAAAATTGGAGGTTGTATGAGAGGTGAACGTTACTATTAGCTACCCACATCCATTCATTAGTTTTTGTCCTATGTTGCTTATTTTAAAACTCTTGTATACAAAATTTCTGCTTGATAGCTCTTAAATTAAGGCTTTAATCGCTGGGGAAACAGAATGACACCCAAAGTGTTATGGGAGATGTGGGTAGTTTTATGTCCGATAATGTACATCTCAGGACTTAAACTCTGTATAAAAGATAGAAGTTTCCACAACAAATTTCAGCTCGATATTTCTTAAAATACTTTTGTAATCGCGGGGACGGGCGGTAATCCCCAAAAAGGGAGAGTTCGTGTGGGAGGTGGAAGAAGTTTTGGACCGATCAGGCTCTTCTTAGAACATAATCTCTTTTTAGGGTATAGAAGCTTGTATACCCAATTTCAAGTCAACAGTAATAGCAGGGAGAGTAGAGAGTAGTTTTTGTCCGATATTGCTCATCTTAAAACTCGACCTTTAATTAGACGACAGAAGCTTGCATATAAAGTTCTTCGGCTCAGTAGCTCTTAAACTACGGACTTGGGAGTAGTTTTTAATCGAACGTGCTCAGCTTGAAACTTGACCTCCGTATAGAGAATGGAAGCTTGTATACCAAATTTCAGCTTGATATCTCTTAAACTACGGCTGTAATAGTGGGGGAAAGACAGACGGTCACCTTTAAATCAGAATTAGATGCCGATCATTTTTTATATATATGTACATTGTTTACCATCACGCTACCTTACGGGCGTTACAAATGGAAGAACAAACATAATATACCCTTTACTCTGTCCAAAAGCGTGGTGAAGGGCACAAAGATATGCCTGCAAAACTATTATGTTGATTTCGGTTAATTGTACGTGAGGTACCAAAAGGAGAGTGTCAAAAGCTTTGGTTTTCTGAGGTTTTAGACTAATTGTTCTTGATTTTGTTTTTTGTTGATCTGCAATAAATTATGATATTGTCATGGTTCGGTTTAAGATCATTTCTATTGGCAATTATATATTATTGCCAATAGGTTTTTTGTTCAAGAGTGTGAAATGTTTTAGACTAATTTTACCAGATATTCAAACTGACTAAATTCAAATATCCTGCAGATTTCCGTTTGGAAGTTATGAAAGAAATATAAATTTTACAAAAATAGATAATTTTGCCTGGGAGGTGTTGGAAGGGATCGGCCGATATAGTCCATATTTATTCCTGGGTCAAAGTCAGTGGTAGCGACGTAGATTAGCAATCCGAAGGTGCCGGGTCCAATTCCCGGCTGGGGAACTCGCCAAATGAACATCGATGAAAAATTACTTTTCAAATACTTTTGTGGGTTTTTGGGTATCCAGCGAAATTAAATAGTAGTATACATGCAGGGTTCATACGTAGTAAGAAAGTAAAACACTCCGTAATATGAACTATCTAAATCTGTATCTGAACAACAACAGCTTGTCACTCACTGACTTTAGTTCTTTATTTCTTTTTTCCATTTTAGTGATGTTAAGTACATTTCATCATTTCATTCAATGACATTGGAAGATATCATAAAAAACAATAATAACAATAATTCTCTCTCTGCTTTACATTTATGAGTTTAACCTGAGTTACAGTGCAAGCAATCTAGATACGACCAATGAGTCGCCACACTTTCGAGTTCTCCAGCCAACAAAACTTATCCTAGAAGCTTCCACTACAAAAAAAATCCACATTGTGCAAGGTACTGCTCTTCGTATTAAATGACTTAAACCTCAATCCCTAAGGCATAGGGTATAAAGACTAGACAATAGAGAGTAGGTCAATTTGTATGGAGTAAACAAATGCACCAAGCTGTTATCAAAATCGGAAACTACGATGTGTTATAAGAAAATTTTCCCAAGAAACCATATGTCAAAAACCACAATCCAGCCCCCGGGTTTTAATGAGAAACTTTTCGTATTGGGGAAAAATTCGCAACAAGGTCCACAACTGCACCGAAATCCCCCGTAGAGGTTTTAAACGTACGATCGTCCTGCAGTCAGTTTTTCCTCCTAACATTTTTCGCAAACATACATACTCCCCATCTCCACCCCCTTAGGGGGCTCCCATACTGAAATTTTTTTTTATAAAATTTGCTCCCACCGCTCTGACTGCTCCGGAGTCGCTCCTAGAGGAGTCAAATGTATGACTAGCCCCCAATTTTTTTTCAATCCCAACAGTTTCTTAAATTATATCTACCCTTTATCTTCTACCCTTAAGATGGGCCCCAAAGAGCTTTTTTTATTTTTATAATTCTTTTATGAAATCAGCTCCTGCTGCTCGCATGGTGCCTCCAGAGGGGTAAAATGTACGACCGACCCCCATTAGTATTTCCCTCTTAACATCTTTCCCAAACATATTTACCCCCAATCCTCAGCCCCTAAGTGGGCTCCCATACAAAATGCGCTTATAACGACCAAAACACAAAAATTTTCCACAAAATAATATTTCCGTTAAAATTTTTCGTTTTTATTGAGGGTAATTAATAAGGCTCCCAATTTTCCGGAAAATGATTTTCCCGGACTTATCCCGGCAAACCGGGATTGATATATTTTCTGGGATTACCGGTATTCTCGGGAAATAAAAAAATTATTTTTTTCGGTTTGTTAAGCAAAGAGGCACAGAATAGCTTGAAATTTTGCAGAGATCCATTAACAGATACTTCGTTACATTGCGGCCAAAAATAGAAGGAGTTTTCATAGGTGAATAGTATTTGGCACATCTCACAGTCTCTTTTAATGACATCAATTTCTAAAATTTGGTTAAAATCTGTGAAAGGATTCAAGGACCTCTTTTAGATCCTCAAAATTTTAATTTCATAGTAGGAATACCAAAGTCGTCATATCCATTGATTCCATCAATTTATGACTAAATATAAAATTTGGTCAATGTCTGACAAAGGATTCAAGGACCTCTTTTAGATTCTGAAAATTTTAATTTCATAGTAGGAATACCAAAGTCGTCATATCCATTGATTCCATCAATTTATGACTAAATATAAAATTTGGTCAATGTCAGACAAGGGATTCAAGGACCTCTCTTAGATCCTGAAAAGTAAAATTGATTCCATCAATTTATGACTAAATATAAAATTTGGTCAATGTCGGACAAAGGATGCAAGGACCTCTTTTAGATCCTGATAATTTAAATTTCATAGTAGGCATACCAAACCAAGTATATTAATTGATATCATCAATCTATGACTAAATCTACAGTTTAGTCAATATCGGACAATGGATTCAAGGACGTCTCTTAAAGTACACAATCAAAAAAATTACACCGAAAACGGCGAGGCCGCTTTGTTCTGGTGAAGATAACTCAGCAATCCACAAATTTCCACAGCTGAAATTTACATCATTTATTCTATAATTATAGTTAAACATTTTACATTTTAACAATTGCATGAAATTTTTCCATAATTTTAAAATTTTCTGTACCTTCGAAACAAATGTTGAATTAGAAAATATTTTCAAAAGTTGTGGCCAAAACACTTATTCTTCCATATATAAGATGTTGTTAAAGGCGTGTAAATGGGGTCTAGCAGATACTCAAAATGAGCACCTTTAGAAAAATTACTTAAAACTGATATTTTAACTTTTTACTATCGCACTGAAAATTCTAAAAATCACTTACCGGACAATATGGGTCCCATTTGCATGGCCCCATTGGTATCATGCTTATCCTCATTCCTTAGGGTGCCACTTTTGCCAGAGACACAGCTAATGGGTTTTTTAGTTTTCCACAGCTTCATTTTGTCGATGTTATCAGTGTGACACTAGGTAAAACTTGATTTAGCCAAGCTTCGTAAAAAATTATTTTTTAAAATATTTTTTTTTTTTTTTTGTTATAAAATTTCACAACATTTTGTTAGGCACTTCAAGAGACACAAATTTTCGCTAAAGTTAAATAGATTTGTATTAATCAATTCAAAGATTTATTAATTTATATTGATTTGTTAATTAGTTTTTAAAAACATTTTTTTTTTTGGTTTTTAAATGGCAAAATTTGTATTTGTTTTATTGAGTAAATTTTGTTTATGAATTATTTTTTTTTTTGATATTATTTAAATAATTGCTGATGTAAGTTTTGTAACAATTCTTTTTTGTTTTGTGGGTTTTTAGATCTTTGCTACTAATAACTTTTAAGTTCTTGGAAAAATTTGATTTCAATTAACTCTATTATGTTTTGTGCACAATTATTATATTTTAAAAAAAAGTTGTTGTTGTAGATTTTGTTTTTTAGACAGTTTTGGTTTTTTTTACTTTTATGTTGTAATTAATGTTTTGTACAATATTATTGTTAAGTAAATACTTAATAAAAATGTAGTTGCAGTTTGTGGAAAAATTTGTGATTAAATTTTTTTCGGATTTTTGTTGACTTTTATTTTGTTATTGTTAATAAGGTTTTTTGAGTTAATATTTTGTAAATATTATAAAATTTTGTTGACTCTTATATTGTAAACATTGTTTTGTTCGATGTTATTGTTTAGTATTTAATTATAAACTTTGTTGTTGTAGTTTTTGTAAACATAAATTTTTTAAGATTTTTTATTTTTGAGATTTTTTAATTTTTTTTATTATTAATTATTCTTGTTGTCTTTTTTTATTTTGCCCCGTTAGTTTGGTATTCTTGTTAATGCTGTATATTTTTAAGACTTTTTATATCATTTGCTTCAAAGCGCTTTTTTTAACCTTTTCCGAATTACCATTATATTACGGTTCCAATTTACAAAATGTGTGCAAAAGTATTGGTTTTTATATTGTTGTTGTTACCTTTAAATATTGTAAGAATTTTTACTAAATTTGTGACGATTTTTGCTACACCTTAATATTTAATATTAGTTTTTTTCCTTTATTTTGAACTTTGTACAATTTCTCATGTAAATTTGATCAAAAATTTTCTTCTCATTTTCTTGTAACACAAACTTTTGGTCGACACACAAAGCGAGAGGGAAACTGCGACATCATTTTGTTGTTGCGGTTATTTTTAAAAATATATATATATATATACTTTGTTGCTGTTGTTGTATTTGCAGTTGTTGTCGTTGTTGTTGACGAGCTAAGGATTTGATAGAGAATTTCTCGATAGTGGCTGCTGTCTGGTATTCCTCTGCTGCTGACGATAATGATGATGCTGATGCTGATGATTTTCTTTTCTACAAGTTTTAGGGACCAGATTGTGGCTATTCAAGGGGGGTTTTCCCTTTTAAATAAAAATCACCCAAAATCATCCAAAAACAACACGAAAACGCGCACAAAAAAAAAAATCACGAAACGCCGTGAACTCATATGGCGCGACGACACGAAACACACTTACGCAGTCACTTTGCTTATGGGGAACGCACACGCTTTCGTGTTCATTTCATGCCATTCCAAAGGGGGGAAAACTAGGGTACACACTTCGAATAACGTGAAAATATTTAGAATTTTCAACAAAAAAAATCACTTAGTAACTTAGTATTTTTAATTTTCCCCTTAGTTAACATTACTAACTGACCGCAATTTCATTAAATTTCCTTTGCTTTTATAAACGTTTTTCCTCCGTTTCCTATGTTTCACCACTAAAATATGTTTGTTACGCTCGATTAGTTGCAAATAACGTCACATAATTTTCTTTTCACTTCTACCATCCACAATTTCCAATTAGAACTTTTCTGTTTTAAAACATTTTATGCGTTGCGTTACGTTGCGATTCGATCTAGTTCGTCTTTACGTAGCCACACGATATTTCACAATGATGCCGAGAGTGTGAGAGATTTTCACCCAAACTTAGCGGTTTACGCATACTTTTCCTTTGTCGCTTCGTAATTTTCACGATTGCTCATAAACACACTTTTCTTTAACAAAGGCCTCTTGTGCACTCACTTAAAGCATTTTAAAGTTTTCACTCTCAATTGTGTGCCCAATCATCACACTCTCTCTGCTTTACATCTGAGTATTAATATTGCTCATTTTCTTTAGAAAATTTTTGTTTATTTGGGTATTTATCATATGTTTGGTGTGGCGTTTTTCCGCAACCACGTTGTTGCTTCACTCGCGGTTTGTGTACGAATGGCAGCCAGCACACACCGCTATTTGTCATCAATGTTGCGCGAGAAACGCTGCTGCTGTCATCGTTGCTGCCTCTGCCACTGCCGCCGTTGCTCTCATATGTTACTTTACGTTATGTTTTATGTGTTTCTGCAATTCCGCTCACTGTTGATTGTTTATTTCTCAGTTTGTTTTTGTTTACATTTCGTAAAGTATCTGTGAGTTTGTTACTTTCCTTTTGTTATTGTTGTCATCGTGGCTCGTTTCGCTTCGACAGGAAATGCCAAACATATGGTTACCGTATTGTTTTTTGTGCAAACAAAACGTTTTAGGGGTTTGTGTCTGTAGTGAATGGAACATGTTGCTGGCAACATCTGTGTGCTGATGAGCAATAATGTTGAGAATGTTGCTAAGGATATGTTTATATTGTACAGTTTGGCATTTTTGATACATATGTATGTATTTGACAAGAAAAATAAAAAAATAAAATTAAATGATGATATAGGAGAATATCCAAAATAATAGAAAAATTAATTGTTAATCGTTGTCTTGTTTTTGAATAGGTATCTGTTGTAAAAAAGATGACATAATGTTTTTGTTTTTCTCACTTGAAATACAAAATTTTCTAAAGATGATTAGGCAATCTAATCAAAATACAATAAAATTAACAATAACCCCTCCACTTTAACGATGTTCTACTTTAAGACCTTAAGCCGAGTTAAAAAATGTCAATAACAGGAAAATGTTAAAGAACAATAAAAGGGAATAAGTCCTTTGCAATTGCCAAAAAATTAATATTGGTAATATAAAAGACTAACCTGAGAAATGTGCATCTTTAAAGAATGTACACACTTTTATACTAAAGTATTAGGGATATGACATTTTGCAATTTATGCAAAATATTACTTTCCCGGGGTAGGTCCAGGAAAACCTGGAATATATTTTTCCGGGAAATGGAGAGTACTATAAATTACCCCCAATAAAAACGAAAAATGTTAACAGAAATATTATTTTGCGGAGAATTTTTGTGTTTTGGCCGTTGTAAGTGCACTTTGTATGGACGCTCCCTAAGGGACTAAGTATAGTTGGTAGGTAAGGAAATACTAGTGGCGGTTAGTCGTACATTTTACCCCTCTGGAGGCACCCTAGGAGCAACAGGAGCTGATATAAAAAAAAAAAAAAATAATAAAATTTTATGGGGACCACATTAAGGGTTGAAGATAGAGGGTAGATAAAATCTGAGAAACTGTTGGGGTTGAACAAATATTGGGAGAGGAACATACATTTGACTTCTATTGCTACTAAGATGTGGAGTAGGTATTTTGGAAAAAATGTTAGGTGGAAAAAATGACTGGGGGTCGGGCATACATTTAAATCCCTACATTTCTTGAGGCGATTTCGGCGTTGTTGTTGGCCTTGTTGTAGATTTTTCACAAATACGAAAAGTTTCTCGTTAACAACCGGGGCTCGACTTTAATTTTTGACCCATAGTTTCTTGGGCGAATTTTCTTAGAATTCATGGTAGATTACAATTTTGATAACCGCTTGGTGCATTTTTTTACTCCATACAAATTGACCCACTCTAATGTACACACTTTTATACTTTAGTATGTTACAATAATAACACGAAATTATGGATAAATTGTCAAGGACAATGAAAGGATACATGGTCTTTGTAGTATCAAAAAATGTTCCCATAACCATACAAATGACTTATTTGGGAGGAAAGTTCACGTTTTTATATTGAATTCACAATCATAGCCTTAAAATATGGAATCATTTTGAAGTGGTAGGTTTAACGATATGTATATACAAATGATCAGCATTAAATTTTGAGTCGATTTAAAAGTGACCGTCTATCTGTCTCTCCCCGCGATAACATCGAGCTGAAATTTTGAATACAAGCTTAAATCCTTAAAGCGGAGCTCAAGTTGTAAGATGAGCCCGATCGGTCAGAAACTACTCCCACCTCCCATACAAACTCCCCCTTTTTGGAGTCTATCCCTGCAATTACAATCCTATTTTAAGAGCTAACGGGTTGACATTTTGGATTACATTTTGCAGTTTAAGAGCAATCAGCTTGAAATATGGTATACAAGCTTGTATGCTAAAAACTGAGATTGTATTCTAAGATGAGCAAGATCGGTCAAAAACTTCTCCCACCTCCTATATAAACTCACCCTTTTTGGGGGTGGCAGTCTGTTAGTACACCGGGATTAAAAGATATCGATCTGAAATTTGGTATGCATTCCCATATAAATTGTCTCTTTATGGGCGTCTGACCCATTTAAACTCCTATTTTTTGGGGTTGTCCGTCAGTCTGTCCCAACTATCACATCCGCAGTTTAAGAGCTATCGAGCTGAAGTTTGGTACACAGCGGAGGTTAAGTTCTAAGATGAGTAAGATCAGACAAAATCCGCTACCACTTGTCAAACATCCTTTTTGGGGTTGTGCGTCAGTCTATCCCCAATATCACAGCCGTAGTTTAAGAGCTATCGAACTGAAATTTGGTACACACGCTTCTATCCACCAAGCGGAGGTTAAGTTAAGAGATGAACAATATGAGACAAAAACCACTCCCACCTCCCATACATACTCCTTATTTTTGGGGTTGTCGATCAGTCTGTCTCCGCTTTTACAGCCTTAATGTAAGAGATATGGATCTGAAATTTGGTATACCAACTTATATCCTTCAAGCGGATATTAAGATCTAAGATTAGCAAAATCGGACAAAATTTACTCCCACCTCCCATACAAAACTCCCCCTTTTTGGTGTTTAAAAATTCATAAAAATATTCTCAGCTCATATTTTTCTCATCATATTTTGTAAACTAGGGTAATTAATTAAAATATTCAGTGCCCCAGAAGATAGTTCCCGTGTCGAAGTTTGGACATGTTCACTTCTGTTTTTATACATTCACCCTAGGGGTAGGAGGGTATATATCATTTGATGCGACCCAAAAGTATAACACATAGAAGGAGTCACTTTAGATCCTATGTTTATTTGAACCAAATTCGATTTATGACTTTTTAAGTCGTTTGAGCAATGTCCGTCTGTTTGTCTGTCCGGCTGGTACGCACGATAACTTTCGAAAGACGTAACCAATTGTTTTGAAACTTTCCCAAAACTATTTACAGTATTAGAAATGGGCTACATGGCAATGCCCCTTCTTGTGCATGGATGTCAAGCCACGCCCCTTCTTGTACCTCCCATAGAATGTAGAATTCCGTCCAATTTAGAAAGCGATAAGTAAAATAAATGCATCCGAAACGATAGTGCCCGAATTCTGTATTTAGTAATACTGTAGCTTTAAGCAACTTTAAGAAGATTAAAAGTCTAGCCACGCCCCTTCTGGTACCTCCCATACAAATGTACCATTCCGCCCAATTTAGAAAGCGAGAAGTAATATCAATACACCCGAAACGGTAGTGCCCGAATTCTGTAATAGGTTAAGCTATAACAGGATAAACTTTCGGAGTAAAAATTGGAAGTCCAATCACGCCCCTTGTTGTACCTCTCATATAAATGTACCATTCTGCCCACTTTAGAAATCCAGTAATAATATTAATACACCCGCCTTGATCGTTCTCAAATTCCGTATTTAGTAAAACTGTAGCAGGATAAAGTTTTGGAGAAAAAATTGGAAGTCTACCACTCCTTTTCTGGTACAAATGTACAAGGCCGCCCAATTTATAAAGCGAGAAGTAATATAAATGCACCCGTAACGATAGTGCCCGAATTCTGTATTTTGTTAAGCTATAACAGGATAAAGTTTTAGAGGAAAAATTGGAATTGTAGCCACAACCAATATGGTGCCTTCCATACAAACGTTTCATCCCGCCCACTTTTGAAATCGAGTTATAATATCAATATAGCCAACGCGATAGTGCCCAAATTTATGCTTTTACTGAGTGTGAGGTATATGTAAGTCGGTTTACCCCACTGAAACTTCCTCACTTGTTTTTTTGTTTGTTTTCTTTTTGACAATTGGGTCATTTATAACCTCGGAACATGACATTTTACTTATCCAAGTTAATCCCATCTGCGTTGACGAGTCCACATGCTTAAAAAAATAAATCACCTTCAATTTGTCAAAAATATATTTTAAGCACAATTGAACAATGACATAGACCTCAAGAGTCCGTTTGGTTACAATGGTCAACGGCAACGAACATTCACACACACACACGGATGGAAGACTTTATAAGAACAAATGTCCCAGCAGCTATAAATGATGTAAAGTGTTACCACTCACAGCTTAAATAAGAAGATAATACAAGCAACACTCTTAACATATATATCATTATGGCAAATAATGTGAGAATATTTGAATTCTAATTAAATTTGACACTTTTACTAAACTTGAACGTTTTTATTATATATAATATATATATATATTCAAATTTATTTTCACATATTGAACTTTATGCATTCGCTCACGTTTGATATCAAACACAAGAAAACAAACACTGCTACAAATTGAAATCATTTTCAAAATTTATTGACTACAGAAGGCAAACGAATGCCGCCCGGCCGACAGTCCCTTTGCGATGTTTGACAGCTATATTGGGGAGAAAGGCGAGGCGACATCAAAAGAGGGCCAAAACGCCCACATTTATTTTGGCATAACAAAACAGTGTGTATTTTGTCTGTGTTTGTATTTTATGTAACAATTTCAAAAATAAAATATTAATACTGAAATAACTTAAACAGTTTCGTCGGTTGTGTTTATTTTCACTATTCTTAAGTTATTATCTTTTTTGTCAATGAATTTATGGCGTTTAATTAACACAACTTTACATCGGCCCAGTCGATGTGGGTGGTCGGTCGGTGTGCCTACGCTCACAATGCGCAAAATTTCTCTTTAACTATAAACATAACATAAGTTGTACTATTTTATGCTAGTTTTTTTATGTTTTTTTTTGTGATTATTTATATATTGACATATTATTCCTTGTGGTTCCTAGTGAATGTACGCCATCGTTTTCATGTTACACGCCGCCAAACTGTAAAAAGAAACTTCAATTTGGACATGTGCCATCGGCATCATCTTGGCCTGATGCTTCATGGTTTTTTGCCAAAAGCTCATAAATTTCATAAATTTGAAATGGTTATGTTTTCATTTCCTTTTGGTGCCATAGATAAAGTCATCATATTCTTTTGAAGTTTTAAAGTGTTTCAGGTGATGTGCTAAGTTTATGCACAGTTATTTTTAGCCCTTTAAAGCGATGCGTTTATTATATCTTATGTGTCGAATAAATTTGTGTCATCTTCTGACCATATGAATATAATTTTATTGAGTTACTTTTAATTTCAATTGAGTGTCCGCCACAGTTGTAAAGGGTTGTAATATAATATATTTTAATTAGTTTATTTTTTTGTTGCTTTTCAGCTACTGTACTAACAAATATCTTTACTATTGTTAAGTATATGGTTCAGCAAGCATTAATCATTACGATAAGCGAAATTAAATCAAACTGTATGTTTCCTTTGTATAGAACTTACACATCACTCAGCCGACAATGAAAATATTATCCATCATGTAAATACATTTATGTGGATGTTAACATATGTACATCTATGCGGTTTGTAAACCCAACACGGCAACAAAAAACATCAAACATTCATAGCTTTTCATAGCCACATTGTCATTGTTTCTTTTTAATTTTGGTGAAACGGAAATCATGCGCCGATATTTCCGATTCTAAGAAATGTTATGATAAACATACCTCAGCCACCAAATCCTCTTCTTCCCTCTTAAGGCAAAAAAAAGCTATGAAAACGAATGAAGTTTTCCTTCTCTATACACAAATCACATCTTTAAATGAAAATTTCCCCTTTTATCAATTTGATTACAATATTTTGAATTGGTTCCATCTAAACATTTGGAATCGTCAATCGTACTGATAAATACTCCTATCAGAGGCCGTAACACCCCAACACTCTTTGTCTGATCGAACATAAGTAATACTTACTCCCACTCCAACTGTCAGTTTTCATTTAGCTTTTTTTGATTCTTGCCTCCACGTTTGGATCTACAAACAAACAGTGAAAAATAAGATAAATTAGTCGGTGGCACTGTGTTTGCTGCCCGATGACATCGTGCAACATGTGTTTCGGCGCTATTGTGCCTTGCTATTAGTTTACGTTGTTGCACTTTGGAAATTTGGTTGATGTGCTTGATGTTAGTGTTGAATGCGTCTCAGGGATGGCAAATGTGCCACACGACACAAAAATCGTCATTAACCAAAGATGTGTCATCTGGGGGAGGCTGTATTCCCTAAAAATATGGCGATGGTTAGAGGAAACTTCCTAGATATAACCGGTTGGAGAGAATATAAATTCCCCCTGCTAACCAAACAGTCCAGAGAGAAACAATCGTACTAAACCAATTCATCGCTATATCATATGTGGTGAATTGAAGGCTACTATATGTGCGTAGTGCGTACGTCGAGAAGCTGACGAAGGAACCATACTTGGCCACCGGCGCACAGTGTAACGTGCTTGGCCAAAATAGAAAAAAGTTGATGTCATAAATGAAACCAAATTTAAATGTAGATTTACTCAAAAATGTTTCATTAGAACACTCTCAAATTTTCTTTAAAAAATATCTACATTTTCTTATAGTTTTAAGCTCTTAAAGTTGAGGGTTTGAGGGTACTGAATTTTAATATGACAATTCCAATATATTTTTAGCGATTTTAAACAATTGTTACTTTTGTGTTTGTCGTTCAATTTTAATGGTTTATGACTTTAAATTTTCAAGACTTTAGCTTTGAAATCGCATGAGTACGGTAAACATAAATAAAACCTCTAAAGGAAGTTAAGAATGTGAATTTTTCCCAAATTTCAAAAGACGAAAAAAAATGTAAGCCTATGTCAACCTTCATTTTTGTTTGTAATGATGAACGAAGCTGTATACTATAACATTGCAAAAGAGTCTGCTGCCACACGCTGCCCCATTTTCTTAAAATGAGTTTTTTGTGAAAGCCTTTCCTGACAATTTTACTGGTTTTTTGCACAAAGTTGTTTATTTAATATCACAATGTATAGTACAAACGACTTGTATGATTTTGTTTTCAGACTGTATTGTTTATCGAAATTCTTTCTGTATTTCTAATTATCAAACTATCAAACTAATTTGCACAATATATTGGCAAGACACTGTGAAATCAGTTATTACTACTTACTCAGCCCTTTACCCATCACATACAATGTCCTGTCGAATGTGTTACGTTAAAGACTGAAGTCCATCCTTACCTTATCATTGGGGCTTGACACCTAGTAAGTCCACGACCGGCCAGATATATACACTGCAACAAATTCTGGAGATGACAAAATAAATGCACTTACCATCCTCTTATCGACTACAAAGTCGCAGTCGATAGTCCGATAAGACAGAAATTATGAGTTTGGAAGATGATACGAATTTGCGGGGTGACACTGACCGACACGACAAAAGTTAAAATTAAATTAAGGGAAAGGGCAATGCATGCCATGTGATCTCATTAACATACTAATGGAAATGGTCAGGTGGAACGCTACAGTAAACGCGACTAATACAATATTTAATAAAAGTCACATGTTATCCGCGTTCGCCGATGATATAGATAACTGTGTTGTTAATTAAGCGGATCTTTCTATTCTGAGAGTCATTGAGAGGAAAATACTCCGCAATACTCTTAGTAAATCCTCTATTTAAGGGGTTTTCCATTAAGAGGTGTTATTTTGGTATTCAAAGAAAACTGCAATTTTTTGAGATAAATGATCGGATATTTATTTCATTATAAAGAGGAATATATGCCGTTAATAATAAAAAACAACATCAGCCAAATGGCCACCACGAGCACGCTTACAGGACAATATCCTTATCATGAAATTTTCCATAACCAAATCGCAAAATGGCTGCCCTATGTCCTAGATAGCCTCACGAATTTTTTCTTTGAGATTTTGAATCGACGCTGGGCTGTTGCGGTAGACCTTATCTTTCACGTGGCCCCAAAGGAAGATGTCGCTAGGTGTTAAATCACAAGATCTCGGTGGCCAATTGTGTTCACCTCTTCGAGAGATAACACGGTCCGGAAACTTTTCCCGTAAAAGATCAATGATTTCGTTGCTTGTGTGGCACGTAGCGCCGTCTTGTTGAAAGTAAACGTTCTCCAGATCAATATCATTCAACTCCGATCATAAAAAAATCGTTAATCATCTCCAATTCATGCCCAATTCCAAAGAACGACGAGGAATGGGTTTTCTTCAACACTTTGGGCTACAGCAGCAATATTCTCAGTTGTACTTGAGCGACGTGCACGGGGTTTATTCTTCACATACCTAACAGCTCAAATTTTTCCACAAATTTCTGTATTGCTCTTCGACAAGGTGCTTCATGACGACCAAAAAATGCTTTAGTTTTGCGAACTGTGACTTTGACCATTTTTGTAGTGAATTTTAATAATTCCAATGCGTTCTTGAAGCGTGTATCGTTCAATTTTTAGTAATGGCATAGTTTCTACTTGTCAAATGTCAAAGAATTAAAGCTTCAAAAGTGACAGCTACAGAAATAGCGGACCATTCACAATAACACCTCCCATTGGTCAAATATTGACGTATGTGAGCGGCGCATCTGCCATTTTTGGTTCCAAATAGCCTGGTTATATCTATACTACAATGTGAAATTTTCAGGACGATCAAACTATTATTAACCCTGTCAGCTTTATACCTCTTATAGTTCACGAGACACAGCCTTTTAAAGTTTCAAGGCGTATGCCACGCCTACTGCTGCCAAATGTTTTCAAACAAATTGTGAAGGCGATTGGAAGAGCAGTCCTCCAAATAATGTGGTTTTAAAAATAGGATCCAATGGGCGGGGCCACGCCCACTTAATACATTAAAAAAAATGTACACTAAAAAAAATCAAGTTTTCCTTGATTCGCACAAGCTCTTAAGATTTTCATTCTTTTTTTTTTGGAGAATTTATACGCTTAAATTCAAGAACAATTTTTGCAAAAAATAAGAAATTTAATCTTAAATGTAGAATGTGAATTAATTGTGGGGAGAACACATTAAGCTAAGAGAGTAAATGTTGTTTCTCTCCCAAACATTTTTTTTCAGAGAATTATGTAAGGTTTTTTATTCTTACTTTGAGTCAGATATTACTTGATATTTATTCTAAGAATTTTTTACTTGATAGTTGACAAGTTCTTTCTTAGTATTCTCTAATTAAGTTCGTACATACTTAACTGGAGAATTTTATTCTTATTTTAACAATTTATACGCTTACATTTTTGAACTTATCCAGTTTTGTACTTGATTTAAGAATAATTAGCACTATAAATACTTAAATAGTTAAGTAGTTTTGTGCAAAAAATAAGAAATTTAAACTAAAATTTAGTATGCGATTTTTTTTCTGTGTGCGCTATTTTCACCACCGATCACACAGCTACATTCTGTGAAAATTTCAAAATGATCGGTCAAGCCGTTTTCGTGTTCAACCAAACAAAGAAAAACTCCTTCTCATATATATAAAATTAACCTTTGACCTTTTTGAGGCACGGCTTAAAGTCGTCCGATTTTGCTCAATAAATAGCCGTTTTATAAAACTGGCACAATATTCCTCTTTGGCATTACCGAAAATCCAAAGTTGAATTTTCGCTGCCACCCTAGAGTGTAGCGTTTGCTAAGTGCTTTTACACAAATAAATGGACACCAGGTGCATTGGCCATGGGCACCCCTGTTGTTTGGAAATGGATGAAAATAGAGCTGGAGCTCGAAAAGTCTTCAGCAGATACATCGAAAGGCGGCGCAAGAGGGCCGACTAAAACTTCGTAGGATGGACCTGTTGAATTACTGGACCATACAAATTACCCAATTGCCCCCATACAAAATTATATATTTTTATGCCCTTCACTACGTGCGCGAACGGACTAAATATTGACTACAATAGCAGAGTACACTTTCTATCCCCCTGACATTTCAATCACAGCTCCACTGCTCCTCTCTGTTGTGCCTCATGTCGATCTATGATTATTTACAGTTGATAAGTGCAGCCAGATACTTAACACACACAGCACGGCGTATGAAACTCTTTGTATCACCCCTTTTGGAGCAGGTCACTTGTACAACATGGCTGTCTCTCGCTCAATGTTGGCCGGCGATGTTGAACACGAAGCAAACACTAAATGCACAGCAGCAACAAATGCAAACTTTATACGAAACATTTTATTTTTTTTTTCGGAGTTAATTGTGACCTTTGAAATTTTGTAATATTATAAATTTCGTTCAGCAGAATTGACCATATTTGATAATACATAGTGTGCTTTTTTTATTTTGTAATAAATCATGACGTTGTTATCGATTTCAATTGCCATAATTATGGCTAAAATACCATGAACAGAATTGGTGCTTTAATTAACACTTAATTAATGTCCTAGTTTAAAGTGTCAGAGTGGGTGGGTGGTTGATCAATATAGATGATATGAATGAAGTCTCGAATTGGCATTTATTATCGTGATGGTGGTATTAAGTGCACGCAGTTATGGCAATAACGACAATTTTTGTAATGAATACTTTATTGAAAGTGATTTGCATTAATGGCAAGCAAGATATATATGAAAATGGTTTCCCAGGAAAAACACATAAAAGCTTAGATTTTGATCAAATTTTTATATATTTGTTATCCCATACAATAACTTAAATACTTGCAACTTTAACCTTAACCTATTTAACAATACTCCTAAGTACAACCCTCGTACTAAACCCAAACAGTATCGTAGTATAAAAGCGCCGCCCTATATACAATCCCACATCAGTTGACTTTCATTCATTTCTGTGACTGTGTGAAAACATTTCTGGCACAATGGGAAAAATTTTCATTTACATTAAAAGAAATTTCTCTATACAATTTAATGCGTTCATAGCAACCACCTCAATACCGGGTTATAAATTTACCAATTGTTCTGAAGATAAAAGTATTCAATTTTGTTGGCATTCGGTACTATGGATTTGTCTCTATACGGTAATACTTATCTCTTTTGGATTTTGGATACAATATCAAAATGCTGCAACTCTAACGGTAATGGAAGTCCTAGAATTGGGCACAGAGATGCCCTATCCATCGGTGTATTTGTGTTTGATCCATCCCTTAAATCCGGAGAAAATAAAAATGCATAAACAAGATATGTATGTGTGTGTGTGTTTACATTTAAATTATTTAATTATATGTAAGCTAATGCCATATTTTGGACAGATTATTAAATGCAAATGATTCCATGCCTATAAATGAACTGATAAATAATCTTCAGTCTGCTTTGCGTTTTCAACGTTCTACTCGCAATACTACGTATAGTCTAAAAAATGTGGATTTGAATAAAATGTACCACACTTTATCCAAGGTAAGCACTGTATACAAGGAGTTGCTGCTTGTTGATTTGTTCTTTTTTGGGTTTCAGCTATTCTATCATGTCGATGAAGTGATTACGGATTGTCAATTCAAGGGCATCCATTATCCATGCAAGGAACTCCTTACACCTTTGTTCATGGCACCAGGACTTTGTTTTGTCTTCAATAGCATTTACACACAACGTAATTTCACTGAGTAAGTGCAGTCAAGTTAACAGTTTCATATATTATTTTGGAATTATGAAAAAATTAAAATATTATGAAAATAGATCTAAGACGACTATGTCCTTGCAAAAATTAGTACAAATAACAACATTCGTGAACCTCCAATACAAATGACCGAATTGACCGTCATAGTTGTACATTTTTTTGGGGGCAACCCCCCATATTTGTTTGTTTCTATCAGATTTTAGGATTGCCAAAGTTTGATGCAATCTCGGAATCTTGATTAAAAGATGTTAACACGTGAGATTGGGGTCTCAAAGTTTTGAAAACCTCAATTGCCTCAATGCCTGTGTCATACATCAAATTGTATGCGATACTGTTTATAATATTTTATATGCAATAAACAAATACGTAAGTAGTACTGAATTCAATGTCCATAAAAACGTGACTAGGTGCCATTTAGTGCAAAGATGGAACCTATTGTAAAAAAACCCATTTTCCTTCCTATATTTTCAATTTTTGGAATGAAAACAATTATGTATTTAAAAAATCAAATATAACACCGTAAGAAATTTAAACTTTTGACCTCACTCAGGATCAAACTGACCAGATTTTGAAAATATGGCTAAAAAAAAAAATATACGTATATCCCAGTTTTTCTAGATCAGCTCAGTTAAGTTTTTTACGAGCCATTAAATTTTTGCAGCAAAGCTCCCATACAACGACTCGAAAGTGACTTCCTCCTGTTCGCAGAACTCTGCGAGTTGTTAACAGATTTTGACGAATTTTTTTTAATGTATTTCAAATGGCCTGGATGTGGTTCTGACCGAACCCAAATTTAAAATTTGTCACAAACAAATTGTCAACAGATTTCGATGAACTTTTTTTAAATATGTTTCGAATGGCCATTAGCTGGTTCTAACAAAGTCCAAATTTATAATTTGTCACAAAAAATAAAATTGTCACAAATTGTCGAAAATTAAAATTGTCACAAATTTTTTTAAGATGTTTTTCAAATGGCTAGGATCTGGTTCTGACTAGCAAAATGTGTTGACAAATTTTATTTGTAACAAATTTTAAATTTGGTCTTTGTCTGAACACGCTCCTGGCCTTTTGAAAAACAATAAAAAAAATTCACCAACATCTGTTTACAACTCGCAAAGTTCTGCGAACAGGAAGAAGTCACTTTCAATTTGTTGTTTGGGAGCTTCGCTCAAAAAATTGAATAGCTCGTAAAAAACTTAAATGAGTTGATCTACAAAAACTGGGAGATACGTATATTTTTATTTTAGCTATATTTTTAGAATCTGGTCAGTTTGATCATGGGTGAAAAATCGTGTCGTACAGTATAATAAATGTCTTTTTCATTTTATTCTTATTTAAATTTATTCAAAGGGACTGACGTAATGTTATTTTGGATAGTTTTTGTTGACCACTTGGAGAACGTATTGTTTTTGTTGCTCGTTCTTTGGTTGTAATCTGTGATGAGCTTGACTCTTCGCTCTGCAATGTCGTTGACAACTTTCAAGTTGTTTACCATCCTTTGCCCCTCCTGGTAGTTGATGTTCTGCTGCAAAGTTGCAGGATCTTTTTTCAGAAATCTCTTAAACAACAGGTAAGTCTCACTGGTAATTAGGACTGAGAGACCCTTTTCTAGGAGTATCGGCAGTTGTTCTTTTTTCTTATTTTCTTCTGATTGATTTGTTAAGACTTTTGTCGCCATTTGGCTCTTTACGGTGTTTTGCACTGTCGGGTCATACAAAGCCAGGGCAACAAGTTCAGGACTAAGATACCACAAGTGATTTATCATTTTGTTAATTCCTTTTTCTGATATTTTTTGTCAATGCTTTCGTATTTCAATAGATTTTCTATAACTTCTAGGTGTTGTTTTGGTGCAAAACACGCTCTGGGGGCGTTAAACCAGGCTTTAAGGTAGACTCGAACGATGAAAACACAAAGTGCTTCTAGGGCCTCTTGTTCTTGGGAAGTCAGCTTTTAATGGTCACGGATGAGTTGTATTTTCTGACAGTAAATAGCTTTTGCCATCCACCGGCATGGTGTACTGAACCTGGGAACCTGAATCATTCCATCATTTCCGTCAAGATGGCCAAGATATATCAATGCCAACTGTAACAGCTCTTTGTAGTCGTCTCTGGCATTCCATTAGTTTTCTTTGCAGTTTTTCTTTGATTTTCTCTACTTCCTCTTTAGGAAGTAATTTCAAAACATTTTCGTCTACATCGAACTTGGATTTATCAATCGCCGACCATTATTTTCGAAATCTCTTGAATATGTCTGGTTGAGGTCCCGATGTGCTTCCAAACTCGCAGTCAAAAACCGCTCTCAACAAGACTTCTAAAACGTGGTGTCGGCCCGCTAGCTACAGGAGCTCTCGAACTAATATCTGCTCCAGGAGATTGCACGCTCCATTGATGCTGTTGTCTCGAAGCACATAGCCACGACCGAGCTGACGAGACCCTATTCCTCTAGAAATTCGTAAACTCTTCGAGAGCTTCTACTGTAGCCAAAATGATACGAGTAGCGTTCCTATCGGACACCTACAGCGGTCCAGCAACAATGACAATTTAATGGTTAGGACCTCTTTGAAGGAACGCTTGACTCTCTTGGGGGTAGATGGTCCTTCAGATTCTAAGTACATTTTGAGCTCCGCTGTCTCTGTGAACAATGAGATGAGACAATAAGTATAAAGTTAGAATTGATGGAAACCTCAGCTAGTGAACTAGATCTTATAAAGTTTCGCTACAAGGGAAATATATCTTTTATTCCATCACCCTTAGGGATGAGGGTTTATATCATTTGATACGAAAAAAAGTGTAACGCATTAAAGGAGACGAGTTAGACCCCAAGTATCTTAAGACCAAATTCGTTTCAGGACTTTTTAAGACGATTGAGCTATGTCCGTCTGTCTGGATGGCTGGTGAGCACGATAACTCAGTAAACTTTAACATATCGGCATGAAAATCTACTAGTATTAATATTTTTCAATGGGAAATGTAAATGAGAGGAATAGCCCCACCCTTACTGCTACCTCCCATACAAAATCACCTATTTTTGGATAATTAATATTTCTTTCATAGGTGCCAAACAGACTATGGGAGGATATTTAAATTTGGTTAGATTATTTATCTTGCAATAGTAGACAAACCCTATGAAAACCGAAACCCCTTCTGGTACATCCCATACAAATGACCAAATTGACCCTCATAGTTTTTCATACATATCTTTTTTGTAAGTAAACTGAATTCACTCAAATTTTGGGTATGATGTTAGCTTATCAAAATTGGACTCAGGAATGAATATGGACTATATCGCTTCACGCGTTCTGGTACTTCCTATACAAAATTACATATTTTTGAAAAGTGAATATTTCACCCATAACTTCTAAACAAACACTTGGGGGGTAATGAAAATTAGTTGATAAATTTATATTGTGATAGGAGGAAAAAACCATAGAAAACTTAACTATTTGGCACACCCCTTCTGGTACCTCCCATAAAAATGACCGAACTCACCCCCTTATTTGTGAGTACACTGAATTCAGTCAAATTTTGGGTAAGTTGTACGGTTATAAAAATTGGACTCAGGAATGAATATGGACTGTATCTGTTCACGCCTTCTGGTACCTCCCATACAAAATGATATATTTTTGGAAAACTAATATTTCTCCCCTAACTTACAAACCGGCACCTGGGGGACAATCAGATTTGGTCAGTTAATTCATCTTGTAATATCAGGCAAAACCTCAGAAATGCTAATTTTTTGACACACCCCTACTGGTACCTTCCATAGAAATAAGTGAAATTGCCCCTTTTACATGCATATCTTTTTTGTATATCTACTGAATTAAGTCTTATTTTGGCAAAGTAAGAGTTTATTGAATGTTGATTTACGAAAAAAATATCGGACGCTTTGTGCTGCCCATAATGGTACCCCATAAACAAATTAGTAAAATTTTTACAGGTAAATAAAAATAAATATGTCATTTCAATTAAAAATTGATTAATTTCAATAACTTAAGATTTAAACAATATGTTATATCGGGTGATGGAATTTATCAGTCAGTTTTCCTGACTGAAATTTTTGTACTAGTCTTTAATAATATGTATTTAATCACTTCACAAAATTATAACAAAGTCATTATCGTTCCCACCTTTAACTTCTTATGTACATAAATACTTTAAGGAATCCCCACAATAGAACCTATCACAAATTTAGTGAGCTGGATGACGATTGGAGCTTTCGATTTGCAATACCCAATTTTGAAAACGCCCTGTTTGTATGTTACAGAATGTGCACCTCACAAAGACAATTTACTAAAAAAAATGTATATTACAGATCTTCCTTAAGGATCCTCGAGACATACTGGCCTTAACGGATTTCCCAATGTTTGTGTGGAAACCAAGTAAAACATCCGCCAGATATAGTTTTACCGTCGATAATCATTATGCCGAGAAACCTGTAAGAGACCTAAGCGAAAGGTAAGATTTGCTACGATATGAAAGATAAAATTGGTTATATAAAATAGTACGTTAAAGGAATACTTAAATTAACAACAATAGATTTCTATTGAAATGGCGATACAAATACATTTTATTGTATATTAAGCAGTGCAAACAGAAATTAATCCAAACGCAGGTGTTTTTTATTTACATTACTACAATAGTTGCCATGTAGTTGCATGTGTAAAAAAAAAACAAAACAAATTATATAGAAAATTGCCTCTATGCCACGAAACCGTTCGTCGCATAGTGGTTAGAATACGTTACTACCATGGGAAAGATCCGTAGTTCGATTTTCGACTGTCTCGATGTTGTCGACAGCAACTTCGCAGTATACTAGTGTATACTGACGTTCGCATTCGTCGATATACAAGTAGGTGTCGTTTGTTGTGACTCTTAAATAGAAAGCTGTTTATCCAAAACAACGAGAGAAGCTGTCCCACACCTCTTTTATAGGGTGTAAAGGGAAATTAAGTTTTTTTTTTAATAGAATATTGTCTAAGTTATCGTTAATATTCTAATTTCCAACAGCCAACGTAAATGCCGTTATGAGGATGAAACATTTCCCTATGAACAATTGCGTAAACAATTCAAGAATAATTTTTACTACAAGGGTTTATGCCTCAATTACTGTCATGCCCTGGAGTTCCAACGCCATTGCCACTGTCTGCCCGGCAGTATCGTCTACTTTCATCGAAGTTAGTGTGTCGTTTAAATTGAAAAGCCAATAGACGCGAATTTAACTTATTTATAATTTTAGATATAACTGCAAATCTTTGCTCTTTTCATGACATCGAATGTTTTGAAGCAAAATATCGCAGCGTGCGCAAAACACATTGCTACAATTGTTTAGACAATTGTAATTATAATGAATATACATCTCGGCCGGAAATTAAAATAAGGTAAGTGTTAGTGTTCCATCGGTAATTTTTGGATTATTTTAAGTACATATTCTCTTTTTTTTACATTTATAGAGCCCTATCTCCTACATCGAATAATAAGTCTTTCGGGTTGGAGTCATCCAAGAATGAACGTTTTAACATAACTTTAGATCTGGAATATTGGCCGGAATTGAAATATCGTACATTGGTCATATTTACCACTACAGAATTTCTAAGTATATATTTGATAACATGGGGGATCTAGTGAATTTAGTGCCGCGGAATTGTCAATAGTTTTTGCTGAAACAAAAAACAGTACACAAATTTCAGTGGCTGCTAAATACCCTTACACAGTACAACAAATGATTTTGGGACTCAATTCTGCGAACTGCACGTGAATGTAGCCCCAAAAAAAAGAAGTTCTGCATCATTCGTTTTGTCAAGTTTCATACCTTAATAATTTAATATCGATTTGAAGTTAGTATGTACCGTATAGGGGAATTTGTCACGCTTTTGCGTGCGTTCTTAAGTTAGTGGCACGTCGCCTACCACTTGGTCCTTCCAACGAAGTATGGGTTCCCCTTATCCGTGTCGTCTTTCAGGTTCGCCTTTAAACACCTTTCTCCCTAGAGCATTAACATTCATCCTATACCAGCCAACGAAGTCATTGAATTCTGACTCTAATGGTTTATCCGATGGCGAAACTTAACCGTCGCCAAAGATACTTTTTACCTCTTATTCAAAATCAACATCGGCCACATTTTATATATATTTTTTGGAGTACTTTTCTCTCGAATACTCCCAGGTTCCAAGCATCCATGATTCGTCGGCATACTACAGAACGGGTAAAATTAACACCTGGTACAGCTGTTTCTTAGTATCTCGAGAAAAGGTAGTGTTACTAAAGTGCTACCGAAGTCCGCATAAACATCTATTGGCTAGCACTATTCTCCGCTTAATTTCTTGGATAATTCATTTCTTCTATATAGGACATAACAGACTGAGACAGACTGCCGGGAGACCATCGGCTCCAGCTGCTTTGCTATTTTAAGGCAGGATATTACCACACGTATCTCACTCTGGCTCGGAGGTGGATAGTAAATACCATCGTCATGGATTGGAACGGGGTCGTCTGGAGTGGTGTCCGTATCCAGCAGATTTCTGAAATGTTCTCTCCATATATTCAGAACATTATCCGGGTCCGTTACTAGCTGGGCATCGCTGTCATTGCAGGAGGGCAACCCTGTTCCCGAATTCTCGCCTTAACATTTTGGAAGAATTTTTGGGCTTCCCCTCTACTTTGGAGCAACTCTGTGCACTCATCCTGTATCTTCTTCAATTTCTTTTTTTTCGTCTAAAAAGACGAGTTGCCTGACGTCCCTTCTCCCTGTGCCGTTCACGAACAGCTCGCGTTGCCATTGGCTGCAGTTTTGCCTTGTATGCAACATCCGTCACTTTCATGGCATTGCGACATTCATCATCGTACCAGGCATCTTCTTGAGACGACTTTGAGTACCCAAGTACGCTTCTAGCAGTCCGTTCTATGGAGTCGGCTATATGTATATTGCCACTGCGAGGCAATATTATCAGGGGTCGGAGCATTCCATAGCAGTTGAGTTAGGTGGTTGGAGTAGGCGTCCGCTACATCTGTCGTCCGCAGTTTACTGATGTCCAGCTTTCGTTGTGCCTGGTTACGTACAGTTTTCGCTATTCTTAGCCTGCCTTAACAGCGGTAAGGTAGTGATCGGAGTCAATGTTCTCACCCCTGATCACTCGATACGTGCCTTCTATCGAATACCACGTGATCAATCTGATTCAACTGATCTAGAGATAACCACGTTTCCTTATGAATATTTCTGTGGTCAAATCTAGTCTGATGGCATTGTTCGATGTTTCGGTGTGCAAACTGAATTTTCCTATGGTAGGCTCAAAGGCGGCCTCCCTGCCTATTTTAGCACTAAAATCGCCTGCTAAAAATCCACCTTGAGGAAAACAATTTTTATGACCATTAAATTATTAATACAGCCAGTCCTTATTTTGGGGCTACTTTCGCACGCAATTCTCAGAATTGAGTCCCAAATCAATGAGCTGAAAAATGTTGTACTGTGTAATATATGTATTTCCATAAATCCATTTGACTTTTCCACTGCACCTCGCGAATTAACAAGTTTTTGTTCCCAGATTAATATAATACCAAAGTTTTTGGATCGTTTTAACCACATTTCTCCCCGAATAGTTGCGCTAGTGGGCATGGCTGGTCTCTTTTTGGGCACAAGTTTTTTTACGGCATTTGAGGCTTTCTATGGTTTCTTTATACGTTATCCTTGCTCGTATTATGTCAACTGGGTATGTTAGGGATTTTTGCATTTTATTCGTATATCAATAAATTTATTGCATTTCAGGACTATTTGAAAGCAGAATTCGAAAAACAGGAGGAAGAGGAGCGCTCTCGTCAATTGCCCTGCATTGATATGTCTCTCCGATGTTCGATTAAAAAGTAGATCTTCAGACAGCGACTAAAATACACATAGCAGCACCTGTAGTACGGACGTTGAAATACACACATACATACATAGATATTCTCAACAAATTCGAGATTGTTTAAACAATAAATCTGCACATTATTACTGTAATTAATTTCCTAAAAATTTAATTAAGAGCAAGCAGTTTAGGCTGAACCGGCCGTGGCATAGTGGTTAGAACACGCGACTACCATGCGGGAGATCGCAGGTTCAAACCTGGCTCCAGTCATCTTAACAAAAAAAATTGTTCTTTCATTGTTGGCTCCCCTCGAATGTTGTTGACAGCAACTTCGCAGTAGTAAGTGTCGAGTCAATCGGCGTGTCTAGTAAGAGCTTCTCAAACAGTGACGTTCGCATTCGTCGATAAACAAGTAGGTGCCGTTAGTTGTGAATCTAAAAATTGAAAGCGTGTTAATTCACAACAACACGAGAAGCTATCCCATACCTCATTCATGGGGTGCAAAGGGAAATTAAGTAAGTAATTAAGTTTGGGCTGAAAGATGCTTTAGGTTTAGCAGTCGGATAATTCAGTCTACACAACAACACCTCCGATAACGGATTCAGACTGGTTAGTTTCGCGTCGGCAAAAAACATGTTTGTAAGTGGAACCAGATTCCCGCATAAAGATATCCACAGGGCAACCTGGATATCTCCCAAACAAAAAAGCAAGAAATCAGATTGATCATGGGTAATTGACGGAAGGCATGTTTCAAACGTTATGGACGTGCGTGTGATGCGCGGTGAAATTATGACTCGGATCACTACCTAGTTGCTGCCAAGGTACGCACACGATTAAGTAGTGCTAAAAACTCGTAATCAAACGCAAAGGAAGCTAGACATCACAAAGCTGTATACCACTGAGATAGCCAATGCCTATTCCAACCAACTCTCTCAATTACTCCAAACAAACACCCCTAGTTCTGATGTTCCCGACATACAGTGACAGCATATTGCGAATTCTATGACCACTGCCGCAGCGACCGTACTGCGTTATGAGAAACCACGCTCAGACAAGCCGTGGTACGATGATAAATGTCGCGAAATGTCTGAGGAAATGGATGCTGCATACAAGGCAAAACTGCAGCCAATGGCAACGCGTGCGGTGACGGAGCGTTGTAATGAGAAAAGAAGTGAAATGAAACGCCTGTTCAGCGGAAAAAACGTCTGTGGAATAAAAGAGAGAACCAGGATGTAGAAAACTACAGGCATAGAGGTAAGGTCCGAAAGTTCTACCAAAGGGTTAAAAGCAAAGGTTTTGAAACAGGGATCAACACCTGTAAGGACGGAGACGGAAATCTGGTCACGGAGTATGCTGCAAATATGGAGGGAACACTTTCGGTCTCTATTCGTTCCCGAAGGCAGCACAAATGACGAAATCACGCCAATCATCGACGATGGAGTAGATTATCCACCACCGAGCCAAAACGAGATCACCACGGCAATTGCACGGTTTAAAAATAAAAAAGATGCGGGAGCCGATGGACTGCCGGCAGCGCTTTTTAAAGGCGATAGCGATGATGTGGTAACATGCATGCACCAGCTTATAAAACGGTTTGGCTCAGGGAGTGCATGCCCGATGATTGGAATCTGAGTGTCCTATGTCCCGTGCTTAGGAAAGGCGATCCAAATATGTGTACCAGCTATCGCGGGTTTAGCATTTTACACATCGTGTACAAGGTCCTGTGTAGTGTGTTATGTGAAAGACTAAAGCCCATTCTGGCGAACCTGATTGGACCTTATCTGTTGACATTAGATCTGGATATTCACACTACGACAAATCATGGAGAAGACCCAAGATATACAGATCGACACCTACCATCTGCTTATCGACTACAAAGCCGCATTCGACAGTCCGATACGACAGAAATTTTTGGATGCTATGGCTGAGTGTGGTATCCCCGCGAAGCTAATACGATTTTGCGGGATAAGACTGACTGATACGAAGTCTTCAGTGAAAATTGGCAAAAATCTGACAGAGCCATTTTCTACCAAGCCTGTGCACCGATCTCTTTAACATCGTAATGTAGATGATCATAGGGAAGGCTGCAGTAAACACGAATAGTACCATCTTCAACAAAAGTCACATGTTGCTCGCGTATGCCGTTGATATAGATATCATTGACCGTGGATTGCGGGATGTTACTGCGGCTTTTTCGAGCATTAAAAAGCAGTCGGCGGAAGTGGGTCTGGTGATAAATGAGGACAAAACTAAGTTACTTGTTTCAACGAACAAAGAGTATACTCGTCTGCGATGCTGCGTGAACGTTGACAACTATAACTTTGAAATGCTAGATGATTTTGTCACCTTAGCTCCGCCATAAACAAAAATAATAATGTCAGCCTGGAAATCAATAGACGAGTATTGATCGCAAATCGCTGCTACTATGCGCTAAGCAAGCGATTTAATGACAAAGCGCTCTCTCGAAGAACAAAGAATCAACTCTACTAGATTCTGATCCTACCTGTCTTGATCTACAGCGCAGAATCCTAGGTAATGACACAAGCGGATCAATCTATTTTGGGATTCTTCGAGAAAAAAAATACTAAGCAAAATATTTGGACCCATCATTGTTAACGGCGAGTACCGTCATCGAATGAATCATGAGTTAGATGAGCTGTACAACGACAACGACATCAACGCTGGATTGGACATTTTGTACGAATGGAAGAAAACGCTTCGGCTCGAAAAGTCTTCGGCAATAAACTTGATCGGCGGCGCAGGAGGGTCGACCAAAACTCCGATGGGAGGACCAGGTAAAAGAGCTGTTAACTAAGCTTGGTGTGACAAACTATCTACGGAGCGCAAAAGACCAAAGTGCTTGGAATACTTTTCTACGTGCGGCTACTTATAGATAAATTTCTGTTGTTGCTGCCATTAAAGAAGAAGAAGAAGAAGTGTGGGCTGAAATGTCTCCAAAGGTTATGGGCATCCTTTTCAATGTTGTTGACAATTTTTCTATAATTTCAGTTTACCACTGCATGTAGCATATAAAATAAATAGTTTGAAGATAAAAACTGTATCAAAACATCAACAAAAAATTTATATTTGTGTTTTTCTACAGCGGAGAAAACTTTTTTGCTATTATAAGGATTTAGCCTCTATTACGGTAGTAGACATTATTCTTTTAAAATAATTACAAAATTTGTTATGAAATAAGTATTTCCATAGTCCAGTTATCAGTTACTGACCAGTGACGAAATCTCAACAAGATTCAATCAATGAATCAAGTGATGAATCAACCCATCAAAACAATTTATTTATTTTTCTTATAATATTTCCTATAAATTTCTTATGACGACTTCATAGGTGATGCCCCCTTTAAATTAATTTAATACAAATATTTTGTAATAACTTCCTCTCAATTATTTCAATACGACATCAATTATTTATAGAATCTGGTACTTAGTACAAAAAAACATGCTTTCGTATATCACGAATATACTGTATCTCTTATCTTATCAATTAGTTGCATTTAATCAAATTAAAACGATATCTGTTATTTGAGAGTGTTTTTTCATGTGTTTCAATTGGCGGCACAAATATTCAATAATTACTAAATACATATTATGTACTTATACACTTGACTAAATTTGAATGATAACAATGTAATACTATAAGTTAGGGTATATTATCTACTAAAAGGCTTCTGTTATAATTTAGTCTGAGTTTGGATACAATAAATCGCAGAAGTTAACAAGATAACGGAGAAAAACAACTAAAATGCAACGCTTAACATTTTTCAAAGGACATCTATGGCACTCTTTACCATTACTAATGATCGTTATAGTTGTTACATCTGCATCTAGTTTACATCCTTCGAACTTTGAATCTCGCATAATCAATGGCACCGAAGTCAATTGGAGCAATACACGTTACCAGGTGTCAGTGCGTTTGGAATCAGTTGACTCTTTGTTCTTTGGCAGTGGCCACATGTGTGGTGGCAGCTTAGTGGCTGCAAATGTTGTCCTTACCGCCGCTCATTGTATATGGAAGTAAGTAAAGTGTTATATTTAATAGGTAAATAATTCAAAATTATTTCTTTGTTTTCAGTGAAAATCGTCAGCAATATCGCAGTCCCAGTGAATTTTCTATAGTCATGGGAAATTTGGATCGTTCGGTGAGAACTTCAAATACTTTAAAATTGGGTGTCAGCAAAATATTGCTGAGCTCAAATTTCAATATCACCACCTTTCGGGATGATGTAGCAATTGTGATACTTAGTCAATCGGTGCCGGAATATTATACGGGATCTTCTGTGATTGAATTGAATGAGGATCTCAATTTACCAGCGGGTACTCTCTGTACAGTGACCGGTTGGGGTTTAACAGAAAAGGTATTTAAAATATATAACTAAAATGTGTGTTTGTGTCCTATAGAGAATAAGAAATAGTGTAATACCATTTTTATAACCTTTGACATGCGAACGAACGGAGTTAAGAGTATACTAATTTTGTTCTTCCATTTACAAAGCCCATGAGAAGGCGTGGTAGATATGACAATAACACAGTACAACATTTTTCAGCTCATTGATTTGGGATTCAATTCTGAGAACTGCACGTGAATGAAGCCCCAAAAAGAAGAAGTTCTGCTTCATTCGATTTGTCAACTTTCATGCCATAATAATTTAATATCGATTTGAAGTTGGTAAGTATCGTGAAGGGGAATTTATTACGTTTTAGCGTCTTTTGTTTGACATAACTCAAGAATCACTAGTCCGATTTAGCTGAACTAAATTAAATAAATTTAAAAATTAAGAATTACAATTCCTTTAATCTGTTCATGTAACGTTTCTCTACTTAAGCAACATTTTCACTTTTCCATCCATCAAATGATTTTGAACTGGGTTTCTTTAGGAGCAGTTACAATAAAGCTGGTATACTCCGTGGCGTATGAATTACGTGGAATATTACTTATGATAATCATACGCCACCATATAGTATATATGTTATGTCAAACAAATGGACCTAAAACGTGACAAATTCCCCTATACGATACTTTCTAACTTCAAATCGATATTAAATTATTGTGGCATGTAACTTGAATGATGCAGAACTTCTTCTTTTTGGGGCTACTTTCACGTGCAGTCCTCCGAATTGAGTCCCAAAATCATGTGTTGTACTGTGTAATATATAAATGATCGGCGTCGAATTCCGAGTAGATTTAAAGATATCCGTCTGTCTCCGCGATCACAGCCACAGATTTGTTATATACATAAGCTTATCTTCTCAAAGCGGAGGTTGTTCTAACACGAGCCCGATCGGTCAAAAACTACTCTCAACTCTCATACAAACTCTCCCTTTTTCAAGTATATTCCTGCGATTACAGCCGTAGGTTAAGAGCTATCGAGCAGAAACTTTGTAAATAAACTTCTGTCCTCTAAGTGGATGTGGAGTTCTAAGATGAGCAAGATTGGTCTAAAACTATTCCCACCTCCCATACTAATTGCACCATTTTGGGGGGTCTGTCATTGCGATTGCAGTTGCAGTTTAAGAGCTTCTTCTACTTTTTAATAAGCAGCAGCAACAGAAATCCATCTATCAGTAGCCGCACATAGAAAAGAATTCTAAGCGGTTTGGTATTTTGCGCTCCGTCGCACCAAGTTTATCATCTGGTACGAAGTTTTAGTCGCCCTCTCCTGCGCCGCCCATCGGGTTTATTGGCGAAGTCCTTTCGAGCCTTTCGACCTTTCATCCATTCGTACAATATGTTCAAGTCGGTCTATGTCAACGCGCTTGAATACGTCGATGTCATTGTACAGCTTTTACAGCTCTTCGTTCATTCGACGACGATACTCGCTGTTAACGATGATGGGACCAATTATTTCTATCAAAAACTCCCAGTATAGATAAATCCGCTTGTGTTATTACCCAGAATTCTGCGCTGTAGACTCTTTTTTCGTTGAAACAAATAACTTGGTTTGGTCCTCATTTATCACCAGACCCACTTCCACCGACTGCTTTTTAATGCTCGAATAGGCCGCAGTAACATCCCGCAATCCACGGCCAATGATATCTATATAATCGGCATATGCGACTAGCATGTGACTGTTGTTATAGATGGTACTATTCCTGTTTACTGTAGCCTTCTGCATAATCATCTCCATTATGATGTTAAAGAAATCGCAAGACAGAGTATTGCCTTGTCTAAAGCCTCGCTTGGTAGAAAATGGTTCAGTCAGATTTGACTTCGTGTCAGTTAGTGTCATACCGCAAAGTCGTATTAGCTTCGCGGAGATACCAAACTCAGCCATAGCATCTAACAATTTCTGTCGTATCGGACTGTCGAATGCAGCTTTGTAGTCGATAAACGGATGGTAGGTGTCGATCTGCATTTCTTAGGTCTTCTCCAGGATTTGTCATAGTGTGAATATATGGTCGATCGTGGATTTACGTGGTTTAAAGCCACACTGATGAGGTCCAATCAGGTTCGCCAGGATGTTTTAAGTCTTTCACATAACACACACTAGATAGGACCTTGTATGCGATGAGTAAAAGACTAATCCTTCGATAGTTGGTACTCACACTTGGATCGCCTTTCTTAAACACGGAAAAAAGGACACTCAGATTCTAATCATCGCTGGTGCATGCACGTTGCCAGCTCATCGCCGCCGGCTTTAAAAAGATCTTCCGGTAGTCTTATTATTTTTAAGCGTTCCGATCGCCGTGCTGATCTCGTTTTCGATCGGTGGTGGACAATCTGCTCCGTTGTCTATGATTGGTGTGATTTCGTCACCTATGCTGTCTTCGGGAGTGAGTACAGATCAAAAATGTTCCCTCCATATTTGCACTCTGAGTGTTCGTGACCAGATTTCCGTCTCTGTCCTCACAGGTGAAAATAACTATTCCAAAATCTTTGCTTCATACCTTTTAGTAGAACTTTCGCGCTTCACCTCATTCCCTTAAGTTTACCGATATCCTGGCTCTCTCTTTTCTTCCACACTATTTCCGCCTGAACAGTCATTTCATCTCCATCCTCTTCTCAATATAATGCTCCGTCACCGAACGTGTTGCCATTGGGTGCAGTTTTGCAACCATTGTATTTTCTTACATATTTCGCCACATTCATCATCGTACCAGGGATTGTCTGAGTGTGTTCTTTTAAAGCTCTAAAACTGAAATTTGGTATGAAAGGTTCTATCCCCCATAGGAGGTAGGAAGATATATAGATTTGAAACGACCCAAAAATGTAACACGTAGAAGGAGTCACTTTAGACCCTTTGGTTCTTTGAACCAAATTCGATTAATGACTTTTGAAGTCGTTTGAGCTATGTCCGTCTGTCTGTCTGTCCGACTGGTACGCACGATAACTTTTCAAAGACGAAACTAAATGTTTTGAAACTTTGTACAAGTTAATATTTCCCCAAAACTACTTACAGTGTTGAAAATGGGCTACATGACCACGCCTCTTCTGGTTCCTCCCATACAAATATACCATTCCGCCCACTTTAGTAATCGAGTAATAATAGGAACTCGAATCAGGATTTAGGAATCGAGTAGTAATATCAAAATACCCAACGCGCTCGTGCCCAAAAATCTGGAAGTATAGCCATGCCCCTTCTGGTACCTCGCATACAAATGTACCACTCCGCCCACTTTAATGATGGAGTAATAATATTAATACACCAATATTTAGTAAAGCTATAACAGGATAAAGTTTTGGAGAACATTCTGGAAGTCTAGCCGCGGCCCTTCTGGTACCACCCATACAAATGTACCACTCCTCCCACTTTAGAAATCGAGTAATAGTGTTAAAATAATAGAAAAATTTTATGGTTTACTGAGGTTGAGGGTATATGTAAATCGGTTTGCCCGACTGAAACTTTCTTACTGGTTTTTATGACACTTCGAGTATTAATTTGACTTTCTAGTTTTTTCTGAATCCTCTGCAAACAAAATGTGGTCCTGTATCTACATGATATCATTTTGTTCTTAATACTAAACTTTCTTGTAAGTAAACATTTATTTTTTTTTCTTATCTTTTAGAATATCTACACAAGTAAACTAATGACCGTTGATGTACCCATCATCAGCAGATCTCAGTGTTCTCTCAATTATGGACGTGCCACAATACTGGATGGCATGATCTGTGCCGGTTATATGACCGGTGTACGTGATGCGTGCTCTGGAGATTCTGGTGGGCCACTAGTGTGCAATAATAAACTGGTGGGCATTGTCTCCTTTGGCATTGGATGTGCTGTACCCGGTTTTCCAGGTGTCTACACAGATGTGGCTTATTATGCGCAGTGGATACATAGTCTAATGGGCGGCTTAATGAAAAAGCAGAATGCTTCTCTAATAACTGGTAATGTGGCGGATTCATCAAACGCCACATATACAAATTCTTCATCCACAAACTCTACACTGCCAATCTTTACAACTCTGGTGTTAGCTGCAAATACAACACAAAATACAACAAAGCCAGTCTACAGCAGTGCCGCAAGTACAAGCGCCGTAGTAAATGCGAATACAACATTAGGTACAAATTCGACACCACCTTTTGTTGGTAGCGGCGCACCTGGTATACATTACAGGGCATTTACATTATCATTTGTATTTGTCTTCGTGCTGTGCATTTGCAATGTATTTGTTAATTAAAAACAACCAATGTGTTCTATTTTGTAAAGTTGAAAAATACAACGATTTAATAAACATGTAAGACCAAAATCCTTTGACAAATTTGTATTTTGTTAACTTTGGATGAAAATACAATTGAAGTTTTGTCTTTTAGTATATCTGAGTCGATAAACACAGATCACACCACGAAAGTAATTTTGTTTCTTTGGTACTTAGTATTTTACTACAAAGGATACAGTCTAAATTTTTAAATTGTAGGTATATGGACTCTCTTTGTATATTGTTTCTTCATACTATGACTACATCTGCATATCTTATATAGTAAAAAAATTATATCAACTCAAGCATTTCATAAAAAAAGATTCTTTGTATTCTTATATATAACATTCTTAAATACTACTATATTTGGCAAACTTAACAATATCTATCACATATAGCAACTTAACTAGTAAACTTAATACAAACGGCCACCCAACATTTACATTCACAGCTGAAACATTTTTGAACGTCTCACAGCTACACAAGTGAGTAGCAGAAAACCCAAAGCTCCCCATACCGAACTGTTTTGGTGATGGCCATTGCCAATTTTTGACTTAATCCATTTTGAATGATATGAACTATCTGTATACACAGCAGGATTAACGTTGTTTTTGTTAAAACTCTTTAGGCCTATCAATTTGTTGCCTATGAATAGAGGAGATCCGATATCCTTTTGTAACGCCTCCGATGTGGAGATACACAACATGCCAGGGCCATACATGGCACCATAATGTTGCAGACATTCTTGATCGTTCACCTTAGTGGCATCTAAGGACATTAAAGGATTAAGATGCATACCCTAAAATTGAAAAATACGATATTAGAAATACGTGAAGATTTGGAAGGTAAATATTTAACTCACCTCCTGAGTTTTCAGCCATGTGGTCACCTTAAATTGTTTACTGCTGCCACTGTCATACCAATTGGAGTTGTGCAATTTTTGCAATTGCCAAGTAATCGGTTTGACATTTTCTGCTACGTCGGGTATATCACGTTCCAACATAAGCACGGCTAAATTGTCACGTAGATTTTCGCCATCAAATGTTTTAGGTTGATAGCTGTGAGTCACGCTGTAGATAAGGGAACGCTCGTGCTGTTGATAGCGTGCCAAAGAACCCAAAATCACCTTTAACTCGGAGGGATGATAAGGTTCGTTTGTATGATAACTGCAAAAAAACAAAAGAAGAATTGCAAGTGCATTAATATGCTGTCATATTGCAATATTATCGGCTAACACTAAATATGATAACTCAAGTGGGTGTTATAAATAAATAAAATATTAATAAATTTGAATAGAAATAAAAAAAATATTTTCTAAAGCTTAACGAAATTAGATTAATTCTTTAATTTTATTGTATGCCAAAAATATCGCTTTGTCTTTAATTAAAGGGTGGTTATTTCTTTTTATTATGATAGTATCGGTATGCTTCAATTATGTATGGAACAAAATATCGGCCAAATGGCCGCGGCGACCATAGGGGCACACCTCCATCCAAATTTTTGATGACGCTGAGGCATATTTGAGGTTCTATGAGGTTAATGTGCCGAATTATCTCATCCTTTAGCTCTTGAATTGCTGCTGGCTTATCGACTTACACCTTTTCTTTAAAATAACCCCAAAGAAAGAAGTCAAACGATGTCAAATCTTATGATCTTAGCTGCCTATTGACATCGCCACCACGTGAGATAACACAGTAATTGAATTTGTTGCGCAAAAGAGCCATTGTTTCGTTATCTGTGTGGCAAGTGGCACCGTCCTGTTGAAACCACAAATCATTCACATCCATATCTTTCAATTCGGGCCATAAAAAGTTTGTTTTCATCTCACGATAGCGGCATTCACAGTAACTGCCTAACCGGCCTCATTTTGGAAAAAATACCGCCCAATGATGCCGCGAGCCCGTAAACCGCACCAAACAGTCACTATTTGTGGGTGCATTGGTTTTTCGACAATCACTCTTGAATTATCATTCGCCCAAATGCGGCAATTTGTTTGTTCTCCTAAACTTAATCATGTTATAGATTAACAAAACACAGAATTTGGACACGATCGCGTTGGGCATATCGATATTATTACTCGATTTCTATGGGAGGTACCAGAAGGGGCATGGCTAGACTTCCACATTTTACCTCCAAACTTTATCCTGCTTTAACTTTTTTAAATACAGAATTTGGGCAGGATCACGTTGGGTGTATTAATTATATTAATCGATTTCTAAAGTGAGCGGGCGGTACATTTGTACGGGAGGTACCAGAAGGGGCATTGCTGGACTTTCAGTTTTTGTCCAAACTTTATCCTGCTATAGCTTTACTTGATGTAGAATTTGGACACGATCGCATTTTGTTTCTTGATATTATTACTCGACTTCAAACATGGGCGGATTGGTACAGTTGTATGGAAGGTACCAGAAGGGGAGTGGCTATACTTCCAGTTTGTTTTGCAAAACTTAATCCTGACATAGCTTTGGGTGTATTGATATTTTTAGTCGATTTCTAATGTAGGCGGAATGATATATATGTATGGGAGGTACTTGACGTGGCGTGGTCAGTAGCCAATTGGCAATACCATAAGTAGTTTAGGGGAAATGTTAACTCGTACAAAGTTTCAATAAATTTGGTTGAGTCTTTTGAAAGTTATCGTACGTACCAGCCGGACAGACAGGCGGACATGGCTCAAACGACTCAAAAAGTCATGAGTCGAATTTGGTTCAAAGAAACCTAGGGCCGTAGGTTTCACTTACCTGTAGGGTGTGGGTCATTTGTATGGGAGAACCAGGAAGGGGTGGGATTTTTTGCCTATTTGGGAAATTTTATTCCCATTATAAGCTTCAAAATAATTAGTTACTTACGAAAGTTATTGTGCGTACCAGCCAGACAGACAGACGGGCATGGATCAAACGGCTTAAAATCGAATTTAGTTCAAGGTAACCTACGGTCCAGTGTGACTCCTGATTTGTGCAATGCTTTTGGGTCGTATCAAAAGTTATATAAGGGGGGATTAAAATAACATTTGGTATGTGGCAATATGGCTTTATCTACGCGTCTTCTATATGGAGAAGAGTCCTTATAGTCAGAACTTCTACATAGGGAGATAGTTAACATTACTTTTGGAAAAATGTTTATCTTTCTTAACACTTCTTCTGTGTATAAGTTGCCATCATTGCCTGAATACAAATTTGACTTTAAAGATATACCAGCTGACCTGACAGACTTTGTTTTGTCTCTAGAGTTATTCAAAAATATGTTTCGAACTGTAACAGTTTAATAATGATTCATCCATTCTTTTGTATGTTGCCATGCCTACTGTTGCAATTATTCCTATTCTTATGTACATTATGGACAAAGGAACTCATGAAAACTTCCAAGACTCTCACTGTTATACTTCTACTAATATCAGATGTGAAACATATATTTTTTATAGGAGGGGCCTCGCCTATTATTCCAATCCCGCCCAGTTGTCAGCCAATTTCACAAATTACTAGTTGCGTTTTTTTAAACTGGAGTCGTTTGGGTGGGGTCACGCCCACTTGATATGTCGAAATTTCATGCAGCCTATTGCTCCTGCCTTTCTAATGAAACCGGTCTAGGGAACATCGGTTAAACGGTTTTAAATTCTTCTACAATTCTATAAATTCTACAATATAATTTAAATTTACTTCAATTTCACCCTTACTTGTAAACACAACTGGCCGTTGTTAATACCACCGAGGGTGCTATCACTGCACCAGAGCACATATGACCCTCACCATATTTTACATCCAGTTCCTTTAATCTAATCGAGGCATGATATTTGGTATTATTAAAAGTAGCCTCGGTGCCGTTCACATCGTGCGTATAATGTAATATACGATTATCATATGAATCCAATTGGGTATTACCTGAAACAATAATAAAAACAAAATAATCGATTACTTTCGGGCAACACAAACACTAATGTGTTATCTCTTTATGAGAAGCTTTAATAAAATATATTTAAGTGTTTTTTTTTTTGGTTATTCAAATGTTATCTATCATTTATTATTGGCCGTTATTTTTATATACGATAACAGAAATTGGACAACCGTTGCGGACCCCCCACGGTGTGTTGTTGGTTGGTTGGGTTAGTAACGGTGGCAGTGACGATGGCGGTGACGCTGATGATGTCCTATTAAAATATTTAAGCATTTTGAATGTATTTCGATCGTACGATGTTTTGGTTCTTTGTGTGTTTTGTTGTTAAAGAAATTTCCCTAGCTGTTATCGTATCAAAAGTGGCTCTTAATTAAGATTTTGATTTATTTCATAATGTGTGTTTGAGATAAGTTTATGTTTGTTCTGGTTTTTTTTGTGGACTTTCTTTGTTTAGTGTTCATAGGTTACCAGGCAGGCGTCCTGGCAGCTATTTGGTATTTTTAGCTTATTTGTGTTGTTATTATCTTGATCACGCAGTAGCAGCTGAAGAAAGAATTATTAGCTGCATAACTACATGAGCTCTTAACATGTTTTCAACAATATACCAATATTGACCGATAACAACTTCTAACAACATATTATTGCTTGTACAATCTTAGTAAAGATGTCCGATTGGATTTACCAAATAGTTTGCATGTGATTAATGAGTTGTTTTGATTAAGGGTTTCAAATATATTTCATATCTGTAAAATAACAGTACGACTTTTAGTGAAAAAAAAAAACGTAACCCCATGAATGAGGTATGGGATAGCTTCTCACGTTGTTGTGAATTAACACGCTTTCTATTTTTAGATTCACAACCAACGGCACTTACTTGTTTATCGACGAATGCGAACGTCACTGGTTGAGATGCTCTGACTAGACATGCCGATTGACTCGACACTAATATTGGGAAGTTGCTGTCGACAGTATTCGAGAGGAGCCGACAGTGAAAGAATTTTTTTTTATAAGATGACTGGAGCCAGGAGTTAAACCTGTGATCTCTCGCATGATAGTCGCGTGTTCTAACCACTATGCCACGGCCGGTCCCGACTTTCTGTGAAGGGTAAGGGTTTTAAGTCGGAAAATATACACATATATTGTTACTCGATATCTAAAGTGGGCGAAATGGTACATTTGTATAGAGATGCCAGAAGGGGCGTGGCTAGACTTCCAATTGGTTCTACAAAACTTTATTTTTTTATAGCTTAACAAAATACAGAATTTGGGCACGATCGTGTCGAGTGTATTGATTTTACTGCTCGGTTTATAAAGGGGGCGGAATGGTACCAGAAGTTGCGTGGCTAGACTTTCAATTTGTTCTCCAAAACTTTATCCTGTTATAGCTTAACAAAATACAGAAATTGGGCACGATCGCCTTAGGTGTATTAAAATTATTACTCGATTTCTAAGGTGAGCTTTACCAGCTGGGTATGGTAGGTACCAGAAGGGGTGAGGCTAGACTTCCAATCTGTTATTTAAAACTTTATCATGTTATAGTTTTACGAAATATAGAATTTGGGAACGATCGATCCAATTCTAAAGTGAGCGGTATCAGATGGGTACGGGAGGTACCAGAAGGGGCGTGGCTTGACTTCCAATTTGTTTTTTTAAACTTTATCATGTTATAGTTTTACTAAATATAGAATTTGGGAACGATCGAATTGGATGTTTTCTTATAATTACTCCATTTCTAAATCAGGCGGAATTGTATATCTGTATGGGAGGCACCAGAAGGGGCGTGGCCTACATGGCCCATTTTCAATACCGAAAGTATGTTTGGGAAAATATTAACTTGTGCAAAGTTTCAAAACATTAGGTTGCGTCTTTCGAAAGGTACGTAACGTACGTACCAGCCGGACAGCCAAACGAACAGACGGGCATGGATCAAACGACTTAAAAAGTCATGTATCGATTTTGGTTCAAAGAAACCTAGGGTCTAAGGTTTAGGGTCTAAGATTCTATGACCCTACGAGTAGGAGGGTATATTTCATTTGATACGACCCAAAAATGTTACACATAGAAGGAGTCACTTTAGACTCTAGGTTTCTTCGCGCCAAATTCGATTCATGACTTTTTAAATCGTTTGAGCCATGTCCGTCTGTCTGTCCGGATGGTGCGCACGATAACTTTCGAAAGACGCAAACAAATGTTTTTAAATTTTGCACGAGTTAATATTTCCCCAAAACTACTTACAGTATTGCAAATGGGTTACTTGGCCCCGCCCCTTCTTATACCTCCCATACAAATGTACCACTCGGCCCACTTTAGCAATCGAGTAATCTATATATATAAAAGGCTTGGGTGACTGACTGATCACTCCCCAGCCCAAACGGCTAAAGCTAGAACCGTGAAATTTAGAATGTAGGTTTCTTTTATGACGTAGGCGCGCACTAAGAAAGGATTTTTGGAAATTCGGACTGCAAGGGGGTAAAATGGGCGTGTCACCGCCCCATACAACTGGAATTTTAAAATGGCTGTATCTTTTAAATCATTATAGGTACGAAGTCGAGATTTGGTACGTATATCGGTCGTATAAGAAAAAATAATTTTTGTTTATATAAAGTGGGCGGTGCCACGCCCCTTATTGAAAAATTTTTATACTGGCTAAATGAATGGACCGATTGTAATGAAATTTTCACTGTGAGTTACCGTCCGCAGGGCCTCTATCATAGGCTACATAAAAACAAAATTAGACAAAGGGGCGTGGCACCGCCCACACAAACCGAAATTTCAATCGGTCATATCTCAATAGCCATTAAAGGTATAAAGATGAGATTTGCTACAAATGTTACTGATATAAAGAGGAATACTTCTGGCTGGAAAATGGGCGGTGACACGCCCCTTTTGAAAAAATCGTTTTCTTGGCAAAACAAACAGACCGATTGCAATAAAATTTTAACTGTGTAGTACTATCCGTAGGGCCTCTACCATAGGCTACATAAAAACAAAATTAGACAAAGGGGCGTGGCACCGCCCACACAAACCGAAATTTGAGTTAGTCATATAGCCCGAGCCATTAGGGGTATGAAGATGAGATTGGCTACATATGTTACTGGTATAAGAAGGATAAGGTCTTGCTAAAAAATGGGCGGTGCCACGCCCCTTATTGAAAAATTGTTATACTGGCCAAATAAATGGACCGATTGTAATGAAATTTTCACTGTGAGGTACTGTCCGCAGGGCCTCTATCATAGGCTACATAAAAACAAAATTAGACAAAGGGGCGTGGCACCGCCCACACAAACCGAAATTTCAATCGGTCATATCTCAGTTGCCATTAGAGGTATGAAGATGAGATTTGCTTCAAATGTCACTGATACAAAGAGGAATACGTCTGGCTGGAAAATGGGCGGTGCCAAGCCCCTTTGGAAAAAAATCGTTATCCCTATGAAATAAATTGACAGATTTCAACAAAATTTTCACTGTGTAGCACTGTCAGCGGCTACATAAAAAAACATAATTAGACAAAGGGGCATGGCACCGCCTACACAAACCAAAATTGTAATCGGTCATATTTCACAGGCCATTAAAGGTAAGAAAATAAAATTTGCATTTGGTACATAGTGGATAATGTATCTCTGGGAAATAGGCGGTGCCACGCCTCTACTGGATAAAATGTTAGTCAGTCATATTAATAGAATGATTGTTATAACATTTTCATTATCCATTTATTTCAAATTGCTTACTGGGTGTAAATAGGAAAATGTAATTTGGGGTGGTTGTTCCCCTTTTCAAATAATAGTCAGCTATGAATTGGTTTTTGGATATTCGTATCGCAGAAATTGATATGGACAATTCATATCAAAGTGGGTAAAAAAATAGAAAAAGAGATAAAAATTGTACTTTCGCCCAGACCAAACGGCTAAATCATTAATCATTTTTATGGGCTTGCTGCCTATGGAATTAGAACGAAGAAAGGACGGTTTTCGAAATTCTTACCTTTCAGAAGTAAAAATGCCGAAAGTGATAAACTGGTACTAAACGGCTAAAGGTATAGTCGCAAAAATTTAAGTGAATATTTTAGTTGTGCGATGTGAAATAATTTTGTGAAATTCTGGTACAATGTTCCAGACCAACTGCCTAAAGGTAAAGTTACGAAAATGTAAAAAGAATTGCTGCCTGTAGAATTAGAGAGCCAACAGAAGAAGTTGTAGAAATTCGAACATTTAGGCGTAAACAGGCAGAAAGGGGATAAAACTGGTACCATCACCCAAATCAAAAGGCTAAATCCATAATCGTATAAGATGATGATTCCTATACAATTAGAGGGAGTACCAGTCCATTTAAGATGTGAATCTTTTGAAATTCGTACTTTTAGGTATAATAAGGTACTAAAGCGGTACAATCGCTCAGACTAATGAGATAAAGCTACAATCACATAAATGGGGTGTTTGTTCCTCTTATGATGATTTTACCTGTATTGCTTAAATTCATAACAAGATTAATTGTAAGTATGGGTGAAGCAACGCGAGCCGGGAAAGCTAGTAATATCATAAAAATAGAAAATTTTATGTTTTACTGAGGGTAAGTCGGGTTGCCCGACTAAAGCTTTCTTACTGGTTTGTCGTATCAAATGATTAAAAATATTTGCCCGATCTTTATTTCATAAGTTTTTTCGTACAGCTGGAGCAAAATATTGAGCAAAGACATGTAAAGATGTGTAAACACCCTGTAATAGCTCAACAGTGAAAGTTTAGTTAAAGATTTCTCAAAGATCTGAGTTTGGATTCGTCAAAAGTCCCATGGTGTGAGTCTACAAATGGAAGTGATGAAGGGTATCGAACTTCGGCATTCTTTGATTGACTGTAAAATATTTGTTTTCAATTTTCTCTAATATTATATCGTTTTTTTCTTCAAATATATAATTTTTGTTCTTTTAATAAATTGAGCTCTTCTCATAAAGTTTTTAATTTCGTTGTTCTATTTGATATAACGAATCCTACAAGGATAAAGAGCAATTGATATTGCAAATTAATCTTATATATTTCTCAAAAGTAAAAAAAAAAATATTGCGATATTACAAACAATCGATATTTTTATTTCGTTTTACTGCTTTGTGTGGATAACATAACTCCTCCATACATTATATTATGTCCAAACTTTAAAAAGGAAAGCTTATACATTTCTGAGAACATATTTCATTTTTATTTTCCTTTTTTTTTGTAACTTTCTTCAAGATTTTGTAAACTTTTTTTTTTTTGTAATGGTATTATTTATTCCTTTATATGCGCGAAATATTTTTAGTTTTTTCAAATCTTTTTGCATATCATTATCATTATTTTCACTCTGTTGTTATTCTTACAATATCATTTTGTTTAACTTACTTGGCTGCATTTCACTGCACAAAAACACTATTAAGAAAATTTTCATAATTTTACGTATATCCTCATTTCGATGCATTGCTGTAGATTTTTTTTATGTATTTTTTCCAACTATATTTGTTACTTTCCACAATAATCCTTAATCCTAAATTATTGTTATCGGAGCTAAACGAAATGAGTCGGTCAACCACTCTAAGGTTCTAACAACAAGTGTCTAAAGTAAAAAGTCTTAAGCGATAAAGAAACCTTTTGTTGTTTAGCAAACAACATTCGTTGTTTTGCATGTTGTCGTTGTTGTAGTGGTGAGTATTTCTTGACCACTGATAAAGGTATAAAGAAAGAACAAAACGTGAACGAAAAGCTAAATCCCACAGAAATTCCCATACGAAATCTATGGCACGCGTATTTTAAGTCGTATGATAATAAAAATAATGTACTACGACGCAAAGCACATCACTGACGCTCATGATCGTTAACGCTGTATTATTGATTAGTTCTAGTGGTAAGAAGGTAGCATGATAACTAACTAGCATATGTGGGTATGATAATTTCCCGATAAAATCATATTAAAAATCATTTTGATAACACTAGTTTACAGCCATTTTGGTCTTTGGATACCACTATTTTTTTATGATAGAGGACTGGTTTCTGATTAAGAAAAAAAATTTTAAAAAAATTTTTATGGAGTGGATTTTTTTAAAAAAATTTTTTTGTAAAATTTTTTTCTTTGTTGACGGTACCTTTGGATATTAACCTATATTTCAAGTTCTAGACGGGCGATCAGGACAAAAGAGGTACCAAATTTATAAGAATCAAATGGCCAACAAGAATTATGCCACTTTAAGTCAAGAAATTGCTTTATTTTGCCTTACTGGCTGAATTTATTTGAAAAATTGAGGTTTTTTCATGAAAAATAGCGTCTCCTTTTTTAGTTTTAAAATAATGAAAAATCGAAAACTCGAGATAAAATTTTTTTGAAACCTTCTGCGTATAGTGAACACCTTAGCAAACAAATGTAGTATTGCAGAAGAGAATCTATGGACTAGTTAAAAAGTAATGGTCTCTGAAAGTTGGCATACAGAAATTAAGTTTTTATAAATATTTGAATTTTTGCATTTGTCGGAACTGCAGAATATGGTCCGAAAGCCCAAACAACAACAAAAATATACCATTCACTTCGTCTTGGTCCCATAACATCGAAATAGTAGGTCAAAATGGGAGGCGAGGCCCTTGATGCACTTGGGGGGGTCAAGAAAGGGGCTGCTTGGATTCTATGATGACCGCCTATGTGCGGGTACTCAAATGACAGATATTTTCGAGACGAATACAACGGTAGGACTCGTAGAGTCTTGAAATTGACACCACTGGATTGGTCTCAAAAATAACTTTCATTTGAGTACCCGCACATAGAGGACCGAAGGGGACCCTTTTTTTGACTCCCTAGGTCCCCAATAAGTCTTAAAAATTACACCATTGGATTCGTCTCAAAAATATCTTTCATTTGAGTACCCGCACATAGGCGGTCATCATAGAATCCAATGAGCCCCTTTCTTGACCCCACCAAGTGCATCATGGGCCTCGGTTCCCATTTTGACCTACTATTTCGATGTTATGGGACCAAGACGAAGTGAATGGTATATTTTTGTTGTTGTTTGGGCTTTCGGACCATATTCTGCAGTTCCGACAAATGCAAAAATTCAAATATTTATAAAAACTTAATTTCTGTATGCCAACTTTCAGAGACCATTACTTTTTAACTAGTCCATAGATTCTCTTCTGCAATACTACATTTGTTTGCTAAGGTGTTCACTATACGCAGAAGGTTTCAAAAAAATTTTATCTCGAGTTTTCGATTTTTCATTATTTAAAAACTAAAAGAGGAGACGCTATTTTTCATGAAAAAAGCTCAATTTTTCAAATAAATTCAGCCAGTAAGGCAAAATAAAGCAATTTCTTGACTTAAAGTGGCATAATTCTTGTTGGCCATTTGATTCTTATAAATTTGGTACCTCTTTTTTCCTGATCGCCCGTCTATAACTTGAAATATAGGTTAAAATCCAAAGGTACCGTCAACAAAGAAAAAAATTTTACAAAAAAATTTTTTAAAAAAAATCCACTCCATAAACAATTTTTTTAAATTTTTTTTCTTAATCAGAAACCCGTCCTCTATCATAAAAAAATAGTGGTGTTCAAAGACCAGAGAAAAAATAATTATTTGTAAAGTAGTGTAATCAGTATAGAATAAAATCTATAATATAAAAATAAGTCGCTGAATGTGTTGCTAAGCGCAAAACTCGAGAACGGTTGGACCGATTTGGCTCAATTTTTTTTTCAGTTATTCGTAATTGCCAGGAGTAGGTTTTTACGAAAGAAAATTTTGGAAAAATCTTTCGGAAAAGCCGGAAAATTGGAAAACCCGAATATTGCTTTTTTGTATGGAATTTTTTGTGCAATTGTTATGAATGATTTTTCGAATGGAAAAATTAAAAAAATTTTGTTGGAAAATTCGGAAAATTCCGGAAAAATTCGAAAAATTTTAATACTATTTTTCGACGAAATTTTGCTTTTTGTCGTACTATTTGATAGTTTTGAACGATGTAACTTGCGAAAAATTTCGGATAATTATTCCGAAATGACTTTCCGAATAGAAAAATATATAAATTGTCGGTGGAAAACTCGGAAAATTCCAAAAAAACCGACAAATTTGAATTTTTTCGGCAAAATTTTGCATTTCATCGCCTGATTTGAGGTAAATCGCATGTTAAATTTTTGTCGGTTTTCGAATAGAAAAATGGAAAGTTTTAGTTGGAAAATACCAAAAAAAAGTTCTTTTTTTTCGACAAAATTTTTTTCGTATGTTTTTGTAATTTTTGGCGATGTAAATATGAACAATTTCGAACAATTATGACTTTTGAAATTGAAAATTAGAAAAATTCTTGGTGGAAAACTCGGAAAATTCCAGAAAAAAATCGAAAGATTTGGATGCCTTCAACGAAATCTTCTATTGTATCGCTTGATTTGATGATTTCAGACGACGTAAAGGTGAAAAATTTGTTGTGTTGCTGAAAAATTTCGGATTATTGTGAAATATAGTGTGAAAAATGTATAGTAATTTATCAAGAAAGAACGTTGTCCCAGTTTGCTCAATTTTTTTTTCAATTTTTCATAATTGGCAGGAATTTTTTATGACAAAAAATTTTGGGAAAATCCCTAGGAAACGCCGGGAAAATTGTGTGTAATTGTTACGAAATGGCTTTTCGAATGCAAAAATAGAAAATTATTAGCGAAATACTCGAAAAATTCCGGAAAATTTAACGGGATAAATAATTTCTATATATTTATAAAAATGGTGTAATAGTAATTTATATAGTCATTCATCAATTGAGAACGGCTGGGCCGATTTTGCTCAATATTTTTTTTAGTTGTTCGTAATTGCCAGGAGAATGTTTATGTGAAAGAAAATTCCTTCGGAAAAGGCGGAAAATAGGGAAACTCGAAAACTGCCTTTTTGTATGGAATTCTTACGGAATGGATTTCCGAATCGAAAAATAGAAAATTTTTGTTGAAATATTCAAAAAATTACGGAAAAATTAAAAAAAAAATTTAATTTTTTTTCGACGAAATTTTGCATTTTAGATAATTATTCCGAAACGACTTTTCGAATGGAAAAATAGAAAAATTCTTGGTGGAAAACTCGGAAAATTCCGGTAAAGCTCGAAAAACTTGGATCTTTTCACCGAAATTTTGCATTATATTACTTGATTTGATGAAAATCGCAAATTGAATTTTCGTATAAAATTTTGTAAGCCATTGTTCCGTAGTGGCTATTCGAATGGAAAAATGTTTGTTGGAAAACTACGGAAAAATTAAATTAAAATTGAATTTTCTTTTTGGACGAAATTGCTTATTTTAATGTTTGATTTGATAATTTTGGACGATGTGAATATGGAAAATTTCGGATAATTATTCAAAAATGACTTTTCGAATGGAAAAATAGATCGTCCTTTCGAATTCAAGCGATTTAAATTAACCATTCGATTGGCTTTTGTGATGACAATCAATAAATCGCAAAGCCAATTGTTGGAAGTTTGTGGGACCAATCTCGAATTCCCCTGCTTTTCGCACGGTCAGCTGTACGTTTCCTGTTCGCGTGTCGGCAAACCGTCTTCAATGTTTGTTTTTGCGCCGAAAAACAAATCGAAATACATTGTTTATCAAATCGCTCTTCACTAATTTCGAATAAATTCAAATAAATTACATTAAAATTTTAACTATCGGTATTAATATTACCCTGAAGCTTATATGAAGGCGTTACCTTTGGAGCGAGACAAAGTTCGCAGGGTACGAAGTTGTATGGCAGAACAACGTTTGCCGGGTCAGCTAGTAAAATAATAAAATACAGATTTCGACAATTTCTAGAGTGCATGTATTGCACAATGTATTGATAGTTTACATAAAGCTTTATTCTGTTTACTGTTATGTTTTTTTTTTTAAATGGTCTTAAAGTGTCCCAGCAACATATTTGTAGATTAGGTTTAGCTGCACTGAACACACTATCCGGACCAGATCATTGATATGTGGATTTTGACATTTTCCAAATAATATTGATAAGATTTTTTTTATGTTTTTACTTTTGTTTGTTTGCTTATTTATTATGATTTTGGACTTTTTTTTATTATGTTCACTTTTCACATGTTTTGCACGAGTTTACTGAACTAAATGTAAATAAATTTTGTGCGTATATTCATAAGTGGGAAGAAAATTTGTATATGAAGTGAACCCTTGTGACGGGTCAGTAAATGCATTATGCATGTTATGCGATATATTATAGATAAATAACATGCCCATTAAGTAAATTAGTAAATAGCGATGCTTTGTGGTCCATCAATTTTAAACATGTAAATATCAATGCAAATAATTTTGACAATTATTCATTAATTAGTTATTTAGAAAACTATTTTACAAATAGATATCTCTGGCTAGAAGCTTTATAACAATTAAAATAATACATTTTCTAAATACTATATGTTATAAATGCCGGTAAGCATTAACCAAAAGTAATACAAAGCACACAATCGCAAACTTTGGACTTTATCAGCCGATAACAAATTTGGACACGTTACAGTTGAATGACGACCATAATAAATCTAAAATAGCACAGACGAAAGCGACTGCAATGTCATAGCCATAAAATTAAATTTTGAACTGAAAGCTAGATATTCTAAGGTGCGGTCAATACAGACAAACTGTCTGTATTTATTTTTTTTGTTTTTATTCTTGTTGACATTGGATTTATTTATAACGTCAACCTACGGATAGAAGGGTATATCTCATTTGATACGACCCAAAAGTCTAACACATAAAAGGTGGCCCTTTAGACCTTAGTCGTTGAATAAGTCGTTTAAGCCATGTCCGTCGTCCAAAACTACTTACAGTATTGCAAATGGGCTAAATGGCCACGCGCCTTCTGGCCATACAAATATACCATTTCGCCCACTTTAGAAATCAAGTAATAATATCAATACACCCAACGCATTTTTAAGTCGTCGTGAAGCATCTTGTCGAACCGCAATACAGAAATTGTTAGAAAAATTTGAGCTGTTGGGACATGTTAGTGATGTGAAGAATAAAACCCATGCACGTCGCTCAAGAACAACGAGAATATTGCTGCTGTAGCCCAAAGTGTTGAAGATAACCCAGGTTTGTCCATTCCTCGTCGTTCTTTGGAATTGGGCATTACACCGTATTTTGCGTAAAGACTTGAGTCCTAAGGCTTACAAAGTTCAGTTAACACAAGAACTAAAGCCAGCAGATCATCAACAACGTCGTGTCTTTGCTGATTGGGTCCTTCAAATTCATGAAAATGATCCGGATTTCCATCGAAAAATCATCTTGATTGATGAGGCCCATTTCCACCGCGGTAGCTATGTCAACAAGCAAAATTATCGCATCTGGGGCTCGAAAACCCAAAGAGTTATTGTTGAGAAGCCTCTCCATCCTCAACATGTGACTGTTTGGTGCGGTTTATGGTCCGGCGGGTTCATTGGACCTTACTTTTTCGAAAATGAGTTTGTACTAACAGTTACGGTGAATGGATTGCGCTAACGAGAGATGATTAATGATTTGTTATGGTCGGAGTTGGATGGTATTGATCTGGACAACGTTTACTTTCAACTAGACGGCGCTACGTGCCACATAAGCAACGAAACCACTGGCCTTTTACGGGAAAAGTTTCCGGACCTTGTTATCTCTCAAAGTGGTGATCACAATTGGCCATCGAGATCTTGTGATTTAACACCTTGCGACTTCTTCCTTTGGGCCCACGTGAAAGATAAGGTCTACGCCAACAGCTCAGCGTCGATTCAAGACCTCAAAGATAAAATTTGTGAGGCTATCGAGGACATAGGACAGCCATTTTGCGATTTGGTTATGGAAAATTTTATGAAAAGAATATGGTCCTGTAAGCGTGCCAGTGGGGGCCATTCGGCTTATGTTGTTTTTCAATATTAACGGCATATGAAATAAACATCCGATCTTTTATCTCAAAAAATTGAATTTTTCTTTGAATACCAAAATAACACCTCTTATTAGAAAACCCCTTACTTAAAAAGTCATGAATCGATTGTACTTCAAAGAATCTACGGTCTAAAGTGACACCTTCTATGTGTTACAGTTTTGGGTCGTATCAAATGATATATACCCTCCTACCCGTAGGGTGAGGGTACACAAATTGATTTGAGGCACTCCGCTTCTGGTAGCTCATATACAAATGGAGCTATAAAGCTAAAACAGGATAAAGTTTTAGAGAAAACACTGGAAGTCGAGCCACGCCCCTTGTTGTACTTCCAATATAAATCGAGTAATAATATTAATACACCCACCGCAATCGTGCCTAAATTCTGTTGTTAAGCTATAAAGTTTTGAAGAAAAAATTGAAAGTCTAGCCACGCCCCTTCTGGTACCTCTTATACGAGTATACCAATAGGCCCACTTTATAAATCGGGTAGTAATATATATACTTCCAACGCTATCGTGTCCAAATTCTGTATTTATTTAATAAAGCTATAACGGGATACAGTTTTGGAGAAAATACCGGAAGTTGAGCCACGCCCCTTCTGGTTCTTTCCATATAAACCGAGTAATAATATCAAAACACCTAATCCGATGGTGCCCAAATTCTCTATTTTGTTAAGCTATAAAAGGATAAAGTTTTGGAAAAAAAAATGGAAGTCTAGCCACGCCCCTTCTGGTATCTCCTATAACATACAAATATACATCCCACCTTATAAATCAAGTAATATGAACAATACGCCCTTCGCGATCGTGCCTAAATTCTGTATTTAGTAAAGCTATACCTAAATACATTTTTCAGAAAAAAATGAATTTTTGGCACGCCCCTTCTGGGACATCCCATGGAAATGAACCCTTCCGCCCACAATAGAAATCGAGTAATCGAGCAATACGCCTAACGCGATCATATCCAAATTCTATATTTTGTAAAGATATAACAGGATAAAGTTTTGTGTAATCCTGTACCGACATTTAAGTCAAGAGAACTGACCGTTTAATACCCTCACCCATACTAGACGAGACGTTTAGTAAAACTGTAGGAAAGGTTGCAGTTCTCGGGGTACCGAAGTGCCTTGTGTGTGAAATAGTAATTTTTCACAAATCGGTTATTTTGTATAGGAGGTACCAGAAGAGTTCGGCTGATATAGTCCATATTCATTACTGAGTTAAATTTTAATAAAGTTAAAATCTAAGAGGGTTAATTCGGTCATATGTATGGGAGGTACCAGAAGGTGTGTGACACATATTTTGGTTTTCTTAGTAGCTGTCTACTATTAGAGAATAATTTAACTGACCGATTTCAAATATCCCCGAGTTGACCGATTGGATGTTATGGAAGAAATAAAATTTTTCCAAAAATAGGTCATTTCGTATGGGAGGTACCAGAAGGGGTCAGCCCATATGGTCCATATTAATTCCAGAGTCAAATTTTCATAAGCATATAAATTACGCAAAATATGACTGAAGTCACTATGTATGTATATAAACCTATAGGGTTCATTCGGTCATTTGTATGGGAGCTACCATCTTCTCCAGTTGTTCATTTAAAGTTATTTGGGAAATATTATGTTTACAAAAATAGGTCATTTTGTATTGGAGGTACTGGAAAGGCTGAGGCTATTGTGCCCATTTACAATTCCATTACATAATTTTTGAAAATTTTAATACTTAAATATTTACATAAATATAAAATAAACTCGAGCTATACTGCTCGCCAGCCATCTAGCCAAACAGCCAACCAGTCAGACGGACATGACTCAGTCATTCCTTAGGGTGATAGTACAATAAGGGTGATGGTGATGATCACTTTGCCAACAAAAAACAAATTTGGAATACTGATGGTTATTGATGCTGCATAGTGACATTTGCGTTCTACCATGAGCGAAAAGTGACTGAACGGATTGGTTCCCCCTTTACGTTGCGGCGTTGTTGTGAATAAACACGCTTTCTATTTTTAGATTTACAATTAGCGGCACCTACGTTACTATGCGAACGCCACTGTTTGAGAAGCTTTCATAAGACATGTCGATTGACTCGACACTATAGTGGGAAGTTGCTGTCGACAACATCGAGGGGGCCGGCAATGAAAGAAAAATGTAGACGACCATGGATCTCCCGCATGGTAGTCGCGTGTTCTAACTATCATGCTATGACCAGTCCCTTATTGTTACAATAAAAACTAATGATGCAGTTCGTTACCTGGTATATGAATAAGGGCAAAACCGTCCTCCACGGCATTGTCTTAGAACATTCATTGCTAACAACTATCAGTGTAAATTACCACCTTTGTCTGACATCATTATTCAAACTCCCCAATTGTGATAAAATCATTCATTTCAATCTTAGTTTAAAAAATAAACAGTTTGTAGCAGTCTTCTTTATTTATTCGATGATTACATTTCACATTCCTAAGGCTTCATTATTTCAAGGCATTATAAACACTATCATAATCTTACAGTTAAAACCACCTAATTATCCACTCTTGTGCAAAATTTTTCCGTTAATAAATTATGGACAAGGAATTCCCCCATGCACTATTAAATGGGCTACATACGTTACGTAGTTGTGATAATAAACTGGTATATTCCAGATAAGGCAAACTATAGGAAAATTAACAAAATAAATCATAAATTTGGTATTTGTTTACATTTGTTTTAAGGCATACGTAATTTATTAGTTTAATAGAAGTCTTTATCAGGTAGACGTCTGTCTAAAAATACTCGTATAACAAAATTGCAGATACAGGAAACCTGTTCGCTATAAATCAGTTCTTAGTATGTGTGATGAGTTCAAATACGAGAAGGCTGCCGATAGAAGAAATTTAGACGATTGAGACAGGAAGCGTCAAATGGATCACCCGCATGGTATACATCCCATCCCATATATATATATATATATATATATATATATATATTTATATATATCCCATCATATCACATAGATATGATAATCCATAGTTTTGGTGTTCGTTAACTTGTACATATAAGTAGTTCACACAGAACTAATTCGAGTGTATTATAAATGTAATTCATTAGTTCGACAACAACAGTTTGCTTTATCAGCTACCTACAGTTATCAATGCTTATGCTTAGGATTATTTTCGAACAGTTAAATCGATTTTGCTCCACTGCATCAGCTTTTATTGGAAAGCTTTAAAGTTTAAAAATTAAAATAACAACTTCCGTTTCTTTTCAGTTGGTTTCTTTATCTGGAATTCAAAAGTTTTAAATTGAAAGTTTAAATAATACGACATTAACTGCAATGGTCAATTGTGAAGGGTAAATTAATAAACATATACCCTCTCCCTCAGCAAACCATAAAATTTTCTAGTATATTGATAGGCTCCACGAAAAGCCCCCCAATGAAATAACGCCCAAACGAGAAATGAAATATTCCCCAAATTTTTTTCATACATTTTTGGGTGTTATTTCATATGAAATAACTCCCAATTTTTTTGGGCTGTTTTTCATTTTTCTTTGGGAATTATTTCATTCCTCATTTGGGGTTTTCAAATTATGAAATAATCTCCAATGAAATAACACCCAACCAATTTTTTAAATTTGGAGATTGTTTCATATCGTGAATAATTTGGGTGTTATTTCATTTTTTATTCGGGGGTTATTTCATTTTTAAAGCTGTTGGTTTTTAGGGGTTAGAATTATATAATTATATTAAAATAGGCCTTTTACAAGTAAAACTTTTAGCCGGTGAATATATTACAATATCTATTGAATGTTTACAGATATTTCCATTTGTATTCATATTGACGGATAGAAAATCATCGAAATGCAAAGTTTGATTACAACACACTAAGAATGGAATTTTTTTAAATTTGTAAGAGTTCTTCAAAAGGAAGAATTCAATAAAAACAAAGAGTTTTGAACACTGGAGGTGGTTGTGTAAAGGCCAAACGTAAAAGGCAAATTGTCTTCCGAACTGCAAAAATAGCAGGGCTACAACGATCTGCGATCCACACGATTCATTTCAATAATTTTGCGACTTTGCTGTTGGTCCATATTGACTTCATGAAATCCTTGGTGAAACTGACTCTTTTATGAATTTTGGGCATAATTTCATTTTTGTTGCTGATGGGGTTTATTTCATTGGGGGTTATTTCATTTTCATCATTGGGTGTTATTTCATATGAAATAACTCCCAAATATTGGGGGTTGTTTCGTTTTCGCTTTGGGGTTTATTTCATTTATTTTTGGATGTTATTTCATTCACTGTTTTTGGGCGTTATTTCCTATTTTTTGGGGTTTATTTCATTGGGCGTTATTTCCTGGGCGTTATTTCATTGGGGGGCTTTTCGTGGAGCCATATTGATATTATTACTAGATTCCTAAAGTGGGCGGAGTGATACAATTATATGGAAGGTACCAGAAGGGACGTGGCTAGACTTCCAATTTGTTCTCCAAAACTTTATCCTGCTTGAGCTTTACTATATACAGAATTTGGTCACGATCGCGTTGGATCTATTAATCATATTAATCGTGGGCGGTACCTGATGAGTATGGGAGGTACCAGATAGGGCGTGGCTAGACTTACATTTTTTCTTCAAAACTTTATCCTGTCACATTTTTACTGAATATAGAATTTGGGAACGATCGCGTTGAATGTATTGATATTATTATTCACTTTCTAAAGTGTGCGGAATGGTACATTTGTATACGAGGTACCAGAAGGGGCGTGGCCATGTAACCCATTAACAATACCGTAAATAGTTTTGGGGAAAAATTAATCCATGCAAAGTTTCAAACCATCTGGCTGCGTCTTTCGAAAGTTATCGTGCGTACCAGCCGGACAGACAGTCAGACTGACGAACCTGGCTCAAACGACTTAAAAAGTCATGAAGCGAATTTGGTTCATAGAAATCTAAGGGCAAAAGTAACTCCTTTTATGTGTTACACTTTTGGGTCGTATCAAATGATATATACCCTCCTACCCGAAGGATGAGGGTATAAAAAAACACTTCGATCAATAAGATGGTTTTTAATAGTAATGAATAGGGCAAGGAATTTTATGCACAAAAAAATCTAAAAATATGCGCATGTAACATGCACTTCAAATTCAAAAATATGCACTAAAGACACATAAAATATGCAAGAAAAAAATTATTTCAAATTTTATTTACAATTTTGGCAAAAAAAGGCGAAGCAGTGACTCCAATTTACGTTTCCGAATTCATCGAAATTCTAGGTATAATATTTACCTTCATTAAGCCACACTCCCAAAGAGAATTCAGTTTAAAAAAATTACTTCGTTAATAAACTTCAATTTAATAAACAAGTCACATGCAACAGCGTTGTAACTCCCTTGCCGCCTTTGCCATGTAGGCGCTGCATCGGTTCGACAAAGTAGAACCTAATATTTGTCGAAATCCTCTCCGAGCCAGGCAATTGTTGATTGGTTTTGTCTATTGACTTTGAGCAAAGATTTTATTGTCGTGCATATTGTCTTTTCATATAAAATTCCCCTGGATATCTGTGTAAACATGTTGTAAAAAATTTTTGTGATTCAGATGAACACTGTGTAACCAATTTAAACAGACTTTTATCCAAAAATGTTCCACAAAAAGTTAAAGGCGTTTAACTTATTAAATTGTGTTGTTAATTAAAAAAGCTAAATTATCCAACAAACACATGCATTTATTGTAAAAATTGCTAAAATATGCGCATAACTATGCAAAAATGCATATTTTTTGATAAATATGCAAAATATGCAAAAACGATTGAATACCAATTAAAAGGAAATTTCATGTTTCGTAAAGATAACTTAACCGTTCCTTTTTGGGAGTCCAGAAAAAATATGCATTTGCATAAGATTCCTTGCTCTAGTTATTGGGTGGAAATATTGGGTGACAGAGTTTAAAAATGGTAGTGGATACGAGCTGCTAAGACAAACATCACTATTATTACAGTTGACAACAGAAATGGTAAAAAAATCCCTAAATGGTATTGAAGGCAACAGCGATATAATTAATAAATTGTTATACTAAGCTGAATCGCAATGTAATTACACTATGCGACACCAAAAAAATATTTGTATTCCCATAATATTTTAATGCCCTTGCCCATAGTGATATCATTATATACGAGAAAAAAAACGTAACTCATTAAAGGCGACGAGTTGAACCTCAAGTATTTAAAGACGATTGAGCATTGTAATACTCCTACTGGTAACTCCCATACAAATGACCGAATTCACTAATATACATTTACGTATATTCCTTTTTTGAAACTGCACCGAACTCATCAGTAATTTTTTGTTCAAGGTAAGCGGTAACAAAACAGGTAAGAATGTTCCAGTCGCGTAAACCAACTAATATATACCCTCAACCTCAGTAAAAACATAAAAATTGCATGTGTAAAATTTTTTTTCTGGGAGATACCAGAAGTGCCTGGCTAGACTTCCAGTTTTTATACCCTCAGCCTACGGGTAAGAGGGTATAAATCATTTGATACGACCCAAAAGTGTAACACATAGAACTAGTCACTTTAGACTCTAGTTTTCTTTGAACCAAAATCTATACATGTCTTTTTAAGTCGTTTGAGCCATTTCCGTCCGTCCGGCTGGTACGCTCGGTAATTTTCAAAAGACGCAACCAATTGTTTTGAAACTTTGCATGGGTAAGTTATTTTCCAAAACTACTTAATGGGTTGCATTGGGGCTACATTGCTACGTACCTTCTGGTACCTCTTATATGTATAAATGACTGAAATGACCCTCGTAGTCTTACACACATATCTTTTTCAAAAGCAAATTGAAATCAGTAAAATTTTGTGTGCGATATACGCTTGTGAGAGTTTGACTCAGTTTAAACTATAACGACTGATCCCTTCTCGTATTCCCAATACAAAATTACCTATTTTTTTTAAATAAAATTTCTTCAATAACTTCCAAGCGACCGTCTGTCTGTCCGGCTGGTACACACTATAATTTTCGAACAACTTATTCAATTGTTTTAAATCTGTGCATGGGTTAATATTTTCCCATGCCACGCCTCTTCCTGTACCTCCCATACAAATGTACCTTTCCGCCCACTTTAGAAATCGAGTAATCGTGCCCAAATTAAGTATTTAGTAAAGCTGTAGCAGAATAAAGTTTTGGGGAAAAACTCAAAGTCTTGCCACGCCCCTTCTGGTACCTCCCTTACAAATATACCATTTCGCCCACTTTAAAGATCGGGTATTAATATCTATAAACCCAACGCGATCGTGGCCAAATTCTGTAATTTTATTTTTAATAATTTGCTTAGTCCTTTCTTTATTCACTCAATTTTCAATTACATTCCGCAAAAGTTAAAATTTACTAAGAACAACACTAAACAGTACCATAAGAACAGTCAACACTAAAGAACCGCTGGATGTGGTCATGGCACCATCACCACCGCCGCCGCCACTGCCACCAGTGGTGCCATTACCTCCACCCGTAGTACCATTTCCAGTACCATTTACGGCAAAGGTATTATTACCACCACCGATAATACGGTCTTCCACAAATTGGGGCAATGTGCCATTATATTCTGCAACTTTAGACAAAATCCAATCCTTATAAAAAGCCACATCTGTATAGACTCCAGGTTGATACGCCACAGCACAGCCGACACCCCAGGAAACGATGCCCGACTGAAGACCATTACATACCAAAGGACCACCAGAGTCACCTTGGCATGAATCACGCTGGCCTTGCCAATAGCCAGCACACAACATACCCTGGTGGATGGATGTGCCATAGGCAGATTTTTCGCGGCAATCGCCGTATGATATAATCGGAACATCAAGAGTCATCAACACGTCTGAGTTATAACCCTACAAAATAGAGTATTAGTTAATAGCTCAATTTAATTAAAATGTAATTCGCTACCTCTTCTGTTTCACCCCATCCGGTGACTTGACACACGGTACCCCCCTTTGGCGTTCCAGCGTTGAGAGCAATAGGCTTAACGGTGGGATGATCTGCAGGAACTGAGCCATTTAACATCAACAATACCATGTCTTGATCATAGGTCGACACATTGAATATCTCATGATATTTGACAATTTTTTTAACATCATAAACTAAGGTGTTGTTGTTGTTCTCGAAACGATCGAGGTTACCCATGACCACAATAAAGGCTTCATCGGCTAAATAGGAACCATTATACAGGTACTGACTACATAGTAAAGGAAGATATTAAACAGAAAATAATAAAAGAATTAGGTAAGAGATTTGTTTCGATAGCACATTAAATAAAAAAGCAGAGCAATACAACATATAGGGAACATAAGTGGGGTAGGGTCAATTGTGATTCTACCAACATTTATTAACATATCCACTCTTATACCTACTCGATAAAGCAATGACTGGCACACAATACCACATTTTCGGAAATCAAAGAACCGCCACAAATGTGTCCAGTACCAAAGAAATATCCATCATTTAATCGCTTTCTAATCGAAACTTGATGTTGTGTGTTATTCAACAACGCCCGTGTGCCATTTATAATACGAGGATCCTCGGGACCCAAATTAGGGGGGACAAACGAAGATGGCCATTGCGGAGCAGCCACTAAAATAGTATGTAATATTTCCATAACATCACAATTTTTCTATTTCTTTAGCCCATTAGAACTTACCAACATTGGCAATTTGTATCGCCACAACTGTGATGGACAACAGCCAAAGTGTCCGACTACGAAATTCCATTTTGCACTTCCCAAACGATTTGTTTTACACTCCCAACTCTTTAACACTGCGCTAAAGTGATGAATGATGAACTTCGCAGCAAATACCCAGAGACTATGTAAGGATTGAGCGGTATGAATTAATTCATGCGATTGAATGAAATATTGAACACAGATAATGCGACGTATCATATTCTAAGAATTTGATATTTAATCTAATCTAATCAAATTGTATTTTTTGACGAGTCAAAGAAACGTAAAGAAGTCCATCGTTATATCGCATCTTCATCAATAAACAATCATGATGGTATTGCTATCAAAATTGTATATTTTGAAAATTTATGATACCTCTTTGAATAAATGAAATGTCGGAACATTGAATCTAAATAGCCATTGTTTTAAAGTATCTTAACATGGCTATTTCTGCAATTTTGAATTGAGCCAACGAAAGAATAAGTAATTTATATACCAATTAGTATAAATATTCCCTATCGTGATAAGAAGCAATAATGGACGGTTTATATAGAAGTAGTAAGCACAACTTTGAAATAATAAGTAACTATGTTTCAATCGGGTAAACCGTCTTATATGTATATACTCTCAGCCTCAGTAAAAAAAAACATGTCCCCTTATTATGTATGTCGTAGTCACGTCGAATCTTTGTCGTTTTTCAAATACGGCCTCACTGATGTCGTTTGTGAGACTGAAATGTGGCTTGTCATTGCTCCTATCATGTTCTTTTGCATCAAATGATGAAAAATTCTCAACCCTAAACATTTCAGGTAATTAATATTCAAATAAAAAAAAACAATCAAATATTGTCGAAAGTCGACTACGACATACGTAATAAGGGGGATTATTACTCGATTTCTAGAGTGGGTACCCTTGTATGGGTGGTACTAGAAGGGTCGTGGCTAGACTTTCAAGTTTTTCTCCCAAACTTTATCCTCGTATAGCTTTACTAAATACAGAATTTAGGCAATATCGTCTTCGGTGTATTGATTAATAATTTTTTATGATTGATTAATTTTTTAATTTTTTCATAAATGTATATATATGGAGCTTCGGTTTGTTAAACAAAGATGCACAGAATGGCTTGAAATTTTGCAGATATCATAAACAGAGACATCGTTATATTTTGCCAAAAAGTTATGCAATTCGATGAAACGCTGTTTAAACGCCTGTCCGGGAACGAAGAAATTTCTATTATTTTCATACATTTATATGACAATTTTCTGTTTTCCCGTCTACCCCGGACCGGCGTTTCTAAAATACTTACTCAAATGGATCGAGTTGGCAATATTGAAGAACATCATTAGTAGAACATTATCACGAATTTTTGTGATATTTAATGAAAATCTGCAGAAATGCCGGTCCGGGAGCGAAGAAGTTTCTATTATTTTTGTCAGTTTTCCGTCTATCCCGGACCGGCGTTTCTAAAATACTTACCCAAATAGAACGCGAGTTGGCAATATTGAAGAACATCATTAGTAGAACATTATCACGAATTTTTGTGATATTTAATGAAAATCTGCAGAAATGCCGGTCCGGGAGCGAAGAAGTTTCTATTATTTTTTTCAGTTTTCCGTCTATCCCGGACAGCCGTTTCTAAAATACTTTTTTCAAATGGGTCGCTAGTTGGCAATATTGAAGAACTACATTAGTAGAGCATATCCACGAATTTTTGTGATATTTGATGAAAAACTGCGGAAATGCCGGTCCGGGAGCAAAGAAGTTTCTATTATTTTTTTCAGTTTTCCGTCTATCCCGGACCGGCGTTTCCGCAGTTTTTCATCAAATATCACAAAAATTTGTGGATATGCTCTACTAATGTAGTTCTTCAATTTTGCCAACTAGCGACCCATTTGAAAAAAGTATTTTAGAAACGGCTGTCCGGGATAGACGGAAAACTGAAAAAATAATAGAAACTTCTTCGCTCCCGGGCCGGCATTTCTGAAGATTTTCATTAAATATCACAAAAATTCGTGATAATGTTCTACTAATGATATTCTTCAATATTGCCAACTCGATCCATTTGAGTAAGTATTTTAGAAACGCCGGTCCGGGGTAGACGGGACAACGGAAAAATTTCATACAAATGTATGAAAATAATAGAAATTTCTTCGTTCCCGGACAGGCGTTTAAACAGCGTTTCATCGAATTGCATAATTTTGTGGCAAAATATAACGAAGTCTCTGTTTATGATATCTGCAAAATTTCAAGCCATTCTGTGCATCTTTGTTTAACAAACCGAAGCTCCATATATATACATTTATAAAAAAAATACTGCTTTTTGTCTATCCCGGACCGGCGTTTCCGCAGTTGTTAAGCAAACGTTACAAAAATCCGTAGAAATTTTGTACTAATGTCGTTCTTCAATACTGCCGACTCGCGATCTATTTGAAAAAGTACTTTAGAAACGCCGGTCCGGGATAGACCGGAAAACCGAAAAATGTCATACAAATGTATGAAAATAATAGAAAGTTTTTCGTTCCCGGACCGGCGTTTGGACAGCGTTCCATGAAATGGCATAATTTTTTGGGAGAATAAAACCAAGTCTCCGTTTATGATTTTGCAAAATTTCAAGCCATTCTGTGCCAAATTGTTTAACAAACCAATGAAAAAACAATTTTTTATTTCCCGGGAATCCCGGGATTCCCGGAAAATATAACAATCCCGGTTTCCCGGGAAAGGACCGGGAATCCCGGGAATACCGTTTCCCGGGAAATGGGGAGCACTAGTATTGATATTATTAGACGATTTCTAAAAGGGGCGGGATTGTACATTTGTATGGGAGGTACCAGAAGGGACGTGGATAGATTTCCATTATTTTCTCCAATACTGTATTCTAATATAGCTTAACAAAACACACTTCCCTAAAATTGTTAAACTCTTGCAAATTTTATGTTTTTACTGAGTATGAGGGTTTATCCGACTGAAAAATTCTTACTTGTTTTTTCTTCATTCAAGTTAAATTTTTAATGTAGATTTTAACCCGCAACAAATCCGCCCTATAGACCGCGAGCCAGGATCAAATTTACGACCAATAATTGTAGAAGTACCATGCTTCGCAAATTTCAGCTGTACCAAAGTGGTCAGCTTTGACAGCCTGTATAGCCAAGTGTGTTGACACAGGGTGCCTGTGGATGCAAAGTTCTGAAAGCTTGACTCCTCTTTAACAAATGTCTAGAACATTTCAATTTGAGAAATGTCAGAAAAAAGCCTTAAAATGGAACTTTACATTTTAATATTTTACAAAAATTTTGCTCAAAAAAAATTACACTAAGACACAAAATCAAACTTTTTGAGAAACACCCGTACGTGACTATATAGGTTCGATAGTACAACCGGAGCTGAGTAAAACCCTAGCTCAGTTTGGCTGGATTGGCTACCAAATTTTTTTTTTTGGCCCCCTAAACTTTTTGAGATCCCTTGGATCCCTTGAAAAAAGGTGACATCAGTTGTTGGCCTACAGTTTCTATTGTTTTTTAACTAGCTCTTTCTCTTCTTCAGCAAAGTTGTAGCTAATAGTCCCCTTAAGAAATTGATATAATAAAATTTCCCAATAAAATTAGTTTTTTCACTTTTTTTAATATAAGTCGTAGGGAATCCAAATTTTTTGCTTACTCTATTCAGTGAAATTGTAGTTTAGGTAATACCGAGTAACTTCTCTGAACAAACCCATGCACCCTGAACAAGTCTAGGGTTATTAAATAGCTCACTGTTTTAGGTGACTTTTTTTTTGATTGTGTATTCTTTGTCCGACATTGGCCAAACTGTAGATTTAGTCATAGATTGATGAATTCAATGGATATGTCGACTTTGATGTACCTACTATGCAATTTAAATTTTTAGGATCTAAGAGAGATCCTTGAATCCTTTGTCCGACACTGACCAAATTTTAGATTTAATCATAGATTGATGCAGTCAATGGATTTGTCGACTTTGGTGTGCCTACTATGAAATTTAAATGTTCAGGATCTAAGAGATGTCCTTTAAAATTTGAATGTTTAAAGTCCTATTTTAAGGACCTTTTCTGATTTTTCTCTCAATAAGGACGAAAAGGACATGGGATGAGGGTATGTATCATTTGATATAAGAAAAAGTGTAATGTATTAAATGAGACGTGTTAGACGCCAAGTATCTTAAGACCAAATTCGTTTCAGGACTTTTTAAAATGATTGAGCAATGCCCGTCTGTCTTGCTGGCTGGATGGCTAGTGGGCAGGAAAGCTTAACTGAACTTAATGCAAATTAAACAATATTAATAATTTCTGAAATGAAGTACTAGATTAAACATAGGCACTATAGCTTCACCCATTGTGGTACCGCCCACTAGGGTTCCAAATTCCCGGGAAATTTTCATTGGGATATTTTTATTTTAAGCTTTAACGTAGAAACACAATTGGGACGAAAGACGAATTTCGCACAGCACGATGAATTTCTCGGTACAAATTCGTTGTGTAAATTCGTCGTATGAAACACAATAACGATGAACAAAAATAGACGTCAATAAACGCCATTTGAAGTTATTTGCAATTTGTATACACAAATAAATAATCGCAAAATATAAAGCTGCTGTAATGATTCATCATCTTGTGAAGAAGATTTTCCGGTTTCATTTTGTTAAAAGGAGTACACCGTTGCCAGTTTAGGGTGCGGGCTGAAGAAGATTTTCCGGTTTCATTTTGTTAAAAGGAGTACACCGTTGCCAGTTTAGGGTGCGGGCTGCACCTTTAAAATCGTTGCCGACGGGCAACTAATGCATCGCTGGGAAGTATTCCTTCCCACCCAATCCTACTTACCCTTTTTTCTTGTCTTTAGTTAAACACCTGTTTTTCGCTCTCGCTCTGTCGGTGGCGCTATTTGGGGTTTTCTTCTCTGACCCAAATAGCCGCCGACCCACTTTATTTATACTATTATGTAGGGTAACATTATTATATTCTTAACCTACATTGACAATAACAAAAATACACATTCATTCATTCATTTAATTTACAAATTTTACAACAACAAAAATACATATAATTGTGTTATTAATTTCATTTAAAAATTCTATAACAACAAAATACGCGGCCAGCCCCAATAACACAAATTTGCTGTTCTAGCAAATTTGCATTGGCAGCACTTTCACATATGGTACACTTTCCGACGGTCATTCACATGCGGAAATATGTATCATATTTCGGTTGAATAATATTTCTTTCATAACTTCAAAAAGGACAACAGGATAACATTTCAATTTGGCAACTTAAATAATATTTTAATAGTAGACAAACATTAGAAGACCGAAACCTTTGCTACATACATTTTTAGTATTCATTTCTTTTCATGGTTAATCAAGGGCTACATTGCCTATTTTTTGACTTTGAGGTCTATTTTAGTTTTTAACTTTATTTTTAATCGGTAACAAAAAAGTTATAGACGTTTTAAAAATTAATAGGTCACCCTACAAACCGTCAAAAACTCAAAAAGTAAAATTGACGTATAGGTTTTATTCTGCAACAGATCCGTGTAGGTTGAACTTTTTTTATGACTCAGTGATGTTTTAAGTTAAACCTAACATAGAGTTTGAAATAGCCCCTGGAAAACATTTTAACTCTCTATCTCGGAATCTGTACGTGTCCTTTCCGTCCTTAATTCGAGAAATGTCAGAAAAAGACCTTAAAATAGAACTTTATAACATTTAAATATTTTACAGAAATGTTGCTCAAAAAACATGTCAGGCACCATACTCCACAAGAGCCACATGACACTAGCCTATGCCGATGATATAGATACAAATTTGCAAAATGTTACTGCAGTTTTCTCATCTCTAGAAAGGGGGTCAACAAAAATGGGTTTAGCGGTCAACGAGGACAAAACAAAAATAATGATTCGACGAACAAAGAGTCCTCTCGATGGGGACGCAGCGTCAACGTTGAAAATTATTGTTTTGAGGTAGTAGATGAATTTACCTACCTCGGATCTTCCGTGAATAAGAAAAATAATGTCAGCCAAGAAATCAAGCGGAGAATAGTGCTCGCCAATAGATGTTTCTACGGACTTCGACAGCACTTTAGTAACACCACCTTATCTCGGAATACTAAGTAACAGCTATACCAGGTGTTAATTTTACCCGTCCTATTGTATGCTGCTGAATCATGGGTGCTTACTACAACGGACATACAGAACCTGGGAGTATTCGAGAGAAAAGTACTCCACAAAATATATGGATCTATCTATGTCGACGCCGAGTTTTGCCATCGGATGAACCATGACTTAACATCGACTTAGCTAAAAGAGTCAGAATCCAACGACTTAGATGGTTGGGACATGTTGCCAGGATGGATGTAAATGCTCCAGGACTAACTGAAAAAAAGGCACACATAAGACCAAAGCGTGTAGAATTCTTTAATTCTTTTCAGGCCTCTAATATATGAACCACGTTCGTAAGTTGTAATGGGCTACTTAAGTAAGTAAGTAAAGTCCCATTTTAAGACCCTTTTCTGACTTTTCTAATATAATATTTGATTCATACTAGAAAAAGTGTAACGCATTACTGGAGACCTGTTAGATAACAAGTATCTTAAGACTAAAGTATCAAGTATCTAAAGACTTTTAAAAACGATAGAGACATCTCCATCTGTCAGGCTGGCCGGCTGAATGCCAAAAGTCATATAACTCGAGTTAACCTTAACTCATCTTTATGAAACTTTTCTTTACAACTGACCGAATTGGGTAGGAATATGGACTTTATTGGACGACCTCTTATAGTACCTTCCTACAAAATGACATATTAGAAATTATGATTTATCTTGAGATTTTAATGTGTATTTATGAGATACTTTAATTTGATTTTCAGATCTTTTTGGTTGCCGTTTCATACAAAGAGCGGCCAAAAATAGAAGGAGTTTTTATAGGTGAATAATATTTGGCACATCTCGCAGTCTTTTAATGACGCCAATTTCTAAAATTTGGTTAAAATCTGTGAAAGGAATTAAGGACCTCTCTTAGATCCTGAAAATTTAAATTTCATAGTGGGTACACCAAAGTCGGCATATCCATTGATTTTATCAATCTATGACTAAATCTAAAATTTGGTCAATGTCGGACGAACGATTCAAGGACCTCTCTTAGATCCTGAAAATTTAAATTTCATAGTAAGCATACCAAAGTTGACATATCCATTGATTCCATCAATCTATGACTAAATTTAAAATTTAGTCAATGTCGGACAAAGGATTCAAGGACCCTTCCTAGATCCTAAAAAATTTAAATTTCATAGTAGGCACACCAAAGTCGGTATATCCATTGATTTCATCAATTTATGAGTAAATCTACAACTTGGTCAATGTCGGACAAAGAATTCGATGACCTCTCTCAGAGTACACAATCAAAAAAATTACTCCGAAATCAGTGAGGCCTTTTGTTCTATGGAAAATAACTCAACAATCCGCAAATTTCCGCAGCTGAAATTTGCATCATATAATCTGTGAATATTGGTGAACATTCTACAACAAATTTGGTTGAAAACTTTGATTGACTTTGCAACTAAAACTCTAATTAAAATTTAAGTCTACACACGAGTTAGTACTGAAATAAGCACATATAATAAATTAATTTTGTAAAATAGACACAGCATGCTGAGAAGTTTTTAATTCATTTAAATAATAGTTAATACCTCTCTTTATAATATATAATTCTTCCATTGTCGAAGCAATCTTTTTTAAAGCGGTTTTTACGTTTTAATTTGGACCTTCACTTGAAAGTTACTCAAGCTGCGAAACAAAATTATTTTCATAGTCTGCCTTTGGCAGCTATTCTTAAAGAGGACAGTTTGAATAAAGCAAAAACAAAAGTAATTTGAAATAGCAAAATCTATTGTGAGGTTGTGTTGTCACAGTATTACCCAGAATTTTGACTTAATTTTTGTATTTTTGGCCAATGGGGACGACCACTGTGTGCCGGTCCCCTCGACGTTGTCAACAGCAATTTTGCAGTATAGTGTCAAGTCAATCGGAATGTTTAGTAAAAGCTTCTCAAACAGTAACGTTCGCATTCGTCGATAACAAGTAGGTGCCGTTACTTGTGAATCTAAAAATAAAAAGCGTATTTATTCACAACAACCTCTTTCAAGGGGTGTAAAGTGACTGAAATGTCTGTACAGGTTTGATTGAAATTAATGTACATTAAAACACTGATGTAGCTTGATGGTTGAAAGGTTGTATTTAATTATTTTTATATTGTGAATTTATCATATTAACAATGTATTTAATTGAGTTGATTACATTGTTGTTGACTATAAACAATTTTTTTTAATTACTTAAAATGAATCGATAGTTTTTTCTGTACACCACCTAATTATAATTATACACTGTTCACAAATAGCGGCAATGTGCCATTATTATCAGCAACTTTAGACAAAATCCAATCCTTATAAAAAGCCACGTCGGTATAGACCCCAGGTTGCTTGGCTACACCACAGCCGTTACCCCATGAAGCGATGCCCGACTGAAGACCATTACATACCAAAGGACCACCAGTGTCACCATAACAGAAATCACGCTGACCTTTCCAAAATCCAGCACACAACATACCCTCATGAATCGATGTGCTGTAGGCTGATTGATTGCGACATTCGCCGTATGTTATAATCGGAACGTCAACAGTCAACAGAACGTTTGTGGAAAAACCCTGTGCCAAATAGAGTATATATTAGTTACTAAGTTAATAATGCTTCATATGCAATTTGCTACCTTTTCTGTGTCACCCCATCCGGTGACTTGACACACTGTACCTCCCTTAGGCGTACCAGCGTTAAGAGCAATAGGCTTAACGGTAGGATGATTAGCTGGAACTGAGCCATTTAATATCAACAATACCAAATCTTGATCATAGGTAGTCACATTGAAAAATTCATGATATTTGACAATCTTCTTTATATCATAAACTAAAGTATTATTGTTTTTCACGAAACGATCTAGATTTCCCATGACCACAATAAAGGCTTCATCGGCTATATAGGTACCATTATTCAGTTTTTCACTACATTAAAAGGAAAGATATTAAAATGATAATAAAAGAATTAGTTTTATAAAGGCATAGAATTTGCATTATTATAAAAGAAGATAAGCATAACATTTTGTATGGGATGTATTATCTTAAGATACTAGGGGTCCAACTCGTCTCCTTTTTTTGTCCTCATCACTATTTTCCAACAGCTCTGTCATTTTGATAGCATAACCTTAAATAAGGCTCAGCCTTCCTTCTTATGTAAACTTCTTAAACTCTTTCTAACAAAGCAATTAACATCCACTCTTGTACTTACTCGATAAAACAATGACTGGCACACAACACCACATTGTCGGAAATCAAAGAACCGCCACAAATGTGTCCACTACCAAAAAAGGCTCCATCATATAAACGCCTTCTAATCGAAACTTGATGTTTAGTGTTGTTCAACAACGCCCGTGTGCCATTGATAATACGAGGATCCTGGGGACCCAAATTTGGGGCGACAAACAAAGATGGCCATTGCGGAGCAGCCACTAAAATAGTACATAATATTTCCATTACAACACAATTCTTCTACTTTCTTAGCCCATTGCCCAATATAATAACTCACCGACATTGGCAATTTGTATCGCCGCAATTGTGACAGCCAACAGCCAAAGTGCCGGTATGTAATAGTCCATTTTGCCTAAACGCTTTAGTTTACACTCCAAACTCTTCGATACAACTCAAATGTAGGGTAAAACTGCAAATGACCTTCCCGGCAAAGACCGTGAGACTATATATATATACTGATTGGAAAACTGAAGACAGATATTGGAAACTGTCATATTCTTAGTAAAGTTTACATTTAATCTAATCTAATCACATCGCTCTTCTCGGCGCGTGAAAGAAACTTAAAGAATTCCAACGCCATATGGCATATTCATCAATAAACAATCATGGTCGTCGTATTGCTATCAAAATTATATATGTTAAAATATATGACGTGTTTTTTGTGAATTACCACAACGTCTGGTATTTACTCCAAAGTGTCATTGCTTGGATGAATCTAGCCATGGCTGTTTCTGTAATTGATTTGAGTCACAGACAGAAGAACAACAAATTTATATGCCAATTAGTAAAACTATTAACAGTTATGATAAGATGCCATAGTAGACAGTTTTTTCGAGAAGTAGTTAGTTAAAACAAGTTTGCATTATTTTTCATGGATCTCACCGCTTCACAGTGGTTCAAAAGAGATGTTCATCCAGTTAAAATGATTTTTGTTGTAGTACGAATTAATTAATCCTATAACAAATTTCAAATTTGGGACCGGCCGTGGCATAGTGGTTAGAACACGCGACTACCATGCGGGAGATCGCAGGTTCAAACCTGGCTCCAGTCATCTTAAAAAAGAAAAAAATAAAATTTTCTTTCATTGTCGGCTCCCCTCGAATGTTGTTTGACAGCAACTTCGCAGTAATAAGCGTCGATTTAATCGTCGTGTCTAGTAAGAGCTTCTCAAAACAGTGACGTTCGCATTCGTCGATAAACAAGTAGGTGCCGTTAGTTGTGAATCTAAAAATAGAAAGCGTGTTAATTCACAACAACGCGAGAAGCTATCCCATACCTCATTCATGGGGTGCAAAGGGAAATTAAGTTTTTTTTATAACAAATTTCAGCATAAAAGAGGGAATTCATTCTTAAAGAACTCTTTGAAGAAAAAGATTATGTTAAGGAACTGCCGAATAAATACTTTCAAAGACCTTTTACAGGGTTTTTATTTAGACGCATTTCGATAAGAATAACTGTTTGACTTTTTGATGAATGATCTTGGCCTACAAATATATAAGATCCAACTGGTGGAAAAATTAAAGGCAGCGAACAAAACCAGCAGGAAGTTTATCTTTAAATAATCTTCAGCGCTGAGGCTCAATTCTGGCTTAACGGATATGTGAACAAAATTTATACTTACTTACTTACTTATGTGGCCAACTACAACTTATGGACGTGGTTCATAAATTTGAGGCCTGAAGAAATAAAGATTTCCACACGCTTCGATCTTCTGTGTGTATTCTCCAGTTAGTCCTACCAGATGATGGCACATCGCCTACCACTTGGTCCTTCCAATGGAGTTTGGGTCTCCCTGCGCCATCCTTCAGGTTCGCCTTCAACCACCTTTCTCGGTGGAGCATTTACATCCATCCTGGCAACATGTCCCAGCCATCGAAGTCGTTGGATTCTGACTCTTTTAGCTACGTCGATGTCGTGGTATAGCTAGTACAGCTCATGGTTCATCCGATGGCGAAACTCGCCGTCGACACAGATAGGTACATATATTTTTCGGAGTACTTTTCTCTCGAATACTTCGCGTTATGTATGTCCGTTGTAGTAAGCACCCTAGATTCGGCAGAATACAAGAGAACGGGTAAGATAACCACCTGGTATAGCTGTTTCTTAGTATTTCGACATAAGGTGGTGTTACTTAAGTGCTGCCGAAGTCTACGCTTAATTTCTTGGCAGACATAATTTTTCTTGTTGACGGAAGATCCGAGGTAGGTACCTCACCTCAAAACTATCTCAAAATTATTCATCAAATCAATCATTGTCAACGTTCACGTTGCGCCCCCATCAAGAGGACTCTTTGTTCGTCGAAATCATTATTTTTGTTTTGTCCTCGTTGACCGCTAAACCCATTTTTGCTGACTCCTTTTCTAGTGATGAGAAAACTGCAGTAACATCCCGCAGATTTCGGCCAATGATGTTTATATCATCGGCATCGGCATAGGCTAGTGGCATGTGTCTCTTGTGGAATATGGTGCCAGACATGTTGACACCAGCCTTTCTTATTACCTTTTGCATAACTATATTAAATAGTGTACAGGACAGGCTATCGCCCTGCCTGTTGCCCTCCGTGTTGAATGGCTTGGACTGATCTTTACCAAACTTAACCAAGGATTTGGTGTTGTCCAAGGTACATCTGCAAAGTCGAATTAGCTTTGCAGGAATACAAAACTCAGACGTGGCCTCATCGCTGTCCTATTCCTTATCGGAGAGTCGAAGGCAGCTTTGTAGTCGACAAAGAGGTGGTAGGTGTCGCTCTGCTTTTCGTGAGTTTTTTCCAGGATTTGTCGTAAGGTGAATATTTGATCAGGTCTAAAGCAGCACTGATATGGTCCAATTAGTTTTTCTACAATTGGTTTTTGACGTTCACACAATATGCTTGAAAGGACCTTGTACGCAATTGGTAATAGGCTTATTCCACGGCAGTTCTTACATTCACTACGATCTCCTTTCTTGTATATGGGACATAACAGACTGAGACTCCAATCCCCGGGCATCCTCTCCTCTAGCCAGATGTTCTCGATGAGCTGATGCATGCTCCTAATCAGCTCATCCCCGCCAGCCTTAAACAATTCAGCAGGGAGACCATCGCGATGGTGCATCGGCTCCAGCAGCTTTGTTGTTTTTAAGGCAGGAGATGGCCATACGTATCTCGCTCTGGCTCGGAGGTGGACAGTTAATACCATCGTCATGGATTGGAGCGGGGTCTTCTGGAGTGGTGTCAGTATCCAGTAAATTTCTAAAGTGATCTCTCCATATCTTCGGATCGTTATCCGGGTCCGTCACTAGCTGACCATCGCTGTCCTTGCAGGAGGGCAACCCTGTTCCACGCATTCTCGCTTTAACTCTCTTGTATAATTTTCGGGCTTCCCCTCCACTTCGGAGCAACTCAGTGCACTCATCCTGCCTCTTCTTCAGCTCCTTCTTTTTTCTTCTAAAAAGACGAGTTGCCTGTCGTCTCTTCTCCCTGTGCCGTTCACGAACAGCTCGCCATTGGCTGCAGTTTCGCCCTGTATGCAGCAACCGTCTCTCTCGTGGCATTGCGACATTCATCATCGTACCAGGCATCTTCTTGAGACGGCTTTGAGTACCCAAGTACGCTTCTCGCAGCCCGTTCTAAGGAGTCGGCTATATTTTGCCACTGCGACGTTATATTGTCAGGGGTTGAAGCATTCCGCAGCAGTTGAGTTAGGTGGTTGGAGTAGGCGTCCGCTACCTATGTGGTCCGCAGTTTACCGATGTCCAGCTTTCGTTGTGCCTGGTTACGTACGTTTTTCGCCTTGCTTAACCTTGTGCGTACCTTAACTGCGGTTAGGATGTGATCGGAGTCAATGTTCGCACCCCTGATCACTCGTACGTCCAGAACACTCGATGCGTGTCTTCCATCGACTAGCACGTGATGTATCTGATTCCTCGTCAATTGATCTGGAGATAGCCATGTTGCCTTATGAATATTTTTATGGTCAAATCTAGTGCTGCTAACTACCATATTTCTTGCAGCAGATATATCAATCGGTCTGATGCCGCTCTTCGACGTTTCGGTGTGCAGACTGAATTTTCCGATGGTAGGCTCAAATGCGATTTCCCCGCCTATTTTAGCATTAAAATCGCCTAGTACAATTTTAATGTCATGGCTCGGGCTACAGTCATATACATTTTCTAGGCTCTCGTAGAAATTTTCTTTGTCCGCATCGCTTTTCTTTTCTGTCGGAGCATGGGCACATATTAGTGTAATGTGAAAAACCTTTGTTTTGACTCTTATGGGGGCTATACGTTCACACACCGGGTTGAACCTTAAGACTAGGTGTCGCAATCTCTTGCCAACCACAAATCCACATCCAAACTCGTCCGCATGGCCACTATAACTAGTAGATGTCGCACGTCTTCATGCACGAGCACCCGTGTCCCGTCCACCGGATTTCCTGTAAAGCATTGTTTTCTTCGAGGATGGAGGCACCTGGTCTATACAGTGTTCTAAGATTCCAGGTGCATATCCTTAATTCGTTTGCGGTGGTCGTCAACATTTTTGGGGGTCCGTTTTATTCTTTTCTTACTTCTTTTCATTGCAATAGTTTAAACGTCAGTGGCAGGTTGCAAGCCCAGCGCACCACGTCGCAGTTTTCTCCTCCTGCCAGGATTTTATTACAGCCGCCCATTCTGGGTCAGACTTTGACCAGGATACCGCTCACTCTAAGTAGACGTGCCTGGGTTTTAGGGTTTTCGCCCCTCACAATTAGCCTTGCTCTGACGGATGTCAAAGGCACGTTTCCAGGTGGTGGTACTCCGTCCGCAGTAGTACTACGAATACGGAGCTCTGTGATTTGACTTGAAGTGCAATAGGCAAGGATCACTCTGGGCTTACCAAGGTAAACCGATCTGAAGCTTTATCTTGCATCACACTCTCGACGCTCAAAATTTATACGGAAATATTATTTTGATGAGATTTATTTCTTTTGGTCGTTGTAATTGAATTTTTAGGTACCTTTGGGTGCCGTTGGAGATGTAAAGTGAATCTTGCATCAATTATGCCTCTGGACCAAAATCCGCACCAAACAGTGACTCGTTTTGGGTGCATCGGCTTTTCAATGTATGCGTGCAGGTTTTCTGTGTCCCAAAAGCGACAATTTTGCTTGTTTACAACCCACCAAGATGAAAATGAGCTTCATCTGAAAAGATGATTTTTTTTTGGCAAAATCGGCATCTTCTGTAAGTCGATCGCAGGCCCACTTAGCGAAGCGTATACACAACCATATTCGTTCAGCGGAAGTATAAAACTAATTATCTGTCAAATCAGACATGAGCTAAGTGTTACCATTCACGAAATAAGCACTAGTTGAAAGAAAAAAAAACGTTAGATGGCGGACCCGTTATTATTTCCATTAATGTCATAATAGCAGAAGCAAAATATAGGAAAAAAAATCCAGCAAGTAATATACACACACATCACTATTTTAATTAAAAAGTATTAATTAAAAATTAGCAGATAATAACATAGTAATATGTACTTGAAAAATAATTTAAAACGTTCGACAAGAGATAAGATTCGAAGAAATCTATTAAATTTGATTCATATCAATTCTATATTGGCCGTAATGCCTTGGCCAACTATTAGTAGCTAGTATATCAACTAAATTTGCTGATAAACACAAAATACACACATTTTAAATGGGTTTCCTATTAATATGGAATATTGGTATTTTAAATCACAGCAAAACATTGAATGTATAGTCTATCATTGGATCAGATAAGATGGCGTTTAATGACAAAAATAACTGGAATGAAATTACGTGCTAAAATACTATATGTTTATATCCCTTTTTTTGCGTCACTAAACAAAATTCAAAAATGCATATGTCTAAAATAACTAAAATGTTTACTTTATACATATTGTCCACTTACCCATTGAAATTTCTGCCAAAATAAATCTTATAAAGGTTTTGTTATACTACAATATTAACACACACACACATATTTGTTTTTTTTTCTCAATGCAACTAATTCATTTATTATTTCCTATTTCATTCCAATATTCTAGTACTAATTAAAATTTACTAATGATCATATTAAAAACAACCATAACCATGGCCAAGACAAAAGATCTGTTATACATGGATATAGAGCCATCGTTACCACCATCCCCCGTGGTACTGTAACCGCCGGTACTGCCCACGCCATCGGTTAAATTACCCACAAATTTGGGCAATGTACCATTGTACTCGGCTGCCTTGGCCAGAATCCAATCTTTGTAGTAAGCCACATCGGTATAAACACCGGGTTGCAGTGGCAAAGCACAACCAACACCCCATGAAACTATGCCCGCTTGTAGCTGATTGCACACCAAAGGACCACCAGAGTCACCTTTGCAGGCATCACGTTCACCCTCCATATAGCCAGCACATAACATACCCACATGAATTGACCCACCGTAGGCAGATTGCTTGCGGCAATTGTCATATGAGATAATGGGAACATCGACTGTCATCAGGACGGCTGTGGTAGCTCCCTGAATTAATTTACCAAATTAATCATGTAACTTATGAGAAATATTTTGAATGCTGTGTTACCTCTTCTGATAAGCCCCAACCGGTAGCTTGGCATACTGCACCACTTTCCAAGGGACCTCCGTTAAGTGTAATTGGTTTAACCGTGGGATGATCGGCGGGCACCGTATCATTCAACATAAGCAGCACCAGATCCTGATCGTATGACGTGACATTGAAAATTTCGTTGTATTTTACTATTTGCTTGATATCAAATGACAATGTGTTGTTGTTCTTCTCGAAACGATTGAGGTTACCCATGACCACAATGAAATCTTCGGCTTTTAGGTAAGAGCCATTATAGTAGTATTGACTAAAATTGGGAGAAAAAAAGTTAAAAGATTAAAAGCATTTCAGAAGTAAACATAAAACTTAATTATCTGTAATTCGCTGCAGATTTACTTAAAGGATCATAATCCAAAAACCGAATGAAAGAAATTCCAAAACTACACTTTTGCAACAACCAGCAACAACAACAAAATTGTATTTTGTTAAGTTTTAACTTTTTTGCATTTCTTTACATTATGAAGTGATCATGAAATTATACGCAGTGGTTTTTAATTACGAAAAACAACCTTTTTATTAAAACAAAATAAAAAATATTTTTAATAAAGCATATGACCTCTGTTATTTTTAATAAGTACAAAAATGTCTTTCGGTTATACTATTTATCACAGTTTTCGGGTTTGAACTTGCTAAAGCGTCACAAGCCGTTATTACTGCTGATCTTAGCTTTGAAATACTATTGTATTGTATTCGAGTAAATTCAATGACCAAATACCACCCGCAACCTTTTGTTTTCTTAGTTGAGTGAGTAGACGCATTCTCTTGCTGATTTAGCTTTAAGGAGGGCAATAAATGAATATTCAGTATGTTTCTTCGGAGTTCTTACTTTTCGGAGCTCATACGTCATTTTGGCAAGGCCGACTCCAAAGTTCGTTTTGCAGAGAATCCACCCCAAATCAAACGGCCCCAACTCAACGGCCCCCGAACAGACCTAAAGATTTTTATTGAAATTGTAGGGATATGTGCAAAGACCCACGCTACTTTTCTAAGAGAAACTTCGATGGTATGTCGTTAATTTCAAGATCACCCCATAATGTAAAAAAATACAAAAGATGAACTTAAATTAATATAATCTTGTTGTTGTTGGATGTAGAGTGTAGTTTTTGATTCTCCTTCATTCCTCATATTCGGTTTTTTGATTATGACCCCTTTAGTACATCTGCACCGAAATACAGTGGAGCGTATAATTTTTCGCTCTTCAGTGTATAAACATAAAAGTACTTTTATTATATCAAAAAGTAAGTTTTTGTACTAACTTTTTTATTACTTTTTTCTGTACTACTTTTACTGTACCTATAAAGTATTTTTATGGTACCAAAAAGTACTTTCTGTACTAAAAAGTACTTTTACTGAACAAAAAAAAATATTTTTTTTTCATTGATTTGGAATTTATCTCAAGCTCAAGACCAGTGTTTTTTGAAAAAAGTTCATAGCAGAATGATATTCTCATAATGCCAGACAGTCTGTACAGCTGTTTCGGATCCGGCCACGGATCCTCATCAGCAGACTTTCGTATAATGATTGCAAATTGTTTATCAATTCTTATGCACCAGAATTCAAAACAAAATGAGAATTCTTTCTTGAGTGCATAGACTCGAAAAACTTTACAACCATTCACTATGAGAAACCATTTGCTAAACTTCTTTCTTGTTTTGTTTGTTTGTATTGAAAAATCCGTCGGCTTTCTAACAACATGTTTTGTTGTGGGTTTCGCAACCAACAGATTTGCCATAAGCATTATTTCAGCTTTGCGGCCCGTCGTGCTCTACGTCCTCATCATCGTTGTGTTTGTATTTATTCGGTCTGTTTGTGTGAACATTGATTTGGAATTTATCTCAAGCTCAAGACCAGTGTTTTTTGAAAGAAGTTCATAGCAGAATGATATTCTCATAATGCCACATAACAACATAAACAAACAAAACAAGAAAGAAGTTTATCAAATGGTTTCTCATAGTGAATGGTTGTAAAGTTTTTCGAGTCTATGCACTCAAGAAAGAATTCTCATTTTGTTGTGAATTCTGGTGCATAAGAATTGATAAACAATTTGCAATCATTATACCAAAGTCTGCTGATGAGGATTCGTGGCTGCATCCGAAACAGCTGAACAGACTGCCTGACATTATGAGAATATCATTCTGCTATGAACTTCTTTCAAAAAACACTGCTCTTGATCTTGAGATAAATTCCAAATCAATGTTCTCACAAACAGAACGAATAAATACAAACACAACGATGTTTATTTTTTCTACTAAAATGTACAAAATGTAGAAAGGACTTTTTTGCACCAAAATGTAATTTTTTGTACAAGAAGTGCTGTTTTTGCACAAAAAAATGCTTTTACTGTATCTTGTTATAAACATAAAGTTCCAAAAAGTACTTTGTACAAAAAAGTACTTTTATCGTAACAATTCCTATAAAGTACTTTTGTTGTACTTTGAATTTTTTGTACAAAAAAATACTTTTATTGCACCATAAATTACTCTTACTGTGTCAAAAAGTACTTTAACTGCACTCAAAACGTACTTTTCTTGTACTAAAAACTACTGTTATTGTACAATATAATTTCTGTTGTACCAAAATGTATTTTTGTTGTTGTAACCTAAAAGTACTTTTATAATAGCTAAAAAGTATTTTTTGCACCGAAAAGTATTTAAATTTTATACAAAAGAATTTATTGTGCCAAAGAGTTATTTTTGGTACAATAAAATAACTTTTAAAGGACAACAAAAGTACTTTTTGGGTACAGTAAAATACTTTTAATACAATTAAAGCAATTTTTGGTACAATAACAATTTTCTTCTACAGTAGTTTTGACTTAACTGCCACACCGTGTTTTGCACGTATTTTGTGGCAGGTAAGTCAAAATGGCACTTAAGTTAAATTTTATAACTGCAAATAATTGGCAGTTTATTGATTATAAAACAAAAGCACCCTTTCGTCTGATATATTGTTTTGATTTATACTAGGAACTCACAGAGAATTATAGAAAGGCTGTGAGCATTCTAACGGAAACAAACTACATAGCAACAGTGTCGTTAGCAACAGTGTCAAAAAAATTTGTGGCAGTTAAATGAAAAATTTAAAAGAATATGGGATAATAATTCCAAATATTTGTGGCAGCTAACTTAAATTGGCACGTATTAAATTGATACTTAAACAAGTACATATCATACGGAATTGAAGAAATGAGTGAAATTTCCTGGTTTTTGGCAGGTATCTCAAATTGGCAGCTAAAAGAGTGGCAGTTAAGTCAAAACTACTGTACTACTTTTGTGCATTAATTTGTTTACTATGTTTTGCCAAATTTTGTCAATATAAATTATTAACGATCTTATAAATTTAACCATCTTTGCTGCAATTGACAAATTCCAAATGTTACTTACTCAATAAAACAATGGGCAGCACACAGCACTATATTGTCGGAAATCAAGGAACCGCCACACAAATGTCCCGTACCAAAGTAAAAGCCATCAGTTGCACGGTTTCTTATCGAAACTTGATGTTGGGTATTATTCTGCAAAGCTTCGGTACCATTTATGATACGAGGATCATGAGGATAAAAAGAGCGTAGGTAAAGCGAAGACGATGGAGGAGGAATAGCCACTGCGATGTAAAATAATTAAATAAATTTTCATATTTACTAAATTATTTTAACACAAAAATCTCACCTGTATTGCAAATTTGTATGACAGCTATTGTAAGACACAATGTCCAAAGCGCTAATTTACGAAACTCCATGCTTTGATTCATTCCACTGCGTGCGACTTTACGTATGCAGTGTTTACAGGTGAATGGTCGAATTTCAAATGATTCTCTGTCTCTTTACTGCAAAATTCGGACAAGTTTTTCACTTGACGTAAATTATTTATAACTTACTCATGCTATCGAATAGATAATCGATATTGAATATCTTCTCGGCAACGTAATATTTACGATGACATACACATACATATGTAATCTAATCAGATCACTCTTCTGGCCATTGAAATAAATTGATATAATGAGAGAGGGTCGGCCCGTTTCGATGCCCCCACCACCTCCACCAACACCAAAGAGGCAATAAGTTTTGCTTTGAATTTAATCAGAATTTAAATGCTTAAAATTTATGATTTATTTTCAAGTGCTGTGATTTGTTTGCCATTATTACGTCTCCGTGTGTTACAGATTCGACCAATGCGAAAAGCAATGAGCAGATAAGAAAACCTACCAGGGGAATAGGGTGCGGGAATTCCCGATGAAGAATTTTTCTAGGAAACTCATGCCAATAAACCCGGTAAAGCGAAAAATTTCAAAACTGAACAATGTTTTTTTGCTAAACAATTTGAAAGTTTAAGAAATTTTTTATATCTTGAAAAATTGATGAGTTGGTTGATTACCACTACAACTTGTTAATAAGAGCTAAACAAAAGTGGGATCAATGTTATGACTTTTTTCTATTTGAGAATGAAACTGATGTTTTAAAAGTAATGCCTATATTTGAAATGTAAATAATGGAACATTTTGCAAAAAAAAAAAATTTTATAGTAAATTTTAATATAATTTAATATTATTTTATAATTTGCTTGAAAATTAATTGCTTAACAATGGAGGAGAATTTTTGGTAAAAAATTAACATATTCTTTAATTAGACTGCTATATGGATACAATGACAACGACCCCGACACTAAGCCTGTTGATTCTTATGTGTTATGATCTCCTGAATCCGAATATCACTTCCAAATTTTGGTATCACTCATTAATCTGCCAATGAGTTAGTTGTAACAGGATCCCACTGTATATGTGGAACACGTGGGTTTTTGTAGCGTGTACCATTCTTTAATAATTTGCCCACAATTGTAATGCTGTGTGGGTGGTTGCAAATCAACAATACAACATAGTGATAATCAATGCGTTAGGCCTGTCTTTGATGACTTTATGATACGCATTATTTTGATGATAAAGTTTGCATTTCAACGTTAATACTATTGAACTTTGTACCTATGTATATGGCTTTTTATTACGAAAGCAGATTTTATAACTTGTGACGAATACGTCATTCGATAACATTGGGGTTTTTTTCAATGTTGTGTGATTCCTTTGCTCAATGTGATGCTGTGGACGAACCCCCAAAATTAGTATCGTTATGTAGCTAACAGTTTGTTTTTCCTTGATATGCAACAGTTTTTATATTGATAGTACATAAGTTTTAGTCAGATGAACTGACTGATAAAACCCTCACCCTAAACGGTTTTTCAGTGTAATTATGTATGTATTGTTTATTGCTTGTAAAGAGCAAACGGTTGTGGTGATAGGACTTCCTGTCGTATGGCCTTCCTCATATAATGCATACAGTAGTCCTTATCTGGGAATAATTTTTCAAATAAAAAATTCACCACTAATGATTTTTCATCAGATTAAGGCAAAACGTGGACAGATCTGCCAAAAGCATTTAAAAAGAAGGCAGAGGGATTTCAACTACATCCCCTCTAACTTCCAAAAAACAGGGGTATTGCATGCCTTCTAAATGGAAAAAATTTTTAATACGTTTTCTTTCAACTTTTATGAAGGCCTACCAGAGGCCTTTGCAAAGAATGTAAAGGGATTTCATACACATACCCTCTCGCTTCCAAATATCATGTATTATATTTATAACAGTGTATCATTATTTTCAACCGCACAATCCGAGTGCATATTCATAGGATAGACAGTAGCATGGCTGACTAACAATTATGAGGTAGTGGGTTCAAACTCCAGCATGGTTTACTGTCGTTGGAAAAAAGTGTAATTATAGTGAGAAATATATAGAAGTGAGAAATATCAAAAAAAAAAAACGGTGCGATCTCGAACAAAATAAATAATTTGAGGGATCCCTGTATAGTTTTTGTTTTATTTGCTAGTCATTATTTTTCATGTGTATGCAGGCCATCCGTAATGCCTTCTTATAGAAAGTTTCCATATGGCCCTCTAATAGAAAGCATCCATGAGAACTTCATAAAGAAAGGTTTCATAAGGGCCTTCTTATGGAAATCGGCGACGGAAGGCCTTCTTTTTCAATGTCACGCAATTTAAAAAAAAGAAAGGAAGAAAGAAGGTCTAGAAAGGCATACCGGATCCAAAAGAAGCCCTCCAAACTCATGAAAGAAAGCCTTCCTTCACATGATTTCCGCCGCTTGGTATGTGAACTTTTCAAATGGGTACAGTGTAGAAAGTTTTAATTTTTTTTTGTTAAAAATTATTTTTTGGGAAGGGAGGTACCTGTATGGAAAGCCTATGAGAGAAAAAAAAAATTTCCAAAAATACTTGAGAGGCACCAGAAAGGGTCGGACTATATGATTTTTATAACCGCTTAACATGCGAAAAAATATAAATTTTCCAAAAATTGGTGATTTTGTATGGAAAGTACCTGAATGAGTGGGTGCTATTAGGTGCCGTGACATAACCCCACACGGACATAATCCCCAAAACGATTTTACTTTAAGTCGCAAAATTAGTTTGGGTGTTATGTCCGTTTTATTTGTTGGGGCTTATGTCCGATATGCCCCGCGGACATAATCCCAAATGCAAATTAGGGGTTATGTCCGAAGAGCGTGGCGGACATAGGCCCCAAAATCGTTTTGGGGATTATGTCCATGGGGGTTATGTCCGAGCACCGGGCTATTATACCTATTCACAGTCCCGTAACTACATTTAGAAAAATCGCAATACTGGTAAATTTTCATAAGGGTCAGTGAAAGTTTACTCCAGCTATCCTGCCCAGACGGAGATGGACGGAGCCAGACAGACGGAGATGGCTCAATCGTCTTAAAAGTCCTGAAACGAATTTGGCCTTAAGAAAAATACATTTGTGTATACCCTCACTTTTAGGGAATACGGTTTATGTATAATAGGGTGACAAGGAAAATTCAACTTTGAATTTTCAGTTATGTCTGAGGGGAATATTGCTTCAGTTGTTATAAAGCGGCTAAGATCAACGTTTGAACAAAATCGGCCAACTATAAACCGAACCCCAAAGGGGTCAAATCTGTATATATTAAAATAGAGTTTGTCTTTGTTTGAATTTTTTAATACCGATCATTTTGAAATTTTCACAGATTGTAGCATTTGTGGATAAATTAAATGAGCGTAGTCCGGCCCATTGGACACTATTTTTGAAACCGCAATATCTCGAGGACTGTTTCTCTAATCGCCTTGTGTGGATGCCTTTGGCAGCAAAGTTCGTGATCCGACAAAAAATGGGCGGAAACGGATCAGTGGGCGTGGTTAAAACTTAAATCTTTAAAAGGTTGTATCACACGAACTGTAAGAGGTAAAAAGGTGATATTTGGTATATATTGTTTGTAAAGTATGAATTACAGTCAGGGTGGGAGTGGGCTGTCTCACGCCCCATTTAAAAGAAACCGTTATAATAGCCATTATAATAATTTGACCAAGCGCACACGTCAATATTTGACTATTACATATCCCTTAATCAAACATTAGTAAATAACATAGGATTTACTTACAGCCTGGCCTTTGACCTTTGTGGTGCAAAAGGACACTTGGGGGGATATAAAAATTGGTCGGTTAATTTATCGTGTGATAGGGGGCAAAACCACAGAAAACCCAACTAAAAATTACCGAATTCACCCTCATAGTCTTACATACATATCTCCTTTGTAAGTACACTAAATTCAGTCAATTTTTGCGTAAGTTGTACACTCAAAAAAATCAAGTATTCCGTACTTAAATCATTCCCAGCTGTGTCAAAAGTACGGTAAGTACGGATTTTCTTAAATCCAGTACAAAGTGCTTGATCCAAGAACGGAAAAACCTATCCTTGAATTCTTGTTTGTAGATGCTTTTAAGCCTTGTGGCGCTTGATTTATAAGTATAAAGTTCTTAATAATAGATGACATTAAGGCTGCTGGGGCTTGATTTTTAAGTATATAATTCTTATTTATAGATAACACTAAGCATATTGGGGCTTGATTTTTATTAAATAATATGAGGATAGCTATTTAGATAGTTGCCAAAATATCTAATCAGTACCTATTTGCTTTGTTTTTCACTATCAATACAAACCTTAAGTGTTATATTCTTCACGAAAATAATAAGAAGTCAAACCACACTGGTGCGAAAATTGCATCAACGAAGATCACACGTTACTTGATTCGCACAAGCTCTTAAGATTTTCATACTTAGTTGGAGAATTTATAGGCCTCAATTCAAGTACGATTTTTGCAAAAAATAATAATTTTAAACTTAAATTTAGAATGCAAATTAATTGTGGGGAGAAAACATTATGCTAAGAGAGTAAATGTTTTATCTCTCTCAAACTTTTTTCTCAGAGATTTTTGTAAGATTTTTTATTCTTACTTTAAGTCATAAAAAAACTTGATATTAATTCTAAGATTTTTATACTTAAAAGTTGAGAAGTTCGTACTTAAAATTCTGTAATTAAGTTCGTACAAACTTAATTGGAGAATTTTTTTCTTATTTTAAGAATTTATACGCTTACATTGTTGAACTTATCCCGTTCTGTACTTAGTTTAAGAATAATTAGCACTATTCGTACTTAAATATTTAAGTATTTTTTCTGAAAAAACTAAGAATTTTAAACTAAAATTTCGAATGCGTTTTTTTCTGTATACTGTTATGAAAATTTGAACTATACAAGTCAAATTTTTATTGTTTGGCTCAAAAAGCAGGAAAAAAATAATAAGTAATTTTATTTTAATAAAAAATCTATTTATTTCAATAAATCAAAAGTTAAACAATATCTTAAATTGGGTGATGGTATTTATCAGTCAGTTTACCTGACAGAAATTTCTGTACAGGTTTCTTAAACCTTCGTGTAGCAATTGCGAACAAATTCGCGGAAGGAAGTATCCACTTTGGAACGGCCGCTTTCAAGTCTTAAGCATCCGAACATATACATATGCACTTAAATAATATCATAAATGCTTTAAAGAGAAATACCAGTGTCCCACAGACCGTAGCACTTTTTGGATCGAGCTGACAATTTGTTTTCATTTTTGCTACGGGGAACTTTGTTTCCATGCAATGTAATAAAAATTTATTGAAAAACATCTTCTGACATTTTGCTACTGATCTATATTTATATATATATAAAAATGAATCGATGTGCAGTTGTCTCGCTAAAACTCAAAAACGGCTAGACCGATTTTCAAAATTTTTTTTTTTTTGTTCGCTATAGCTTCCGGATGGTTTAAAAGGTTTTATTTTTTCAAAAAGTGGGCGGCGCCACGCCCCTTTTTTCAAATATCGCTCAGACGGCTTTTCTAATAGACCGATTTATACAAAAATTTTACCATGAGGTACTGTTGACCTGTAGATAGTTCCTGACTACATTTGGTTGTAATTGGATAAAGGGGCGTGGCACCGCCCATATTACTTGAAAATTAAAAAGGCTATATTTCATGAACTATCAGAGGTATGCTGATGAGATTTGGTATATATGTTGTTGGAGCAGTATTAATTACAACCAGGATGAAAGTGGGCGGTGCCACGCCCCCTTTTCAAAAATCGCTCTAACGGCTTTTCTAATAGATCGATTGATACAAAAATTTTACCATGAGGTTCTGTTGACCTGTAGATAGTTCCTGACTACACCGCCCATACAACTTGAAAATTAAAAAGGCTATATTTCATGAACTATCAGAGGTATGAAGATGAGATTTGGTATATATATTGTTGGAGCAGTATTAATTACAACCAGGATGGAAGTGGGCGGTGCCACGCCCCCTTTTCAAAAATCGCTCTAATGGATTTTCTAATAGATCGATTGATACAAAAATTTTACCATAAGGTACTGTTGACCTGACAACTTGAAAATCGATAGGGCTATATATTATGAACTATCAGAGGTAGGAAGATGAGATTTGTTACATATGTTGTTGTTGCAGTATGAATAACACTAAGGGTGGGAATGGGCTGTTCCACACCCTTTTTAAAACAAACAGTTAAAACTGTCAAAATTCCACAGTATATTGCTGTTCGCCTAGAGATATGAACAGTAAGGTGGGCCAATTTTTTTATTCGCAAAAATCGTAACCAAAATCGGAATCTACGATGAATTTTAAGAAAATTTCACCAATAAACTGGGAAGCATGAAGATTTCAGATAGAAATTTTTTTTGTTTTTAAATGAGCACAAACCGAATGCTTCAGATATATATTTTTTGAGACCTTCTGCGTAAAACTGACTTCCCAACAAACTAAATGAGGTATTACAGAAGCAAATCTGTGTATTTGTTAAAAAGTTACGATCTCTGAGAGTTGGCATACAGACATTAAGTTTTTAAAAATAATTTTTCAGAATATTGGGCGGGATCCCAATAAAAAAATCAAAAATATACTATTCTTTTCGTCTTGGTCTCCAAACATCGGAATGGTAGGTAAAAATTAGAGCCGGGGCCCATAGGTCTAAAGTAACTGAATAATTGCTAATTGCTAAAAAAAAATATCTCTACCTGAAATCTGCATGCTTCTCAGCGCGAACTAGGAATTAATTTTAGACATAAAGCTTCTTAGTGAAATTGTCTAAGAATTTTTCGTACATTCCAATACTGATATACGGTTAACAGGATTTTTTTTTGACGCGAACTAATTGATTCGCCCCTAATGATCAGGCTATTTCGAACAAAATAAGTTAAAAGTGCCAAGACGCTGCCCACGCACTTTAATAGTTAACTTTTTAACTGTATCAAATAATGGTGCGTACACCAGGCAGTGTAGGACGCGCAGACTAAAATACTGATTTTTTTTAATTTACTGTACAGGTATGCATTTTTTAATTACTTTTCAGGAGAATAATAAATCATATAGATAGAAAAATTAATCAATATTCACTGTAGTTATACTACAATGGTTAAATTTTTATAGTATGTCAGAGGTAACATTAGCAAACAATTGAAAATAACCTATGCATGGGGTATTTTTCTTGACATATAGATCTTCTGATAGGTATAAGTGTAAATCTAGCTGTCATACTAATGAAATGTAATAGACTTTCTTTTAGTATACTTTGCAAAATCACCATGTAAAAACTAAAGAAAAACATCGTTGACAAATCTTGCAAATTTATTTTCAAAATGCACGTTCTGTTCGCCAAACTTATGGAGCCCTTTATGAAGTTGAGGGTGCATATAATGACCCATCTGAGCAGTAATAGAAGCCATCAACGCTGTAGACGTTAGTATGACAATGGACTCGAATTTATCGAACCGTCGTCTTTCTCAGCAACTCGGTCTCTGCAAATGCTGAGGAAAGACCTTGGCCTACATTCATATAAAATCCAACTGGTAGAAGAAGTAGAGCCAGTGGACGATCAATTGATTTTTTTATTTAGCATGTCATTGCACATTATTTTAAGGAGAAATAGTTCCAACACGAAGGTGTAACATGCCATACAGCGCGTGAGACCATCACTTTGTTAAGACAAACGTTGGTGACCGAATTATCTCAAAAAAATGGTAATACGAGTTCAATACAAAAATAGCATTCCGGATTATTCTTGATCTGTGTGAGAAGAAGACATGACAAAAGAAGTTTTTATGGCTAATGACATGTAGCTTCAAACGGAATTTTTATTTGCGGTCAATAGGAGAAGGCATAACAAAAATGTTTTTTTATGACCAAAGAGATAGTTAGTATAAAGATGGTTCCCGCTACTACGGATCAAAATAAATAATTTTGATCTTTAGAGGAATGTCTGTTTTTGATTTGTGGAGAAATGGTTTTTTGCCCTACATACAGAAAAAATTTAATCTACATATCGGGACTATAGTTATAACTTTGCTGATGAGCTTTTTATTGCTTTTATATGCTGATGAACTTTTTATTAGCATTTAAGGAGTTACTTTTAATAAGTTACATAAGTAAATAAACTCAACATATTATTGCCGAGTTTAAGTACCGTTTTCAAAGTACTTTGTAGACCTAAATGTGAAATATATTACAAGTTAATATGCAATAGCGAAGCATTGCCGGGCCCACTAGTTTAATTAATATTTTTTGTTCATATTTTGTATTTCTAATTAAAATTTACTTATAATTACATTAACAATCACCAAGGCAAAGCCTAAAATAACTATAGAATTGTTATAGAGTGACATAGCGCCGTCGCCACTACCACTTCCACTGCCACTACCAGTGCCGCTACCACTACCACTGCCACTACCATTGCCATTATTACCGCCATTAGAGCCAGTTCCACCACCTGTGCTGCCACCATCGCCCGTAATAGTACCCACAAATGTAGGTAACGTAGCCTTATTTTCCGCCACCTTAGACAAGATCCACTCCTTGTAGTAAGCCACATCGGTAAAACCATTAGGTTGATTTGCTCGCGAACATGAATTACTCCACGAAGCAATACCAGCATGTAGATTATTGCATACTAAAGGACCTCCAGAGTCACCAGAGCAAGCACCAGCCTTACCTCTCGTATAGCCAGCACACATCATACCCACTCGCAGAGTGAGACCATGGTTAATTTGTTTGCAGTCATCAAAAGATATTATGGGAAGATTAGCCGTCAGCAGTTTTTCAGATACCGAAGCCTTAAAAAAAACATTACATCTTTAGCAAACAACAATTTGTTTTAAAAAGCAACTTCTTTTACACTATCGGTTTGACCCCATCCAGATAACTGGCATATGGTGCCGCCATTTATGGGACCACCATTAAGCCTTGTGGGTTGAGCGGTGGGATGATTGGCGGGAACTGAACCATCTAAGAATACCAATGCCAGATCATTTACATATGTCAACATGTTGAAAACGTCCATGTACTTGACCGTCTTCTTAACGCCGAACTCCAATGTGTTTGCGTCCTTTTGATAACGATTTAGGGTGCCCATGACCACATAGAACACATCGTCATTTAAATAGGTGCCATCGCGTACTTCTTTGCTGAAAGAGGGCAAAGAATGGAAAAAAGGGGTAAATGATAAATAAGAGAATAATGAAAAACTTGCCTTAGTAAGGAGCGGCTCAAAACCAAAAATAACGATAACATTATAAACTATAAAAAAAATAAATTAATTATCTTCGGATATGACGAAGTCTATGACATAACAAGTACAGAAGATGATTGTGTATACTATACCCTAGGGATACTCGTACGACTTTTTTTTAAGTACAAAAGCTCACTTCAGTACCCTGTGGGGAATATTGATGTGATAATAAAAAAACCGGGTTATAGATTCGGAAATTTTTTCACAATAGAGAAAAAGTGTGACCATATTTCTTAATACTTTTCCATGCCCTTTGGATTTTTGATATTTGTAAAAATCGCAAAAAGTTATATCCCTACTATACACACTAGGGTGGCAGCGAAAATTCAACTTTGGATTTTCGGTAATGCTTGAGTGGACTATTGTATCAGTTGTTACAAAACGTCTATGATCAAATTTGAGCAAAATCTGACAACTTTAAGCCGCGCCCCAAAGAGATCAAAGGTCAAATCTATATATTTAAAAATGAGTTTGTGTTTGTTTATGTGCATTTTTTTAGTACTCGAAAACAGCTTGACCGATCTTTGTGGTCAGTGGTGAGAATAGGTTACTGTAATTTTTGATATATCAAGTGGGCATGGCCCCGCCCATTTGATTCTATTTTTGAATCTGCAATATCTGGAGGACTGTTTCTCCAATCGCCTTGGAACTTGTGTGGATGCATTTGGCAGCAAAGTTCATGGTCTAACAAAAAATGGGCGGGATCGCATCAGAAGGCGTGGTATAAAAATTGAAACTTTAAATGGCTATATTTCATTAACTATAAGAGGTATAAAGCTGATATTTGGTATGTGTTGTTGGTACAGTATGAGGTACAGCCAGGGTGGAAGTGGGCTGCGCCACGCCCCCTTTAAAAGAAACCTGCTGTAGCTTTACTAAATACAAAATCGCTTTGGTAATATTTGACATTATTACTCCATATCTAAAGTGGGCGGATTGGTACATTTTATGGGAGGGACCTAAAGGGGCGTGGCTAGACTTCCAGTTTTTTCTTTAAACTCCTATATATATAGCATGGCTTTACCAAATACAAAATATGGGCACGATCGCGTTAGTTATATTGATATCATTACCCGATTTCAAAAGTGGGCGAAATGGTGCATTTGTATGGGAGACACCAGAAGGGGTGTGGCTAGACTACCAGTTTTATCGTCGAAACTTTATACTGCTAAAGCTTTATAAAATAAAAAAATTGTGCACGATCGCGTGGGTGTATTGATGTTATTACTCGATTTCTAAAAAGGGTGCAATGGTGCATTTGTATGGGAGGTACCAGAAGGGGTGTGGCTTGATATTAAATTTTTCTCCAAAACTTTATCCTGCTATAGCTTCCAAATATAAAAATTAGGCACGATCGCGTTGGGTGTATCGATATTATTACTCCATATCTAAAGTGGCCGGAATGGTACATTTGTATGGGAGGTACTAGGAGAGGCGTGGTACGACTTCCAATTTTTCATCTGAAACTTTATCCTACTGTAGCTTTAAAAAATACGGAATTTGGGCACGATCGGTGTATTGATATTATTATTCGATTTCTAAATTGGGCGAAATAGTACATTTGTATGGGAGACACCCGAAGGGGCGTGGCTAGACTTTAACTTTTTCCCCTAAAACTTTATCCTGCTATAGCTTCCAAAAACAAAATTTTTACACGATCGATTTGGTTATTTATTTATTTATTTATTTACAATATATTTTATAAATAAATTTATAAAATATGGTTTAAAAGGTGCCGGATGTTATTTTTATATTATTACTCGATTTATATTATTACTCGATTTGTAAAGAGGGCGGAATGGTATATTTGAATGGGAAATACCAGAAGGGACCTGGCTAGTCTTTAAATTGTTTTCTTCAAAACTTAATATTGTTATAGTTTTACTAAATACCGAAATTTGATAAGTTTGCGTTGGGAGTATCGATATTATTACTCCATATCTTAAGTGGTCGGAATGGTACATTTGTATAGAAGGTACCAAAAGGACAGCCAAACAAACGGAAATTGTTCAAACGACTTAAAAAGTCATGCATCGAATTTGCTTCAAAGAAACCTAAGGTCTAAAGTAACTCCTTCTATGTGTTACAATTTTTGGTCGTATCAAATGATATATACCCTCCTACCCGTAGAGTGAGGATATAAACATAGGATTTAGCATGAATCTGACCTTTGGCCACTTTTTGACACAAAAATTCGTTCATACATTTCGCTGCCCTAATACACACTATTAGCGACATTTTTGTTTTTGATTAACAATTTCACATTGATATAATTTTTGTAGTTCAAATTGGTGAGACATTGTATAGAATTAAAGCTTTTGTTCTCCATAACACGTGTAATAAGTTTTGGCAATAATTAATTGTTATCTTGAAAGATAACAATCAATATAAACTAAGGCGGTATGTTATGAAATGAGCGTTCTACTAGCGAGGTGTCATAAATCCATATAATCTATATTTTGTAACGTTAAAATATAGCTTTTTAACAATGTTTTCTATTGTAACAAAAATTCTGATTAGAAATAGTATCATATTAAAGTTAAATTAATAAAATTAATTTGTGGTAAATGTCTTAAAAGTATTTATACCTAAAAAACTGCAGCTCGCCAAGGCCTACTTTTTTAAGCATATGTTAAGTCACTGTTCTCCAATAAATACGAATTTCTGATCATACAAAGCGTATGATTTTTCTTTGGTTTAAATGTGTTTCTTCTAATATCACTAATTGCATAATGTCATTCCAAAATGCCCACAAATCCGTTTAGTTTATTGATGTCTTTAAAAAAAATTAGCAAGTTATGCCTCTGACTGCTCTTTATTTTAGCTTAACTTATGACACAAACGCGTTTCATAGTTATTCTTTCACAATTTTAGTTTTATATCACACAAAAGACCGTTTTATACTATATGTGTTTGAATGTCCACAAATTTGTTTACATGACGTCCAGTAGATTCTATTAATGATATTCCAAACAGAGGGTCAACTATCCAAAACTGACACTTAAAAAAAACTTAATTTCCCTTTGCACCCCATGAATGAGGTATGGGATAGCTTCTCGCGTTGTTGTGAATTAACACGCTTTCTATTTTTAGATTCACTACTAACGGCACCTACTTATTTATCGAGGAATGCGAACGTCACTGTTTTGAGAAGCTCTTACTAGACACGACGATTGAATCGACGCATAATACTGCGAAGTTGCTGTCAAACAACATTCGAGGGGAGCCGACAATAAAAGAAAATTTTATTTATTTTTTTCTTTTTAAGATGACTGGAGCCAGGTTTGAACCTGCGATCTCCCGCATGGTAGTCGCGTGTTCTAACCACTATGCCACGGCCGGTCCCAAAAATCACACTTATGTATACCTAATTAGTTCGCTCGTCTAGCCAAATCTATATAACACGTTATGACACAAATAGTACTTACTCCACAAAACACTTGGCTGTAGTCAGCACCACATTATCGGATATCAAGGCACCACTACAAACTTGTCCTGATCCAAAGGAAACGGCATCATTTATACGATTTCTTATCGATACCTGATATTTGGCAGTACCGGGCAAAGCCTCGTTGCCATTGATAATACGAGCATTACGCTGCAGTACCTCTGAGTTATGCTGATGTTGATGATGATGATGATGCTGGTGAGCCAATGAAATTTAGAAAAAATTTAGCACTTTACTGATTCATTTGAAAAAATGCCCGCACAAAAACTCACCACTATGTTCAAATTGTGCTAGGGCAATTGTTATACACAACACCACATATATGGTTGAAATACGAAATTCCATTTTGTTATGATGGTCGTCGCACTTCGAGCACTTTACCAACGGACGGCAGATAGACGAATGTTTCTTTTCGCTGACACAAATGTTTTAACGGGTGGACTCTTATTGGTGGGCTAATCTGAGTCTAAACATAAACAAATTCGTTGTAAACAATCGAAAATAAGCTATAAAGTTTTGAACTCAGATATCGTTAATACACTGGGCAAAATAAAATGTTTTTAGTTATAAAATTTTTTTATTTTCATATATTTTTCAAATGATAACTAATTTAAGGAAATGTTTTAACGGTTGTATGACAGGTTTTTTTGTTGTATTGGGTATTCGATGTAAATTTACAACTTAACAGATGATTTATACTTTGTATACCCTTCACCACGCTCACGAACGGTGTAGAGGTTATATTAATTTTGTTCTTCCATTTGTCAAGCCCATAAGGAGGCGTGGTAGGTATGAAAATTCCTATTAATATTATAAATGTAAAAGTTTGTTTGATTGTGTCTCAATCACGTCTAAACGGCTGAATCGATTTTATTAGGTAGACAGTTACTATACTGTTCGGAAATTACCGTGGGCTATATATTTTCCATATTTTTAACCCTATGGGCGGAGTGAACGCAGCAAAACTTTTTTTTGGAGCTAAAGAGATAAAATTGTGATGCTCAGATAGTTTTGAGCCAGGGGGCGAAAGGGGCGTGGCAAAAGATTTTTTTTAGTCCTACAGAGATAAAATATTGTACACAAACAGTATTCGGCAACACAAATATGAATATGCAGACCAAATTTTAGTTTTGGGCCAGTGGGCGCATGGGGTGTGGAAAAACTTTATTTAAGTCCTAAAGAGATAAAATTTGATACATAAATAGTACTCGGCAACAGAAATATTAATATGCAGACACAATTTTAATTTTGGATCAATGGGCGGAGGGGGCGTGTCAAAACTATATTTTAGTCCTACAGAGATAAAATTTGATACATAAATAGTACTCGGCAACAGAAATATTAATATGCAGACACAATTTATGTTTTGGGTCAGTGGGCGGACGGGGCGTGGCAAAACTTTATTTGAGTCGTAGAGAAATGGAATTTTGTACACAAATAGTACTCGACAACAGGAATACGAATATGCAGACGACATTTTAATTTTGGATCAGTGGGCGGATGGGGCGTGTCAAAACTTTAATTCAGTCCTAGAGAAATACAATTTTGTACACCAATAGCACTCGGCAACAGGAATATGAATATGCAGATACAATTTTAATTCTGGATCAGTGGGCGGAGGAGGCATGGCAAAACTCTAATAAATTTGACACCCAGGTAGTACACGGCAACACAAATACGAATATGCCGACGACATTTTAATTTTGTATCAAAGGGCGGAGGGGGCGTGACCAAACTGTATCTTAGCCCCAGAGAGATAAAATTTGTAACACAGATAGTACATATTTGGCACTTCAGGTTAAAATTTGCATACGAAAGTGTTATACTCAATTAGTGGGCGGAGGAGGCGTAGCGAAACTTTATTTTAACAAACACGAATATAAATATGCAGACGAAATTTGAATTTTGGATCAGTAGGCGAAGAGGGCATGACCAAACTGTATCTTTGCCCCAGAGAGATAAAATTTGTAACACAGATAGTACATATTTGTCACTTCACATAAATTTCCACACGTAATTGTTGTACTCAATTAGTGGACGAAGGAGGCGTGACAAAACTTTATTTTAGCCCTAGAGCGATAATATTTGATACACAGATAAACTTTGATACCAAAAAGTACAATTTAATTTATTCAAAAGTAGATATATTGTACCAAAAATTACATTAATTTTTCTAAGTACACTTTTTTGTACAAAAAGTTACTATTAATGTACAAAAAAATTGCATTTATTGTACCAAAAAGTACATTTATGGCATCATAAAGTACTTCATTAATACCAAAAAGTAATGAAATTGTTATACTCAATCAGTGGGCGAAGGAGGCGTGGCAATGCTTTATTTTAGCCCTAGAACCCTAGAGTACATTAATTTTTCTAAGTACACTTTCTTCTTCTTCTTTACTGGCAGCAACAACAGAAATTCATCTATCAGTAGCCGCACGTAGAAAATCATTCCAAGCGCTTCGGTCTTTTGCGCTCCGTAGATAGTTGGTCATACCAAGCTTACTTAACATTTCCGTCACCTGGTCCATCCATCGGAGTTTTGGTCGCCCCCTCCTGCGCCGCCCATCGAGTTTATTGCCGAAGACTTTTCGAGCCGGAGCGTTTTCGTGCATTCGTACAACGTGTCCAAGCCAGCGCATTCGGTCTATTTGAACGCGCTTGACCACGTCGATGTCGTTGTACAGCTCATACAGCTCATGATTCATTCGACGACGGTACTCGTCTTTCACAATGATGGGTCCAAATATTTTGCGGAGTATTTTTCTCTCGAAGACTCCCAGAATAGATTGTTCCGCTTGTGACATTACCCACGATTCTGCGCTGTAGAGCAATACAGGTAGGACCAGAGTCTGGTAGAGCTGGATCTTTGTTCTTCGAGAGAGTGCTTTGTCGTTATATCGCTTGCTCAGCGCATAGTAGCAGCGGTTTGCGATCAATACTCGTCTTTTGATTTCGAGGCTGACATTATTATTTTTGTTTATGGCGGAGCCAAGGTAGACAAAATCATCTACCACTTCAAAGTTATAGTTGTCAACGTTCACGCAGCGTCCCAGACGAGTGGACTCTTTGTTCGTTGAAACAAATAACTTTATATTGTCCTCGTTTATCACCAGGCCCACTTCAGCCGACTGCTTTTCAATGCTTGAAAAAGCCGCAGTAACATCTCTCAATCCACGTCCAATAATATCGATATCATCAGCATACGCGAGCAACATGTGGCTTTTGTTAAATATGGTGCCATCCCTGTTTACTGCTGCTTTCCGCATGATCATCTCCATTACGATGTAAAAGAGATCGCAGGACAGACTATCGCCTTGTCTAAAGCCTCGCTTGGTAGAAAATGGCTCTGACAGATTTTTGCCAATTTTCACTGAAGACTTCGTGTCAGTCAGTGTCATCCCGCAGAGTCGAATTAGTTTTGCGGGGATACCAAACTCAGCCATAGCATCCAACAATTTCTGTCGTATCGGACTGTCAAATGCAGCTTTGTAATCGATGAACAGATGGTAGGTATCGATTTGCATTTCTTGGGTCTTCTCCAGGATTTGTCGTAGCGTGAATATCTGGTCGGTGGTGGATTTACCAGGTCTAAAGCCACACTGATAAGGTCCAATCAGGTTCGCCAGAAGGGGCTTTAGTCTTTCACATAACACACTTGACAGGACCTTGTATGCTATGGGTAAAAGGCTAATCCCGCGATAGTTGGTACACACACTAGGATCGCCTTTCTTAAGCACGGGACAGAGGACACTCAGATTCCAATCATCGGGCATGCACTCCCTGAGCCAAATCGTGTTTATGAGCTGGTGCAAGCATGTTACCAGGTCATCGTACACTTTACTGTACTAAAAAATACACTTATTGTACCAAAAAGTATAATTTATTGTACCAAAAGGTACTATTATTGTACAAAAATAGTACATTTATTGTACTAAAAAGCACATTTATGGCAACAAAAAGTACTTCATTGGCAACAAAAAGTATAATTTATTGTACTAAATAGTACAGTTTATTATATTAAAAAGTACTTTTATTGTACACAAGAATAATAATTACTCGTGCCACAGAGTACCTTTATTGTACCAAAAAGTACAATTGTGTCAATAATGTGTAAGGACTAGTCATACGGCTTCAGTTTGTTTTATCAAAATTTTTGGCAAAATTTGTTCTGCAAAAAGTTTGTCGGTAAATTTTGATAAAACAACCTCATCAACACGATGCCGACACATTTTGAAGGGGAATACTGACAATGATGTCCGCAGAGTAAATTAGCCTTTATAGTACTCTGCCATGCAAAATGAATATACCGATGATGTACCATTGTGCATCAGTTCGTCACAAAGGGGTCGTCCTGGAGTTCGAAACGCGTCATCCTAGTGCGTATCACATTGAATTTCACCAAAAATATCAAATAATAAAAAAAAACACCTTTCTGACCTTTAGCCGGATTTGATGTATCATTCGATACTCTAACGTAAATTGATATAATATACAGTAAGATCGACTGAAAACTAACAAAAAAACCAAAATATCTATTTTCGGTCAGCGGGAATATCGCAATATTTGTATACATATAGTACTTGGCGCTTATTAATTTGCCGACGATTTTTTTAAATTGTGCGTCTGGAAAGTGAGCTAGCCCAACACATTGCTCTAAAACTTAGCAAGCGTTTTCAAAGTATGTTTACCTGTGGAATGACTCAGCACTAATAACAGTGAAGCAATTCAATGCAATAGCGAAGCATTGCCGAGCCCACTAGCAGTAAAAAAGTCATTGTGGAAATTCGAAAATAAATATTTTTTTTTTTTCAGTGTACATAACATATGTTGATAGTCATCGTAGTACCAAACCTCTAAAATTATCTAATCTACTCGGATATCTTTATTGCCGGGTGAAACGAATATTCGGAAATTGAAAAATTTACTATGGAAAAACATTAATTATGAGTTCTTTTTAAGCGGTAATTTACATTTGTGTGACAGTTTTTTTGTTTTAGGGAATTCCTGTGATCTATTGGACTTTGCTTGTGTGACCGTTGATAAGATGACAAAAACGATGAATAAGAAAATTTAATACGAAATACGTTTATCATTCAATTGTGGGTGTTTGGATTAGTGCTATGTTGTTGTACGATTTCATTAGAAATAGATAATAGCCAAACGTGCCACACGCCACTCAAACATTTATAGCAAACGATTATGTGATCGAGATAGTATACGTCACACAAAACGATAGCAAATTATTATCAGAAACATATAGCATGTGCTAACAAAATATTTAAACATTTAGGTCAGTAATTCATAGGTTGGATAAATTTATTAATGTAACATGTCATTAAATTTTAATTACAGTTATTTAAATAAATTGAAATTAAAATGATCTTCAAGGATTTTAAAATTTGAAATTACACACTGCTTGAAAGACCATGAATATGTAAAAATTAGGTTTTGTAAAGTTTAGGCCATAAAGTCATATATATTATGAATAAATTCAGCCTTTTCTAAGAATAGGAATTATATACGTTAAAAATTTGACTAGTTTATACAAAATCGCACCAGTACATGCATATGTTTGGGTGTGACGTTTCCGAATAACTTAAATGAATGTTTTTATACCATCACCCTTAGGGATGAGGGTATATATCATTTGATACGACCCAAAAGTGTAACACATAGATGGAGACTCTTAAGACCTTAGGTTTCTTTGAACCAAATTCGATTCATGACTTTTTAACTCGTTTAAGCCATGTCCGTCTGTCTGTCTGTCTGGCTGTCTGGTTGTCTGGCTGTCCGGCTGGTGCGCTCGATAAATCAACACATCCAACGGGATCGTACCCAAATTCTGTATTTAGTAAAGCTATAACAGGATAAAGTTTTAAAAGAAAAAATTGGATGTCTAGCCACGCCCCTTCTGGTACCTCCCATACAAATATACCTTTCCGTCCACTTTAGAGATGGAGTAAAAATATCAATAAAACCAATGCGATCGTACCCAAAATCTTTATTTAGTAAAGCTATAGCAGAATAGAGTTTCGGAGAAAAAAACTGGAAGTCTAGCCACGCCTCATCTGGTACCTCCCATACCCATCTGGTACCGCACACTTTAGAAATCGATTAATATTATTAATAGAACCGACGCGATCGTGCCAAATTCTGAATTTAGTAAAGATAAAGCAGGAAAAGGTTTTGGAGAAAAAAATTGGAAGTCTTGCCACGCCCCTAATGGTACCTCCCATACAAATGTACCATTCCACCCACTTTAGAGATGGGGTAATAATATCAATACACTCGACACCATCCTGCCCAAATTCTGTATTTGTTAAGTTATAACAAAATAAAATTTTAGAGAAAAAATTTGGAAGTCTAGACACACTCTTTATGGTACCTTCTATACAAATGTACCATTCCGCCCACTTTAGAAAACAAGTTATAATATTAATAAACCAAACGCGATCGTATCCAAATTCTGCATTTAGTAAAGATAAAGCAGGAAAAAGTTTTGGAGAAAATAACTGGAAGTCTAGACACACCTCTTATGGTACCTCCCACATAAATGTACCATTCCGCCCACTTTAGAGATGGAGTAATAATATCAATACACTCGACACGATCATGCCCAAATTTTGTATTTTGTTAAGCTATTACAGGATAAAGTTTTTAAGAAAAAACTGGATGTCTAGCCACGCCCCTTCTGGTACCTACAAATGTACCACTCCGCCCCCTTTAGAAATGGAGTAATAATGTCAGTATAATAGAACTTTTTTTGTTTTACTGAGGGTGAGCGTATAAGTAAGTCGGGTTGCCCGACTGAAACTTTGTTACTGGTTTTGAATTCAAATAGTAGTATTATAATGTTATATTTATTTAAAATATTTCTTTCAGTGTATACAAACATTGATTGATAGTCATCACAGTCATCATACCAGACCTCTAAACATATCTAATCTAAACGGATATCTTTATTGCTGGGTGAAACAAATATCCGGAAATCAAAAAACTTTTGACGAAAACAAGTGAATGAGTCAAACCTGAACTATTACTAAAGTTAATTTATGATGTTTTTTTACATTTATGATAATTTCTTTTATGTTGATTTTTGTGATCTGTTGAACCTAACAAAGGGACAATAAAAAGGAAATCCTTTTTATCCTGAAATGTCATTATTAAAAAATACCAGTACCGAATTTTCAGTCAGATGAATTAACTGATGAATGCCCTCATCCTTCGTATGATATTGTTTAACCCCGAGGTATTAAAATTTAATGATTTTTAAATGAAATTATTTATGTATAATTATTCGCCTGCTTCTAGACCATAAATAACACTATGCGACAGTCAAAATCGGGATGGGATGAAACCAACGGAAAATGTTATATCGGTCAAAAACAAGTTATACGTGGCCTGGCATTTCGCTGGGTCACATCTAGGAATCGAGATATATCGATTTGAAGTTAATTCTGACCGATCGATCTCATCTTACTACTTAACCTCCGCTTAGTGTAGGAAAGCTCACATACAAAATTTGCCCTTTAACTAGGGCTGTAATCGCAGGAACAAACCCCGAAAAGAGGGAGTTTGTATGGGAGGTGGGAGTACTTTTTGACCGATCGGGCTCATCTTAGAACTTTGAGGATAGAAGCTTGCATTCAAAATTTCAGCTCGATATCTCTTAAACTGCGGCTGTAATCGCGGGGACAGACAGACGGTCACCTTTAAATCGACTCAGATTTCGATGCTGATCATTTATATATATATATTGTCATACCTACCACGCCTCCTTATGGGCGTTACAAATGGAAGAACAAAATTAATATACCCTTCACTCTGTTCATGCGTGTGGTGAAGGGTATAATGAGACAAAGATCAAAAAAGATATGAAAATTTCACACTGTTTGAGAAGCTTTTACTAGACATGCCGATTGACTCGACACTTATACTGCGAAGTTGCTGACGACAACATCGAGGCGGCCGGTAATGAAAGACAAATTTTTTTATTTTATTTTTTAGATGACTGGAGCCAGGAGTTGAAACTGGGATCTCCCGCATGAAAGTCACGTGTTCTAACCATCATGCCATGGCCGGTCCCCCATTTGAGGGTTACTTTTAGAAATTATTGGAAAATTTCAAAATTCAGGAAGTATGCAAATTTTTGAACCGAAGAAATTCAAATATCCTCTAGTTGTCCGTTTGAATGATATGGGAGAAATATTAAGCTTCCAAAAATAGGTAATTTTGTTTTGGAAGGTACCAAAAGGGGTCCGCCGATATAGTCTAAACAAATATGACTGAATTCAGTATTCTTATAAAAAGATATGTGTGTAAAACTATGAAGGTCAATCGGTCATTTTTTTATTTTATTTTATAGGAGGTACCAGAAGGCAACTTTTTACTATTTATCGTATCAAATAATATAACCTCATCCATTAGGGTGTGGGTATAAATAAAAAATGTTCTCTCTTATTATACAATCACCAATAGGGATGAGGGTATATACAATTTGATACCATAAAAAGTGTAACGCATTAAAGGAGACGAGTTAGACCCCAAGTATATTAAGACGAAATTAGTTTCAGGACTATTTTAGGACGATTGAGCAAAATCCGTTTGTCTGACGGGCTTGCTGGCTGGTGAGGAGGATAACTCGAGTAAATCATAACTGATCGCTATGAAAATTTACCAGTATTAATATTCTCCAAAACGAAGTAATGGGATTGTAATTGGGCAGAATGGTCCCATCCCTTCTGGTATCTCCTATACAAAATTACTTATTTTAGTAAAATTAATATTTCATTTATAACTTCCAAACGGACAACTGGAGAATATTTCAGTTTGGTTAGTTTAATTATCTCCTAGTAGTAGATAAACCCTTAGAAAACCGAACTCTTTGCACCACCCCTTCTGTTACCTCCCATACAACTGTACTGATTGGCCCTCGTAGTTTTACATACATATCTTTTTTGTAAGCACACAGAATTCAGTCAAATATTGCGTAAAATGTACGCCTATGAAAATTTGACTGAGAAATGAATATAGACTATATCGGTTCACCCTTTCTGGTACCTCCCGTGCAAAATGACCTATTTTGGGAAAATTGTCTCTCATAACTTTCAAACAGTCACCTGGGGGATAATGACATTTGGTGAGTCAATTTAACTTGTAATAGGAGGCAAAACCTCAGAAAATCTAACTATTTGACACACATCTCTTCTGGTACCTCGCATACAAATGACCGAATTCACCCTCATAGTTTTACATACACATATTTTTTGTAAGTCCAGTAAACTTAGTAAATTTTTGCGTTAGATGTACATTTATAAAATTTTGACTCTGGAATGAATATGGACTATTTCTGTTGACATTCTTCTGGAACCTCCCATACAAAATGACCTATATTTGAAAAACTTACTCCCATAACTTTCAAATAGGCACCAGGGGGATAATGATATTTGGTCAGTTAATTTCTTTTGTAATAGAAGGCAAAACCTCAGAAACCCCTTACTTTTTTGACACGCCTCTTCTGGTACCTCCCATATAAATAACTGACCGACTACCTTTACCGTCCACAAACAGGCATAAAATAATACATAAAGAATTTTAATTAAATATTGGTCAATTTCAATAACTCAAGACTTCAACAATATGTTTTATAGGGTGATGGTATTTATCAGTCAGTTTATCTGACTGACATTTCTGTACCGGTTTTAAATTTAGTTTAGATGCTCTCTGTCTTGCCTAAAACTTTATCCACACGCTTAACGGTAATCAAAGTGCATATGTTTGGCAAAAAAGACCCCTTAAACAGGTGTTAACTTAATTTTGCTGGCGCAATAAAATTATAAGATAACAATGGTATTTCCCTACTACTTACATTTCTGTCTTTAGTAGTGGTTCCAAAAAAAAAATACATGGCAAAATATACGAATTCACAGGTAATAAATTATGGGATTTTCCTACAACGACGGAGCAATAACCCGCATAGAAATAACACTCATACGAGGAAATGACACATCTTCCACATGACGATTGACTGGATTACTCAGAAGTGGGCCGACGATCAAACAAATATACTTAGTGTATATGGTATGTATGGCTGTAACAGAGACCTTATTATCGGGGTTTTTCAGAAAAAAATATTTTTTTTTTAAAATCGCGCGGTTTTTAGATTTTCTATTTTTTTAGAAATTTTTAATTTATTTCCTTAAATCTTTCTAACTTTTTCGATGATTTTTTCAATTTTTTTTTTTTTTGTATATCCCGGAAATTTAACTCGGTCCAGGAAACCCGTAGGAACTTAAAAATAACATCGTTGGATTTGTCTCGAAAATATCTTTCATTCGAGTAACCACACATGGGGGGTCATCATAAAACCCAAGGGGCCCCTTTTTTGGCCCCCGGGCCTTAGCGCCAACTTTGACCTCGATTTTCGTGTTTTGGGGCGTATTTGGGGGTGGATTTTTTTTTGGGCTCCCGCCCCATTTTCTGCACTTTTGCCAATATTTCCCCAAAAAGGCTGATGGTATTGCAAATGGGCTACATGACCTCGCCCCTTTTGGTACCTCCCTACAAATATACCATTGCGCCAACTTTAGAATTCGAGTAATAATACCAATACACCCAACGCGATCGTACCTAAATTTTGTATTTAGTAAAGCTATACAAGGATAAAGTTTTGAAGAAAAAAAAACTGAAAGTCTAGCCGCGCCCCATCTGGTACCTCCCATACCCATCTGGTACCGCCCACTTTAGAAATCGATTAATATTATTAATACACCCCACGCTATCTTGCCCAAATTCTGTTTTAAGTACAGCTTAATCAGGATAAAGTTTTGGAGAATAAACTGGATGTCTAGTCATGACCCTTCTGGTACCTCCGATACAAATGTACCACACCTCCGCCCACTTTAGAAATCGAGTTATAATAACAATATACTAGAAAATTTTATGTTTTATTTAGGGTAAGGGTTTTTTACTTACTGTTTTTTTTCCAAAGCAATTTCTAGGCCACCCCATTGCAAAAAATATTTAAAAAGTACTACCGCACTGGTTAAGCTAATTCATTTTCAGATTGGACCCAAACTGTGGTAATAATTACACATTAAAATTTTTGTTATAAAATTTGCATTTATTTGATATTTTTAAAACAACTTAATTATTGAACTTTTTTCATTTCGAGTTATTTCATACAGTCATGCGTTTAAATTTTTATTGATATGAAAAATTTTACTAGTTGGATTTAAAGACTGACATATATGACATATGACAATGATTCTTAATTATTTGCTCGACATATTGTTATAGAATATCATTTTAAAAACATTACATTTTATATTTTACATTAAAACGCAGTATTTAAAACAACATTAAATACCACCATAGCAATGGCAACAAGCATAGAATTTTTGTAGATGGACATAGCACCGTCTCCCTCACCGTCGCCTGTGGAACCACTACCGCCTCCTGTACTGCCACCATTTCCAGTTAGAGTTCCTTCAAATTTGGGTGCAGTACCCTTATTGTCCTTCACCGTAGACAAAATCCAATTTTTGTAGTAAGCCACATCAGTAAAACCAGTTGGTCTATCGGCACGGTTACAAGCATTACTGAAAGAGGCAATACCAGCTTGTAGATTATTGCATACTAAAGGACCACCCGTATCGCCTGGACAGGCACCACTCTGACCATGCGTATAGCCAGCACACAGCATACCCAAACTCAATCTTATGCCATTATCAATTGTTTTGCAAACATTAAAAGATATTATGGGAAGATCCACGGTCCTCAATTGTGGAGATCTATCAACCTATAGCAACAAAGAAAAAAAAAATAGATTTTCAACAAAATACGACATAAGGTTATTATGAATGTTATTACAGTTCCTGTTGCACCCCAGCCGGTCAATTGGCATACGGTGCCCGATTTTAGTGGTCCTCCATTGAGTGTTATGGGCTGAGCGTTGGGATGATTAGCGGGAACTACACCATTTAATATAACTATTGCTAAATTATCATCAAACGAATATAAGTTGTCAACCTTCACGTACTTGATCGTTTTCACAATATCAAACACCAATGTGTTTGGGTCCTTTACGTTCAGATTAAAGTTGCCCACGACCACATTGAATTGGTCATCAGGCAAATAGCTGCCATTACGTTGATCTTTACTAAATAAAGGAATAGAAAAGTATTTTATGTACGTATTTTGTTTTAAAATTTGTATCACAAACAAATATTTATATGTGGTGCAGTTTCTAGTATTTTTGAAAAACTTATATGAGTTAAACGTAACAAAATGTTTAAATTATTATGTTTTCATTATAAAAAAGGGAGATTTAAAAAAAAATTCTGATTATACAACAATTTTCCCCTTCATATTTCAGATCCCAATGTCTTTGAAAATTATATTTTCAATTTTTTAATTCTACACGCATCGTAAGTCTAGAAAAAGAGTACTGAATTGTACCTTTTGGTGCTTTCAGGCATCTTGACTTTCTTACTATAATGGGGAATTATTCCTCATCCCTCATCCTCAGTAAAACATAAAATTTTCCATTATATTGATATTATTACTTGATTTCTAAAGTAGGCGTAGTGGTATATTTGTATGGGAGGTACTTGAAGGGGCGCGGCTAGACTTCCAGTTTTTTTTCTCCAAAACTTTGTCCTGTTATAGCATACAAAATACAGAATTTGAGCACGATCGTGTTGAGTGTATTGGGCGGAGTGGTACACTTGTATTAGGAGGTGCCAGAAGGGGCTGGTCTAGACTTCTAGATTTTTTCCTGCAAATTTTCTATATTCTGCTATAGCTTTACTAAATAAAAAATTTGTGTACGATATCGTTGGGTTTATTGATATTATTATTCAATCTTAAAAGTGGGCGGAAAGGTACATTTGTACTGTGTTATGAATATAGAAAGTGTCCCAATGTGCTGCCCCTACTGCTTTTACTTTTGTGCTACTTCCAATATAAGTTAGTCTATCTGTCAAAAATTACTTTTTTCGCAATAATTTCAAAAAGGAACACTTTAATTGTTGGCGAGTTCATTAACACTTTCTACACTAAAACCATTTCTTCACATTTAACACGTAGGGTGAGGGTATTTATCAGTCAGTACACCTGAATGAAATTTCTATGCCAGTTTTTGTTTAACTTAAGTCACAAACAAGTTTCACTTTATTCTTTGAATTTGAATTTCTGTTCACACTGATGACGACAGTTATAATAAATGAAATGTTTTTTTTTCGTTGCCGTATCACATATAGCATTATGCCATAAATTGTTTATGATATTGCCTACGCAGTGTTATCTATTCAAAATTCACACTTCCATATTATAGATTTGGAATTGGTGTGGCGTTTGTCAAATTTTACTTACTCTACAAAACATTTGGCCGTTGTCAGCACCACATTGTCGGATATCAAAGTTCCAGCACATACAAACCCTGAACCAAAAAGTTCGGCATCAGCTTTACGATTTCTAATCGATACTTGGAATTTGGCAGTACCAGGCAAAGCTTCAGTGCCATTGATAATACGAGCCTGTCGCTGGAGTTCCGCTGAGTTATGATGATGATGATTTTGAGCCACTAAAATGTTGACACATTATACACACTTGTTAACTAGAAAATGCCGGTACAGAAACTCACCACTGTATCCACATTGTGCTATGGCAATTGTTATACACAACGCCCAAAATGTCGAAATACCGAAAAACATTTCGTTTTTTAGTTTAATCACACACTCGACTAGAACTTTACCAGCGGGTGGCAGAATGACAAATGTGAATTTTTTACTAACGAACATTTAAATATATGGCCAATCTGATCGTAACATATGTTTACTACTATAGATTACAATCAACAACTAAACGATTGTATTTTTTTTGGAGATATCGTTAATACACTGTACAAAAAAATTTGTTGTTGTTGTTGTTGATTGTACAATTTACTAATTGATTATATGGTGACTCAAATCAATCACTTTGCAGGGCGATTTTAGTATAAGGTTTCAAACAAAAACATCAACAAAAATTTACTTTACTATATAGTTTCCGACAGAAATTGGTAAGAAATATTCATATTGATATGAATATTCATGATTTACGTAGAATATTACTTATGATAATCATACGCCACCATATAGTATTTATGTTATGTCCAACAAAAGAGCCCAAAACGTGACAAATTTCCCTATGCGATACTTACTAACTTTAAATCGATATTAAATTATTATGGCATGTAACTTGACAAAACGAATGATGCAGAATTTCTTCTTTTGGGGCTACTTGAACGTGCAGTTCTCAGAATTGAGTCCTAAATAAATGAGCTGAAAAATATTGTACTTTGTTATATATTTGGCTTACCTGTGACAAACATGTGCATATATCTGATTTTATTGATTTTTCTTTGTAATCATATACACTGATGTTTGCATTTAGTTTGACCATGCGTACAACATGACCTAGCCAGCGCAGCCGTTGCACCTTAATGCGTTTGACCACGTCAATGTCAGTGTACAGCTCGTACAGCTCATGATTCATACGACGCCGATACTCTCCGTTAACGATGATGGGCCCATATATTTTACGGAGTATTTTTCTCTCGAATACCGCCAGAACCGATTCATCCGCTTGTGTCATAACCCAGGATTCTGAGCCATACATTAAGACAGGTAGAACCAGTATCTAGTATAGCTGGAGTTTTGTTCGTCGAGAGAGGGCTCTGTCATTGAATCGCTTGCTTAGTCCGTAGTAGCATTTATTTGCAAGCAGGATTCTTCTCCGGATTTCTAGGCTGACATTATTTGCTTTATTGATGGCGGATCCTAGGTAGACAAAGTTATCTACCACCTCGAAATTATAGTTGTCAACGTTCACGCAGTTTCCCAAACGAGAAGATTCTTTGTTCGTTGAAACTAATAACTTCGTTTTGTCCTCGTTCACCGTTAGGCCCATTTTCGCTGATTCCTTCTGTATACCTGAGAAGGCTGCAGTCACATCCCGCAGTTTTCGACCGATGATGTCTACGTCATCAGCGTACGCGAGTAGCATGTGGCTTTTGTTGAATATAGTGCCACTCGTGTTTACTGCAGCTTTTCTCATTATCATCTCCATCACTATGTTGAATAGATCACACGATAGGCCGTTGCCTTGTTTTAGGCCTCGTCTGGTACAGAATGGCTCCGTAAGGTCCTTGCCAATCTTCACTGAAGTCTTCGTGTCAGTCAGCGTCATTCCGCAAAGACGTATCAGCTTAGCTGAATACCAAACTCAGCCATGGCTTCAAGTAATTTCTGCCGTATCGGGCTGTCGAAGGCAGCTTTATAGTCGACAAAAAGATGGTACGTGTCGATCTGTTTCTCTTGGGTCTTTTCCAGGATTTGCCGAAGTGTGAAAATCTGGTCAGTTGTTGATTTTCCAGGTCTAAAGCCACACTGATAAGGCCCGATCAGGTGGGATAACACTGGCTTAAGTCTTTCACATAGCACACTCGACAGGACCTTATAAGCGATGGGTAAAAGGCTGATCCCGCGGTAGTTGGAGCACACACTTGGATCACCTTTTTTCAGCACAGGACTTAATACGCATGAATTCCAATAGTCGGTCATCTACTCTTTAAGCAAAACCGTGCGCAGGAGCTGGTGCATGCTCGTTATCAGCTCCTCGCCACCGGACTTGAAGAGCTCTGCGGGCAGACCGTCGGTACCGGCTGCTTTGTTGTTTTTCAGCCGCGATATTGCTCTTCTTACCTCGGCTTGACTTGGTAATGGGCAATCTAAGCCGTCGTCGACAATTGGCGTGATAACTTCACGTGCGCTGCCTTCTGGAACCAGCAGTTGCTGGAAGTGTTCTCTCCATATGTGCAGCACACTCTGCGTATCCGTGACCAGATTTCCATCACTGTCCTTACAGGTAGGGAGGCCATTACCGTATCCATTTGTTCTTACTTTCGGGCCTCACCTCTTTCCCTGTATCGCTCTATATCCTCGTTCTCTCGTTTCTTTATCTGACGTTTTTTTCGCCTAAATAGCTGTCTCGCCCGTTTTGCTTTCTCCTTATGCCGTTCCCTAACAGCACGGGTTACAATTGGCTGTAGCGTTGCCCTATAAGCAGCATCCTGTTCCTCAGACGCTATGCGACATTCTTCATCGTACCAGGATTCGTCTGAGCGCCGCTCCTAGCACGGTTGTCGCGGCGGTTGCCATGGAATGCGCAATATGCTGCCACTGTGTATCGGGAACGTCAGAAGTAGCGGCGTTGTGTCGTAAAAGTTGGGAGAGCTGGTTGGAGTAGGCAGTAGCTATCTCTGGGGTATGCAGCTTCGCGATGTCCAGCTTTCTTTGTGTTTGGTTACGTGCGTTTTTCGCTCTGCTCAATCTTGTGCGCACCTTGGCTGCAACCAGGTAATGATCCGAGCCAATATTAGCACCACGGATCACACGCACATCCATGACACTGGATGCATGCCTGCCATCAATTACCACATGATCAATTTGATTTTTGGTGTTTTGATCGGGGGCTAGCCAAGTTGCCTTGTGGATATCTTTGTGCTGGAATCTGGTTCCACTCACTGCCATGTTTCTTCCCGCTGCGAAGCTAACCAGCCTAAACCCGTTGTCTGACATGTCGGTATGCAGGCTGAATTTACCGATCGATGGACCAAGAACATCTTCCCTTCCTATTTTTGCATTAAAGTCTCCGAGAACAATTTTAATGTCGTGGCCAGGACAGCGGTCGTCGTCTTTATCTTCCGTCGGGGCGTGTACACAAATCAGCGTGATGTAAAAATATTTCGCCCGGATGCGAATGGTGGCTATTCGGTCACTTAAAGGGTTAAACCGCGAGACCAGGTGTCGAAGTCTCTTGCCGACTATGAAACCACATCCAAATTCGTGTCTTTCTGCATGGCAGCTGTAAAAGATGTCATAGTTCTTTCGTCGGGTGCATCCCTGTCCCGTCCATCTCATTTCCTGTATGGCGGTGATATCAGCCTTGTATTTGTCGAGGACATCCGCCAGTTGGATAGAGGTACCATCTCTGTAAAGAGTTCGGACATTCCAGGTGCATATCCTTAAATCATGGTCCTTATACCGTTTGCGGGGGTCGTCAACATTTGGGTGGTTCTTGTTATATTTATTCTCCGTGTTTTTGAAAATAAATTTTGTTTAAGGAGAGTGGCTTATTAGGCCACCGCTCCCGATCCTAGTTTCTTGGGGCTACCAAAGCCACTAGGAGAGCCCGTGTTGAGCTTCAGTAACTTCTGTTACCTACTTCCTAAGACGCATCGGTGGAAGCATGCCGATTAGGTTACTCAACGTTTCGCCTTCTAACTCTAGCTAACTTCTAAGCGGTTGCTTTAAAGTCATTGCCCAGGGAATACTTGGTCTAAGACCGGAAGTAGTTAGCTGCTTGGACAGTGAGGCAAAGGAATCGATTTTGGTCACTCCCAAGTGAGTGACAATCAGTAACTTTCAGCCTCTGGGCAAAGTCCCATTCCCCATATCTGTAGAGTCAATTACTATTTTTTCATTGAGGGGTTGTGCACGTTCACACATTTCGGCGATTCATACTTGTATATTAAAACATATTATAATCAAAACTTTAATATCGAAACGATTTATTAAAAAACATTCTCACTAAATTCACAACATTGTATCCATACGTTAAAATTTCCATTACAATTTCACCCCAGCGCCACCTACCGGGTCCATTTGTACACACACATTTTTATCATGTTCAAGCAAATATGCATTTTAAATTTCAGTTGAATTGGTCCATTCGTTAAAATTTTGATTATAAATCCACCCCAGCGCCACCTACCATGTCCATATGTATATAAAATGTTTTCTCATGATCAAACAAATATTCATCCCAAATTTCAGTTACATTGGTACATGCATTCAAATTTTCGATATAAATACGATACCATCTCCTTAAAATTTGTAATAGAATGAAGAAACAATCAGCCAAATCGCTCCAGCCGTTCTCCAGTGATGGTTTTACATACGTGGAATATTTCATTTATATATATAATAGATTGCTGCTGATATTTTAAATTTATTAACATCACATATTTTTTACATTAAAATATATTCATAAATGCATTAAAGATCACCAAAGCAATGACAACCACTAAGGAACCATTGTAGATGGCCATAGCACCATCTCCTTCTCTATCGCCCTCAGGAAGAGTTCCCACAAATTGAGGTAATGTTCCCTTATTTTGTTCCACCTGTGACAAGATCCAATCTTTGTAGTAAGCTACATCGGTGAAACCAGTTGGTTTATCTTTACGATTACAAGCATTACCCCAAGAGGCAATGCCAGCTTGTAGATCATTGCATACTAAAGGATCACCAGTATCGCCTGGACAGGCCCCAGTCTGACCATGCGTATAGCCAGCACATAGCATACCCGAACGCAAGGTTATACCATTATCAATTTTCTTGCAAACGTCATAAGGTATAATGGGAAGATGCACTGACAGCAGCTCGGGAGAACTTGTAGCCTTTAAATATAAGCAGGACATAACATTTAAATTGTTAACAATATATGAATGTTGTATAAAATAGAAATTTAATTTACTTTTCCTGTTGCACCCCATCCTGTCATTTGGCATACAGTGCCACCTTTTAGGGGTCCTCCATTGAGTGAAATAGGGTAAATGTTGGGATGAAAAGAGGGCACAGTACCATCTAATATAGCCACTGCTATATCATTTTCATAAGTCTCCAAGTTGAATGCTTTCGGGTACTTGATCGACTTTTTAATACTGAACGCCAAGGTGAGAGGGTCCTTTTCATAAAGACTAGTGCTTCCCAAGACAGCAATGAACCATTGATCACCCAAATAGCTGCCGTTACGTAAATCGTTGCTAAATGAAAAATGAATAGTATTTTATTTTTTATACTTATAGAAATATGTTAAAATCGTTTACAAATATATGACAAATTTAGGGTTTAAGTTTATATTATATCTATATCTTTAACAGTTATTTTATGAAATGGCTTAATTTTTAAAGATTTTAAATCATATTCCAAATCTTTAAATTTTTGACGTCATTGAATTTAGAAAATCAGACTTTAAAATATTCAGACTACTTGAAAAAAGAAGTTATAACTTTTTCTTACAATCCATATTTGTTTACCCTATGCCACGCACACACACGGACAGAAATCTATATTCAGTGTGTTTTTCCATTTTCACGCACATTAAGAGGCGTCGTAGGTATTTTTAATCATAGGTTGTTTAGACACTGACAACTGCTTCCCACTCACAATCTTGACAGAAAGTCTAGGTTAATATTTCATCCAAACTTCTTATTGCAAATGGGTTATTAAGCCACGCCCCTTCTAGTACATCTCATACAAATGTACCACTGCGCCCACTTAAGAAATCGAGTAATAATATCAATACACCCAACGCGATCGCTGCCAAATTCTGTATTTAGTAAAGCCATAACAGGATAAAGTTTTGGAGAAAAAAACTTGAAATATACCATTCAGCCCATTTGGGAAATCTAGTAATAATATTAATAAACCCAATGGGTGAGGGTATTTATCAGTCAGTTTACCTGACCGAAATTTCTGTACTGGTTTTTATATGACCTGAGAATATTTTTATGTATCTTATCTATGGCAGATGGGAGTAGTTTTCGTCTGAGCTTGTTCATCTTAGTGGATCCACTTAAAGGATAGAAGTTTTTATACCAAATTTCATCTCGATAGCCCTTACGGCTGCCAAAAAGATGGTGTTTGTATGGGAAGTTGGAGCGGTTTTTGTCTGATCTTGCTCATCTTAGAACATAAACTTTACTAAGAGGATACAAGTTTGTATACCAAATTGCAGCTCGATAGCTCTTATACTACAGCTGTAATCGCTGGGGCAGGTTCCAAAAATGGGGAGTTTTTATGGGAAGTTGGAGTAGTTTTTTTATCTCTTCGCTTATGAGATGGAAGCTTGTGTACCGAGTTTTAGCGCAATATCTCTTAAACTACGGACAGACAGACATTTTTAAATCGACTCGAAATTCGACGCTGATCATTTATATGTATACTAGCTTTCCCGGCTCGCATTGCTCCACCCGTACTTAGGTTAGGTTAATTCGGCAGCCACGTTGAACTCAGCTCACTTGGGTCCTAGTACGAGTCCCGTTGTGATACCAATCTAAAATTTTCGCACCAAATGTTCCTATGCAGTTCGGTGAACGTCGCTGTCAAGCCATGGATGTTCCTGATGAAGGCATGGATGTTCCGCAAATCCCTTACTGACAGGTATTGTCTAGAAGTGTCCGACGACCAAGCTTTTCGTATCTCAGGTCACCAAAAGCTCCCGTACTTACAATGAATCTTCTTAAGAATTTAACTAATACAGGTTAAATTCAAACGCTTCATAAGATGACGAATAACCCATTTATGTGATTGTAGCTTTATCCCATTGGTCAGAGCGATTGAACCACTTTAGTCATTTATAACCCTAAAAGTACGAATTTCAAAAGGTACATTCGTATCGCAGAGCTTAAATGGACTGGCACACCTCTTATTCTGTAGGGAGCATGCCCATATATGGTTATAGAATTAGCCGTTTGGTCTGGGTGCTGTTACTAGTTTTTTCCCTTTTCGGACTTTTTTACACTAAATGTTCGAATTTCTAAAAAAAAAATTCAAATGGCGGCTCTCTAGCTCTGTAGGTAGTAGGGATGCTTAACGGGATTCATTTTGATAAATCCCGGGATTCGGGATTTTATAAAACCCGATCCCGAAATCCCGGACTTTTTCGGGATCCCGGAATTTTTTTGGATCCCGGGATATTCCTTGATCTCGGGATTTTTTTTAAATTTTTTTTTTGTTAGTATCTGATTTATAGAACATAAGTTATTACTGTTTTTTTTATTGTTTTAAGTAGTTTCTTAAAAAGATTAAAGCGTCTAACACAGTACAACATCTGATTTTGGGACTAAATTCTGAGAACTGCACGGGGAAGTAGCCCCAAATAGAAAAAATTCTGCATCATTCGTTTCGTCAAGTTACATGCCATAATTAATATCGATTTAAAATTAGTAAGTATCGTATTGGGTAATTTGTCACGTTTTAGGCTCTTTTGTTATATTGTTATATGGTGGCGTCTGAGGCTCTATGAAAAATGCCCCAAATGCAAAATGCCCCAAAAAAAAACGAAAAATTACCCAAAAAAATTTCCATAAAAAATTGGGGAATTTTTCATATGAAAAATCCCCCATAAATTTTGGGGGGGGCGTGCCCCCCACCGCATTCGTCTTTTAATAAAGCTTAAGAGAGAGTATAGAAACTGATAACGACGTATGCGGTGGGGGGCACGCCCCTTTTAAAAATGCTAGATTTATTTAGAAGAATATTTTTTTGGGGTATTTTTTTATAATTTTTGGAGAAAATTTCGTTCTTGAGTTTTGGGTCATTTTTCATTTTTTTTTTCGCCCAATTTTATTTTGGGTAATTTTTTGTTTTTTTTTTTTTTGTGGCATTTGGCATTTGGGGCATTTTTCATAGAGCCTTGTCTAATTAAGTTTTCATGTAGTCTATCATAAAGGCCCTAAGTACAGTACCACACTGTAAAAATATAATTGCAATCGGTCCATTTATTTCGACGAGATAACAATTTTTTCCAGCGAGACGTAATCCTCTTGGTTTCAGTAACATATGTAGCAAATCTCATCTTCATACCTCTAATTTCTCTTGAGATATGACCACTTGAAATTTCGGTTTGTGTGGGCGGTGCCACGCCCCACATACAGTCGGTCTGCTCTGGCGATTCCAGCCGCAATTGTGGAGCTATCTAGTTGAACTTTGACATGTAAGCTTCTATTCTCTAAGCGGAAATTAAGTTCTAATATGAGCAAGATCGGGCAAAAACTTCCCCTTTTTGGGGATTTCCGTCTGTCAGTTTAAGTTTCCGGTGATTACAGCCGTGTTTAAGAGCAAGATTGGTATGCAAGATTCTATTCTCTAACCGTGGTTAAGATGGCCAAGATCGGAAAAAATGCTATTCACACCTCCCATACGAACTCCCCCTTTTTGGCGGTGTTCGTTTGCCTATCCCCATTATTTCAGTCTTAGTTTAAGAGATATTTAGCTGGAATTTGGATTGTAAGATTCAGATCGATCAAAATTAACTCAATCGAAATGAATTTTGTTATACAAGCTAATATCCTCTAAGCGGAGTTTCAGTTCTAAGATGAGCAATATCGATCAAAATTAACTCCCGTCTCCCTGGCCTTGCTATAAAAGCCGTTTAGTATGCATTCTTCTAAGATGAGCACGATCGAACAAGAACTTTTCCAAGGCTATTTAACTGGCAAAATTTAAATTTCCACCAGCTGTCCATTTAAAAGTTAATGGAAAAACATTATTTTTTTTAAAAAAAAGGAAATTTGTATGGGAGGTACCAGAAGGGGTTCGTTCGAAATAGTCCATATTCATTCTTGGATCAAACTCTTATAAACGTAAGTCTTATGCAAAATATTTCTGAATTTAGTGAACTTGCGAAAAAGATATGTGTGTAAAACGATGAGCGTCAATTCGGTCATTTGTGTGGGAGGTTTTGGTTTTCACAGAGTTTGTCTACTGTTATACGATAACTAAAGTGACGAAATCGAATTTACCTAATTTTAAAAAAGGTTAATATTGGTAAATTTTCATAAGGATCAGTTAAGTTGAACTTGAGTTATCCTGCCCACCAGCCATTCAGACGGACATGGTCCTAAGTTACTTGGAGTCCAATACGTCCCTTTTAATACGTTAAACTTTTTCCCGTATCAAATGATATATACCCTCATCCCTAAGAGTGAGTAAATAACAAGTATTTGGAGTGAATTAGATTATTCACGAACATAAGTGCTTGAAGATTTTGTAGTAAAGTTTTTAAGTAATTTTGCCCTTTGGTGTGTATTATTTTACCCTAGCTCTCTGCGGTGATGATTTATATCATTTGATACGAGAAAAAGTGTAATGCTTTATAGAAGACATGTTGGACTCCAAGTATCTTAAGCCATGTCCGTCTGTCTGGATGGCTGATGGGTAGGATAACTTAAGTTCTCCCTTAACTGATCCTTATGGAAATTTACCAGTATTAATATTTTGCAATATGAGGTTATGGGATTGTAAATGGGCAGAATAGCACATTTTGTGTTTCAACTATTTGCTGAAGGACTTTTATTCCAAGGACTTTGGCGTCAATAGTTAAACTGTACTGATTTACTATTGACTTTTGTTTCTTATTGGATAACTTTGGTTACAGCTGAGTGTAGACGTATGAATTTGGAATTTTGGATTTTTATTATTTTCTTTGATTGTCAGAAGCTATCATTATACCACTATGAATGTCCATAACCATAAGTTTGTTCATATTTCGCGTACAACACATTCGAAGGATATTGAGCATGGAGTCTTAACAATCCAAAAGTTGCCACTTTTGCCACATTATTGTTACCCATTTGTAATTTGCAAATTTAGAATCGCACTTGCCACATTTCTACTTACTCGACAAAACATTTGGCCGAACACAGAACCACATTTTCGGATATCAAGGAACCACTACAAACATGACCCGAACCGTAGAGTTTAGAATCAACTAAACGATTTCTGATTGATACCTGGAATTGTGTAAAAATCGGCCAAGCCTGAGTGCCATTAATGATGCGGGCACTTCCTTGCAGTTGCGATGATTCATAAGGATAATTTTGAGGCACTAAAATTATGAAATTTAAAATATACTGTAGTTTACTGTGCTAAATAAAAGTGAAAAAAAACTTACCACTGTATACAAGTTGTGCTATGGCAACTGTTATAAATAACACCGCCACAAAAGGTGATTTATAAATTTCCATTTCGTTCGATGGCCGCGGTATCAATACTTAGTCAGTCGGAAGTTAATTGGAAAATGTTAATTTTTATTGACAAAACCTTTAAACATATACGTTAAGAGTCTAAACATAAATTGATTAGAGCCATTATACTTGGAAATGAGATACTTGGAACCGTAGGTATCGGGAAAAAACAAAGCGATAATTTATGGAACTGAGATATCATTTATACACAGAGAAAAACGGTGTTGTTCCATTGTTGGGAACTCTGCAAATAAAATATCGTCACATATTTACATTAGTTTACTTGGTTATTCAACAGATTCTCGCGTTGTTGTGAATTAACATGCTTTCTATTTTAGATTCACAGCAAACGGCACCTACTTGTATATCGACGAATGCGCACGACATTGTTTGAGAAGCTTCTACTAGACATGCCGATTATCTGGACACTTAAACTGCGAAGTTGCTATCAACAACATCGAGGAGGCCGGCAATGAAAGAAAAATGTAGCTGACTGGAGCCGGGAATCGAACCACGGATCTCCCAACTACCATGCGACTTAACTAATAAACAGATGGTGAACGCAAATAAAACATAGAAGGATTTTTTTTTTTAACTGTACTTCATATATTGCAAATCTTCGTTGACAGGGCATAGATTAAAATATTGAATACTCTTAGTAATTTCCTAAAAATTATTTTGATAGTGTCAATTTCATTCGGTGCTGTATTCTGTTCTATCAAACACACCGGACGGTGACCAAAAACAATTTAAAAAGGCATTTTTCACAGAACTTTAACATAAACCATCAAATTAAGAACTTCAAATGTAGTAAAGTTACACAGGGCCGAAATAATGTCTTTGCGAAATAGAAGCCTTAGGTGAGTACATTAACAGTAAGAAACATAGTTATTTAGGAACTATTTGCAGTTATTAAGAAACCTAGCCAAGGTTCAGCACTCCTACACGAAGGTCAAAGCCACAGAAACTGCTTTACATTCGCAAAACCAGTCTCATTGAAAGATCCCTGAACCACAAAGAATACACGCTCGACGCCTTCTAGGATATTGAAGGAGCTTTTACAAATTTCAAACCTGAATCTGTAATTGACTCAATTGAACAACTGGAGAATAACCCCATCTCCTTAGTTGATAAAATACTTAAATTTAGGCACATTGGATCCAATCTGAGGGTGCCAAATATTTGCACGGCGGCACTCCTCCTTCACAAGCAGGAGTACTCTCTGCACTACTATGGAATCTTAACATCAATACTCTTCTGAGGACGAGTATGCGGATGATGTGCCATTAATATGTTAGTTACCGGCAAGGATCCTAAATTACTCTCTGAGCTTCTGCAATGTGCGCTGAAACTTTTGCTAAAATGGTGTCATAACTATGGACTGGGTGCATACCCAAGTAAAACGGAACTGGTGCTATTCACGCCGTGGCATAGTGCATAGAACACGCGACTACCATGCGGGAGATCCGTGGTTCAATTCCCGGCTCCAGTCATCTAAAGTTTTCTTTCACCGCCGGCCCTCTCGATGTTGTGGACAGCAACTTCGCAGTATAAGTGTCGAAATAATCGACATGTCTAGTAAAAGCTTCTGAAACATTAACGTTCGCGTTCGTCGATAAACAAGTAGATGCCATTATATGAATTTTGAATGAATTTTTATCGTGCTATTCACACGGAGATACAAAATCCCTGAATTTACCAAACTCAGATTAAATGGAATGGCACATACACTCTCTGATAGTGCCAAACAGTTTGGGCTAAGATGAGACAGTAAACTAAATTGGAATCTGAACACTCAGGCCTATGCTGCTGAAATAGGGCAAACGGTCTCAATTGGGGAATTAGCTTTAAAAATGTCAACTGGTTATATGATTATGTTATTAAACCCAACTTATTCTTCGGATCGACGGCAGTCTGGTGGCCGGCACTAGGGAGGATGTCATCCTAATTCTCACGGACGGTTCGAAATTAAGAAAAGAGCAGGCTGTGGAATCTTTTCGGAGGAGTTAAATTTGTAACTATCAATCAGACTACCGAATCACTGTAGCTTAGTTCAGGCCGAAATAGCGGCTATTAGAATATTCTTACTGAGAGTTTAAACGGCTATCAGATCCCTAGAGAACGTGTACACCACTTCAAGAAATATTCAAGAATGCCGGTTGTCTCTTGAGGAGATAACGAGACATTCGACGGTTACCCTCACATGGGTTTCAGTACACGGTTACATATATGGTAACCAAGGACCCAATACATTGGTAAGGGCCGCCACAACCATGAACTCGGCCGAAGTTCCTCTCACAAGGGGGAAACAGCTCATTGCAAATGACACGATTTGTGCTGACCTGTTCAGAGTCCACCTGAGAAACATCATAGCTGTAATAACCGCTCACTGGCCGGTTGGTAACGCGCTATGAGGTTGAAACTTCGTTACCACGACTTTTGTAGAAGCTGCAATGATGACTTCTTCCTTATCACTGCAGCCTCTACAAAAGAACACGGAGCAGCTCTATGGCACTGCCCTGCTTTTGGTGACCTGAGATATGAAAAGCTTGGTCATCGGACACTTATGGACAATACCTTACTATCAGTAGGCGATTTGCGGACCATCCATGCCTTCATCATAGCGACGATATGGCTTGATAGCGAAGTCGACCGAACAGAATAGGAATATTTGGTGCGAAAATTTAGTAATAGTATCACAACGGAACTCATACTAGGATCCATGTGAGTTGTGTTGAACGTGGCTGCCGAATTAACCTAACCTAATGGGTAGAATCGCCCCAACCCTTTCTGGTACTTCCCATACAAAATGACATATATATGTAAAACTAATATTTCTCCAATAACTTCCAAACGGACCACTGCAGGACATTTAAATTTGTTCAGTTCAATTACCTTATAATAACAAATAAACTCTCTGAGAACCAAAAGCTTTGCCACACCCCTTCTAGTAGCTCCTTAAATGACCAAATTGACCATCATAGTTTTACATACATATCTTTTTATACCCTCACCCTACGGTTGGGAGGGTATATATCATTTGATACGGCCCAAAAGTGTAACACACAGAAGGTATCACTTTGGACCCTAGTTTTATTTGAACCAAATTCGATTCATGACTTTTAAAGTCGTCTGAGTCATGTCTGTCCGTCTGTCTGTTTGTCTGTCTGCGCACGATAACTTTCGAATGACGCAACCTATTGTTTTGAAACTTTGCATAGGTTAATGATTCCCCAAAACTACTTACGGTATTGCAACATGCCCACGCCCCTTCTGGTATCTCCACAAAATATATATCATAGCCAAATTCTGTATTTAAACATGATAACATTTTAGAGAAAAAAACTGAAAATCTAGTCACGCCCCTTCTGGTACATACCATACAAATATACCTCTCCGCCCACTTTTGAAATCGATTAATTACATCAATACACACAACGCGGTCGTCGACAAATTATGTATTTAGTAAAGCTATAACAGGATATAGTGTTGGAGGAAAAATTCGAAGTCTAGCCACGCCTTTTCTGGTACCTCCCATACCCATCTGGTAGCCACAAATTTAGAAATTGGTTAATATTAGTAATACACCCAACGCGATCTTGAGCAAATTCTGTATTTAGTAATGCTAAAGCAGGATAAAGTTTTGGAGAAAAAATTGGAAGGCTTGCCACGGCCCTACTGGTACCTCCCATACAAATGTTTCACTCCGCCCACTTTAGATACCGAGCAGTAACATCAATACACTCGACACGATCGTCCCCAAATTCTGTATTTTTTTTAACTATAACACGATATAGTTTCGGAGAATAAACTGGAAGTCTTGCCACGCCCCTTCTGGTACCTCCCATACAAATGTACCATTCAATACAACCAACGCGATCGTACCCAAATTCTGTATTTGGTAAAGCTATAACAGGATAAAGTTTCGGAGAAAAAATTGGAAGTTTAGCCACGCCTTTGCTGGTACCTCCCGTACAAATGTACCACTCCGCCCACTTTAGAAATCGAGTAATAATATCAATATACTAGAAAATTTTATGTTTTACTGAGGGTGAGGATTTATGTAGGTCGGGTTTCCCGACTGCAACTTCCTTAATGGTTTTCTTATAATTTCTAAAAGAAATATTATGTATTTATAGGTAAAACCTTAGAAATTTTGAGAATTTATTAGATACTTATTCTTTAATACTCAGTTGGTCCAGTAAAAGACACCTTCGGTACTATATATTTCGTTTCAGCCGCTCGTCAAAGTAGATAATTGTATATCGTTAATTGTTACCTGCTCAATTACACCTTTTTCCACGCGAAATTTTGCAATGACCAACAGTTGACATAAATAATTAAAACTCATCTTCAATTTATAAATTATCAAAAACACATTTTAAATTTACTAAAATTTCATAAATATTTGCTCGACCTATATCTACATACATATGATATATTTAACACTAATTAAAATTTACTAAGAATTGCATTAAATGCCACCATAGCTATGACCATAAATATAGAATTTTTGTAGGTGGACATAGCACCGTCTCCGTTACCAGAATCATCACCACCATCGCCTGTAGTACCGTTATTACCACCTCCTGTGCTACTAGTACCGTTAGTAATAGTGCCCACAAATGTGGGTAATGTACCCTTATTTTCCTCCACCTTAGACAATATCCAATCTTTGTAGAAAGCCACATCGGTGAATGTAGAGGGTTTGTGTCCCACCTTGCAAGCATTACCCCACGAGGCAATACCAGCTTGCAGATCATTGCATACTAAAGGTGCACCAGTGTCACCTGAACAGGTACCAATATTACTTTCAAAAGAGCCGGCACACAACATACCCAAAAGTACATTCAATCCAAAAACAGTCTCGGTTTTACGGCGGCAAATGTCAAAAGGAACTATGGGAAGATCCACAGTCATCAGATATCGGGAACCGAAAGTCTAAACAGAAAAATAGAATTCAACAAATTACAGAAGAACTCAAAAAAATAGGGTGATAATTGCAATAAGAAAATGTTATATTACATTGCCTGTCGCACCCCATCCAGTTGATTGGCAGACGGTGCCTCCTTCTAAGTAACCTCCATTAAGCGTTACGGGCTTAACGGTAGGATGGTTGGCAGGAACTGAAGCATTTAGCATAATCAATGCCAGGTCATTTTTAAAAGTATTCATGTTGAATACGTTCTCGAACTTGACAGTCTTCTTAACGTCGAACACCAATGTGTTTTTGTCCTTTTCGAAAAGATCAACATTACCCATGACCACAATGAACAATTCATCTTCCAAATAGGTGCCATTAGCAAATTCGTAGCTATGAATAGGAAATGGGAAATTAAAAATAAGAAAAGAGTTTACATATGATGAATTTCATATCAAAACCGATATTCATTGAACCCGACCCTCTCAGATTTTAATGAAATTTTGCATACAGGTATATTTTACCTACAGAAACATAACCTCATTTTTAGAAATTGCATTTTTGAAAATATGTGGGCGTGGCAAGGTATCGAAATATTTGAAAAATGACGGTAATAGGTACATTTAAACTGCAATTACTATGGAACGACTTAGCCGATTTAAAAGATTTTGGTGTCATTAGAAAGGTATATGAGTCAGCTTTCGAAAACATACACTGTAAAAATTTTATATTACACTGAAAATTTTTTTTTGCCAAAAATTAAAGTTTAAACTTAGAAAACACTTCGAAGATCAAGCCTTTTTTTGCAAAAAAAAATATTTTTAGATAGGCCTATTTAATATATATAACATATCTGAAAACAAAAATGGCGTTTTTCTTAGTTTGTTTTTAACAAAATTTTAAGTAAAGTCTCTCTTGTTAACTTCCTTATTTTTTGATATTTTTGTGTGACAAACTGCAATTACTATGGAACGACTCAGCCGATTTGAAAGATCTTGATGTCATTAGAAAGGTGTATAAGTCAGCTTTCGAAAACATACACTGTAAACATTTTATATTACACTGAAAAAAAAAATTTCCCAAAAATTAAAGTTTAAACTTGGAAAACACTTCAAAGATCAAGCCTTTTTTTGCTTGCTTGAATATATATAACATATCTAAAAACTAAAATGGGGTTTGTCTTAGTTTTTTTTTAAATAATTTTTAAGTAGACATCTCTTGTTAACTTCCTTATTTTTTGATATTTTTGTGTGAAAAAAAAGACTAAAGTAGCTAAACTTTGGAAGTTATGCAGGTACCCTTCTGGTACCTCCCATACAAATGACCGATATTTCCCCATATCATTTTTGTTTGTACACTGAATTTCGACAAATTTTGCTAAGGTAAGCAAAAATCACACAAAGATATCAAAATATAAGGAAGTTAACAAGAGATGTCTACTTAAAAATTATTTTAAAAAAAACTAAGACAAACCCCATTTTAGTTTTTAGATATGTTATATATATTCAATAGGCCTATCTAAAAATAATTTTTTCTGCAAAAAAAGGCTTGATCTTCGAAGTGTTTTCCAAGTTTAAACTTTAATTTTTGGGAAATTTTTTTTTCAGTGTAATATAAAATGTTTACAGTGTATGTTTTCGAAAGCTGACTTATACACCTTTCTAATGACATCAAGATCTTTCAAATCGGCTGAGTCGTTCCATAGTAATTGCAGTTTGTCACACAAAAATATCAAAAAATAAGGAAGTTAACAAGAGAGACTTTACTTAAAATTTTGTTAAAAACAAACTAAGAAAAACGCCATTTTTGTTTTCAGATATGTTATATATATTAAATAGGCCTATCTAAAAATATTTTTTTTTGCAAAAAAAGGCTTGATCTTCGAAGTGTTTTCTAAGTTTAAACTTTAATTTTTGGCAAAAAAAAATTTTCAGTGTAATATAAAATTTTTACAGTGTATGTTTTCGAAAGCTGACTCATATACCTTTCTAATGACACCAAAATCTTTTAAATCGGCTAAGTCGTTCCATAGTAATTGCAGTTTAAATGTACCTATTACCGTCATTTTTTAAATATTTCGATACCTTGCCACGCCCACATATTTTCAAAAATGCAATTTCTAAAAATGAGGTTATGTTTCTGTAGGTAAAATATACCTGTATGTAAAATTTCATTAAAATCTGGGAGGGTCGGGTTCAAAATGTCCCTTTTTTTATAGGTTTTGATATGAAATTCATCATATGTAAAATATTTTAAGACTTTTCTCTTCTTATTTATAATATTACTAGTGGGCCCGGCAATGCTTCGCTATTGCATATCCCGTTATATTGGATGTCCCGTTATATTGGAATACAGAGAGTTATTTAAAGAATTTTTTTAAAGGTTTTCCCATGGACGTACGCAGGTATCTTAAAAGAGTACACAAAGTTGTTTATCATTGATTGATAATATATTATTTTTAACTTCTTGTAAGCGCGGAATACCTTGTGTTATCGAATATTGCCATTTTCACCCTCTAAATGTAGAAAAATCCAAACAATGTGTAGCCTATGTTACTCGCGGGGTTATTCGGTAGATTCCCTGAAAATTTCATCAAAATCGGTCCAGCCGTTTTCGAGTCCATACGTTACATATATACACACATCCTGTTTTATATATATAGAAGATAGAAGATAGATATTGAAATTATGTTGTTCTGCTCAGAGCATACAATAATTTTTGTAGAAATAATTTAAAAAAGCAACATAAAATAAGACCTAAATAGTTTTTAGACATGCATTAACGAAAACTGATGCAAAGTTGTCACTATTTCATATCAAGTCAAAGGAGACCACCATAATCCATCTGATAGCATAGAACAGATTAATTAAATATTCATAAACAATTAATTATTTACTATATTGTCAATAAAATTAACAGCGAAAGTAGAATTGGCATGGCTTGACATTTACCAACTTGTATTATGTATTTGTACTTACTCAATAAAGCAATTGGCCGACGTCAGAACTACATTGTCCGAAATCAATGAACCACTACAAATAACACCCGCACCAAATTCACTGGCATCATTAGAACGATATCTAATCGAAACTTGATATTTAGTATTACTCGGTAATGCCTCGGTGCCATTGATAATACGACCCTTCATAGGGGTTAACATATGTTGTAGCTGTGATGTAGACGAAGGAGGTGGGGCCGTCACTAAAATGATGAAAATTCACATACACTCATACACTTTAGGTGGCAGGTGAAACAAAAAATACTCACCACTATATCCAAGTTGTGCTAGGGTAATTGTTATAAATAACAACCAATGGGATGAATTACGAATTTCCATTTCGTCTGAAGTTTATACCGCTAGAACTTTACCCACCAGAAGTAGAATGAAGAATAGAAGAACTTTTGGCATATATATGCTGTTCATAAGGTGTGTTAATCTAAGTTTCTTGATACACATTGATTCATATCATTCACCTGGCGGCTAATACAAGCAAAAATATATCACTAATACACTGGGAAAAAATTTATGATGTAAACACTAACAATTCGTTAAATGACGACTAAAGTAATTTTGCAAACATAAGTAAAGATAATTTTTAAAATTATTTCGTCACTAGTTTACTTGAGACATTTGTCACGATGAAAATGTTTATGATACGACTATAGAATAAAAAAACCAGTAAGAAAGTTTCTGTCGGGTAACCCGACTTACGTATACCCTTACCCTCAGTAAAAAATAAAATTTTTTATTACAGTCGAATACGGGTATAGCAGACTCCCAGGGACCTGGCATTTTAGTTCGTTATTTGTGAAGTTCGTTATATCCGGGGTATAAAAAAATACACTTTTTTAAAAAGTTTATTCTGTTTTTTGATTTATCAAATATAATTTTTCGTACATAAAAATTACTTAAAAACTTAAGATTTATACCAAAAACAAAAAAAAATAACATTTCAATATTTTTTACAAAACATTGAGAATTATAAATTTACATACAGTTTATAGTTTTTCAGAAAAGTCAGTTATTTTTTTTGGTAGAGAAATACCTACTAATTCATAAGGGAACTCGTATAAATCAGATTGATTGCCTTCACTTTTGAGATGTTTCTTAAGTGTGCTAAAAAACTTCTGTTTCATCGAATTCGTTACTATCATCATCATTGCAATAACCGTCAACGTCTTGTACTTTTTTTCACAATATCAACATCAGATAGAAATTGAGTTGTAAAAATGTTGTCATCTATTGAAATAAATTCTATAAAAGAAATATGGTTTGGTAGACTAGGTTGTGTAACATCAAGGTTTTTAAAATTTATACAAACATATGAAAGGCTTAACGTCGCCGAAATAATCTAAGACATTGTTCGTTATAACCGCCAAAAAATGTATGAAAACTAGAAAATCGGACAACAAATATTGTTCGTTATAAAAAAAAGTTCGCTATAAACGTTGTTCGCTATAACAAAACCGTTGAGACCTGAAAAAGTGTTCGTTATAACTGAAAATTCGTATATTGTATATTGTATATTGATATTATTACTCGATTTTTAAAGTGGGCGGAGGTACCAGAAGGGACGCTGCTAGACGTCCAGTTTTTTTTCCAAAACTTTATCCTGATTAAACTACACCAAATGCAGAATTTGGGCACGATGGCGTTGGGTGTATTGATATTTATACTCCATCTCTTAAGTGGGCGGAATGGTACATTTGTATACGAGGTACCATAAGGGGGCGAAGCTAGACTACCAAGCTTCTCTTCAAAACTTTATCCTGCTTGAGCTTTACTAAATACAGAATTTGGGAACGATCGCGTTAGGTCTATTAATAATATTAACTTACTAACTTAATTTCCCTTTGCACGCTAGAACCAGGTATGGGATAGCTTCTAGCGTTGTTGTGAATTAACACGCTTTCTATTTTTAGATTCACAACTAACGGTACCTACTTGTTTATCGACGATTGCGAACGTCACTGTTTGAGAAGCTCTTGCTAGACATGCCGATTGACTCGACACTTATACTGCGAAGTTGCTGTCAACAACATTCGAGGGGAGCCGACAATGAAAGAACATTTTTTTTTCTTTTTTTAAAGATGACTGGAGCCAGTAGTAAAACCTGTGATCTCTCGCATGGTAGTCGCGTGCTCTAACCACTATGACACGGCCGGCGATTAATAATATTAATCGATTTATAAAGTGGGCGGTACCAGATGGATATGGGAGGTATCAGATGGGGCGTAGCCAGACTTCCAGTTTTTTCTCCGAAACTGTATCCTGCTTTATCTTTACTAAATAAATAATTTGGGTACGATCGCTTTGGATTTATTGGTATTATTACTCCATCTATAAAGTAGGCGGAAAGGTACATTTGTATGGGAGGTACCCGTAACCGTTGGGTGTAATGTTATTATTATTCGATTTCTAAACTGAGCGGAATGATGTATTTGTAGAGGAGGTATCAGAATGGGGAGGGGCCATGCAGCCCAATTGCAATACCGTAAGTAGTTTTGGGAAAATATTAACTCGTGCTAAATTTCAAAACATTTGGTTGTGTCTTTCGAAAGTTATCGTGCGTACCAGCCGGACAGACAGACGGACAAGGCACAAATTACTTAAAAAGTCATGAATCGAATTTAGTTGAAAGAAACCTAGTGTCTTAAGTGACTCCTTCTATGTGTTACACTTTTGGGTCGTATCAAATGATATACATCCTCCTATCCGTAGGGTGAGAGTATAATCAAGAACTTTAAACAGAGTTAAATAACACAGTGCAACAACTATTTGGAGCCGAAATAATTCTATTAAGGAATAAAAGCCTTTGTTTTTTTTTCTACTATCACCCTTAGGAATGATGGTATAAATTATTTGATACGAAAAAAGTGTAACGAGCGAGCCATAATGTCCGTCTGTCTGGCTGGCTGGGGGGCAGGATAACTGAAGTAAACCTAAGCTGATCGGTATGACAATTTACCAGTATTAATATTTTTCAAAATTAAGTAATGGTATTTTTTATGGACAGAATAGAAAGAATAATTGATGTATATATCAGATCATCTCCTAAACCGTAAGTCCTATCCAGGGCTCAGCTTGCCTGCACGAAGGGCAAATCCACAGAAACTGCTTTACATTCGCAAAACCGGTCTCATTGAAAGATCCCTGAACTACAAGGACTACGCACTTGCCGCCTTTCTGGATATTGAGGGAGCTTTTAATAATGTCATACCTGAATCTGTAATTGACTTAATGGAACAACTGGAGATTAACACTATCTCCTTAGTTGATAAACTACTAAAATGTAGGCACATTGGATCCAATCTGTGCGTGCCAAATAATTTCACGGTGGCAGTTCGCGTTACTCCACAAGGAGGAGTGCTCTCTCCACTACTATGGAATCCCAACATCAACTCTCTGTTGGGGACGCTGGAAAAAACGTGCCGCACAACCATTGCTTATGTGGATGACGTACCACTAATATGTTACCGGCATGGATTCTAAAATACTCTTTGAGCTTCTGGAATCTGCGCTGTAACTTATGCTCAAATAGTGTTATAACTATGAACTGGTTGTAAACCTAAGTAAAACGGAACTGGTACTATTCACACGGAGATACAAAATCCCTCAATTTGTCAAACCCACATTTAATGGAATGGCACCTACACTCTCTGATAGTGCCAAATACCTTGGGCTAAGATGGGACAGTAAACTAAAATGGAATCTGAACACTTAGGCCAGGATTAGCAAAGCGGCAACGGCCCCATACTGCTGCAAAAGGGCAATCGGCCTCAATGGGCGAATTTGTCCCAACAATGTTGACTGGTTACACCGTGCAACAGTGGTTTTCACACTAGATAAAGACCATATATACGTTAAACTAGAGACCTTATGTAGTAAAACTGCATTCTCAGTTTAGCGCCAGAACGTCAGGATTTTTTTAAAAAGGATTTTAAAGTTTCAAAGGATTCACCACTTTCAAAAAATTAAATCAAATATTTCCACGAACCATATGATAACGATATGGGTATCAAATGAAAGGTATGATTGCAACTATCAATCAAACTACCGGATCACTGCAGCATAGTTCAGGCCGATATAGCGGCCATTAGAATAGCCGTAGAGAAAATTTAGTATCGCTATTAGATCCCTGAAGAACGTGTACACGATTTCGAGAAATGTTCAAAAAGATAGCCAGAGATTTTACGGTTACCTTCACATGGGTTTCAGAACATGGGGACTTATGTATATGGTAACCAAAGAGCCCATACATTATCAAGGGCCGCCACAACCGTGAACTCGGGTGAAGTTTACGGTCTCATTGGCCTCTCTCAAGGGGGCAACAGGTAATTACGGGGAAACTGAACCTCATTGCTAAGGAGAGATGGGTGAGAGAACCCAAACAAATTTGGCCTACAATGGGTATATAGAGGACACTTTTTGTGCTGATCCTGTCCAGAGTCCACCTAAGAAACATCATAGCTGTAACAACCGGTCACTGGCCAGTTGGTAAACTCGCTAATAGGTTGAAACTTACCTACAACGACTTTTATAGAAGCTGCAAAGATGAGAAAGAAGAGTTGACCACTGAACATCTTCTATGACACTGCCCTGCCTTTGGTTACATAAGATATAAAAAGCTTTGTCATCGGAACATTATGGACAATACCTGTCTATCAGTAGGCGATTTCATGCCTTCATCAGGGCAACGAAATGGATTGATAGCAAAGTTGAGCGAAAAGAATAGGAATATTTGATGCACAAATTTATAAATGGTATTACAACGGGGCTCATACTAGGACCACTATGAGTTGTGTTGAACGTGGCTTAACCTAACCTAACCAAACCTAATGCCTCACCCCTACTGGTACCGCCCATACAAAATGACATATTTATGGAAAACTAATATTTCTCAGATAACTTCGAAACGGACAACTGGAGGACATTTAAATTTGCTCAGTTCAATTATATAATAATATAATAACAGACAATCTCTCGGAAACCCAAAAACTTCGCCACACCTCTTCTGGTAGCTCCCAGACAAATGACCATCATAGTTTTACATACATATCTTTTTATACCCTAGCCCTACGGGTGGGAGGGTATATATCATTTGATACGATCCAAAAGTGTAACACATCGAAGGTGTCTCTTTAGACCATAGGTTTATTTGAACCAAATTTGATTCATGAATTTTTAAGTCGTTTGAGCCATGTCCGTCTGTCTGTCTGGGTCTCCAGCTGGTACGCACGATAACTTTCGAATGACGCAAACAATTATTTTGAAACTTTGTATAGGTAAATATTTCCCCAAAACTACTTACGGTATTGCAAATGGGCTACATGGCCACGCTCCTTTTGGTACCTCCCATACAAATATATCATTCCGACCACCTTAGAAATCGAGTTTTGAAGAAAAAACTGGAAGTCTAACCACGCCCTTTCTGGTTTTGGAGAAGAACTTAGAAGTCTAGCCACGCCCCTTCTGGTCCTCCCATACAAATGTACCATCCCGCCTACTTAAGGGATGGATTAATAACATCAATACTCCCAACGTGATCATACCAAAACTGTATTTAATAAAGCTATAACAGGATATAGTTTTGAAGAAAAAATTCAAGGTCTAGCCACGTCCTTTCTGGTATCTCCCATACCCATCTGGTACCGCTTACGCCCCTTCTGGTACCTCCTATACAAATGTACCAATCCGCCCACTTTAGGAATCGAATAATAATATCAATATACCACAAAATTTTAAATTTTTCTGAAGATTAGGATACATGTAGGACGGGTTTCCCGACTGCAACTTTCTTAATAGTTTTCTAAAGGAAATATTTTGTATTTATAGGTAAAACCTAAGAAATTTGGAGATTTTTGTGAGAATTTATTAGAGACTTATTCTTTAATACCTTTTAAATGTATCCTTCGATAACTCGATACCTAATAAAGTTATCGAAAAGTTTCAGCCGCTCGTCCAAGTAGATAATTGTAAATCGTTAATTGTTATCTGCTCAATTACACCTTTTTCCACGCGAAATTTTGCAATGGCCAACAGTTGACATAAAAAATCTCAAAATAATTAAAACTCATCTTCAATTTCAAAATCATCAAAAAAACACATTTTAATTTGACTAAAATTTCATAAATATTTGCTCGACCTATATCTACATACATGTGATCTATTTAACACTAATTAAAATTTACTAAGAATGGCATTAAATGCTACCATAGTTATGACCATAAATATAGAATTTTTGTAAGTGGACATAGCACCGTCGCCATTACCCGAATCATCATCGCCATCGCCTGTAGTACCGTTGTTACCACCTCCTGTGCTACCAGTACCATTAGTAATAGTGCCTACAAACGTGGGTAATGTACCCTTATTTTCCGCCACCTTAGACAATATCCAATCTTTGTAGAAAGCCACATCGGTGAATGTAGAGGGTTTGTGTCCCACCTTGCAAGCATTACCCCACGAGGCTATACCAGCTTGCAGATCATTGCATACTAAAGGTGCACCAGTGTCACCTGAACAGGTACCACTGTTACCTTCAAAAGAGCCGGCACACAACATACCCAAAAGTACATTCAATCCAAAAACAGTCTCGGTTTTACGACGGCAAATGTCAAAAGGAACTATGGGAAGATCCACGGACATCAGGTATCGGGAACCCGTAGTCTAAACAGAAAAAAGAATGCAACAAATTATTTTACAATGTATAGGGTGATAATTGCAATAAGAAATTGTTGTATTACATTTGCTGTCGCACCCCATCCAGTTGATTGGCAGACGGTGTCGCCTTCCAAGTAACCTCCATTAAGGCTAACGGGCTTAACTGTAGGATGATCGGCTGGAACTGAAGCATTTAGCATAATCAATGCCAGGTCATTTTTAAACGTTTTCATGTTGAATACGTTCTCGAACTTGACAGTCTTTTTAACGTCGAACACCAATGTGTTTTTGTCCTTTTGGATACGATCGACGCTACCCATGACCACAATGAAATATTCATCTTCCAAATAGGTGCCATTAGCAAATTCGTAGCTATAAATAGGAAATGGTAAAATTAAAAATAATAAATTAGAGAATATATAACACCCTGCCACAATTTTCAATTTTTGTTATCACACTTGATTAAGACCATATATTATACGTGAAACTAGAGACATTATGTAGTAAAACTGCATTCTCAGTTTATCGGCAGAACGTCAGGATTTTTTTTAAAAGGACATCAAAGTTTCAAAGGCTACACCACTTCAAAAAATTAAATTAAATATTTCCACGAACCATATGATGACGATATGGGTATCAAATGAAAGGTAAAAATCTCAGCAATGCAAAAAAATAACAGAGTTTTTTAATTAATTTGGATTATCATTTAAATAACTTTTTTTTGAAAAAAATATATGTTGAAAAGTTATATGTACATTTTATTATCTATTAATCTTTTTCCAAAACTGATGCAAAATTGTCCATATTTCATAGCAAATCAAAGTAGACCGCCATACTCGATCTGATAGCATAGAGCAGATCAATTAAATATTCACAAAAAAAATTAATTAATTATTTACTATATTGTCAATAAAATTAACAGCGAAAGTATAATTGGCATGGCTTGACATTTACCAACTTGTATTATGTTTTTGTACTTACTCAATAAAACAATTGGCTGACGATAGAACTACATTGTCCGAAATCAATGAACCACTACAAATAGCACCTGCACCAAATTCACTGGCATCATTAGAACGATATCTAATCGAAACTTGATATTTAGTATTACTCGGTAATGCCTCGGTGCCATTGATCATACGACCCTTCATGGGTGTTAACATACGATGTAGCTGTGATGCAGACGAAGGAGGTGGGGCCGTCACTAAAATGATGAAAATTCACATACACTCATACAGGAGGCAGGTGAAAATAAAAAATACTCACCACTGAAACCAAGTTGCGCTATGGCAATTGTTATAAATAACAACCAACGGGATGAATTACGAATTTCCATTTCGTTTGAAGTTTGTACCGCTAGAACTTTACCCACCAGAAGTAGAATGAAGAATAGTTGTTCACCCTGAAGAACTTTTGGCATATATATTGTTCATAAGGTGTGTTAATCTAAGTCTCTTGACACACATTGATTCATATCATTCAACTGGCGGCTAATACAAGCAAAAAGATATCACTAATACACTGGGAAAAAAATGTATGATGTAAACACTAACAATTCGTTAAACATAATTCTAGATAATTTTTAAAATTATTTCGTCACTAGTTTACTTTAGATATTTGTCACAATGAAAATGTTAATGGAAAAAAAAGTTTACAAGTTTAGATACACAAAACAGCACACGATCACCTCGAATTTGTTTGGATTATCTAGGGAACCTTTGCAACTTTATTTTTCGTTAACACTTCGAAATAATCTGAAATTATTTTTATTAACATCAACATCAAGCTATGAATGGTACTTCAAAACGTTTCAAGTGTACTTATCCGATTTTTTTTAAACCTTTGAAAAAATCTTAAGATTAATAAGACGGCCGAACATACAATGACTAACCGCATTTAAAATTCTATAGATAATATTTTTGAAATTATTTTATAAGTACAAATTTTAATATTTCCACCTTTTCATTTAATTTCTGCGTTATTCTAAAAATAAATGAAGATAAATTGAGATTAATAATTCCTCAACTTATTTTTCAAATATGAATATGCAGACGAAATTTTTATTTTCAATTAGTTGACGGAGGAAGCGTGGCACAACTGTATTTAAGCCCTAGAGATATACGACCCCGCAAACAAAATAAAATCTTGATTTAAGGATATTCAACTGGATATTCATCCGACTGGCGGATGTCCTTAAAAAAATATAAGGCTGTCATCACCGCCATCCAGGAGATGAGATAGACAGGACAAGAATGCTCGTGACGTAAAAATTGTGACATATATTACAGCTGCCATGCCGAAAAGTACGAATTTGGATGTAGATTTGTAGTTTGCGAGAGAGAGAAGAAGAGACAGACATCTTGTCTCACAATTCAATCCTGTTAGAGATCGAATAACTGCAATCCGCATCAAGGCGAAATATTTCTACATCACGCTGATTTGTGCTCATGCCCCGACGGAAGATAAAGACGATGAGATAAAAGATGCATTTTACGAGCGCCTAGAGGAAACATACGACCGCTGCCCTGGCCACAACATTAAAATTGTTCTGGAAGACTTTAATGCAAAAATAGGAAGGGAAGATGTTCTTGGTCCATCGATCGGTAAATTCAGCCTGCATACCGCCACGTCAGACAACGGGTTTAGGCTGGTTAGCGGGAAGGAACATGGTCGTGAATGGAACCATATTCCAGCACAAAGATATCCACAATACAACTTGGCTATCCCCCGATCAAAACACCAAAAATCAAATTAATCATGTGGTAATTGATGGCAGGCATGCTTCTAGTGTCATAAACGCGCGTGTGATCCATGGTGCTAATATTGATTTGGATCATTACCTGGTTGCAGCCAAGGTCTGCACAAGATTGAGCAGAGCGAAAAACGCATGCACAGAAAGAAAGCTGGACCCCGCGAAGCTGCCAACCCCAGAGGTAGCCACTGCCTACTCCAACCAGTTCTTTCAACTACCACGACACAACGCCTCTACTTCAGACGTTCCTGATACACAGTGGCAGAATATTGCGCATTCCATGCCAACCGCCGCAACAACCGTGCTAGGATATTAAAAACGGCGCTCAGACGAATCTCGGTACGATGAAGAATGTCCCATAGCGTCTGAGGAACAGGATGCTGCTTATAGGGCAACGCTGCAGCCAATTGTAACCCGGGAACGGCACAAGGAGACAGTCAAACAGGCGAGACAGCTATTTAGACGAAAAAGAAAACCTCAAATGAAGGAACGGGAGAACGAGGGTATAGAGCGATACAGGGATAGAGGTGAGGCCCGAAAATTTTACCAGAAAGTAAGAGCAAATGGATACGGCGCTCAGACGAATCCCGGTACGATGAAGAATGTCCCATAGCGTCTGAGGAACAGGATGCTGCTTATAGGGCAACGCTGCAGCCAATTGTAACCCGGGAAAGCACAAGGACACAGTCAAACAGGCGAGACAGCTTTTTAGGCGAAAAAGAAAACCTCAAATGAAGGAACGGGAGAACGAGGGTTTAGAGCGATACAGGGATAGAGGTGAGGCCCGAAAATTTTACCAGTAAGTAAGAGCAAATGGATACGGTAATGGCCTCCTCACCTGCAAGGACAAGGATGGATATCTGGTTACAGATACGCAGAGTGTGCTGCATATATGGAGAGAACACTTCCAGCTGCTGCTGATTCCAGCTGTGCACGTGAAGTTATCACGCCAATTGTCGACGACGGCTTAGATTTCCCACCACCAAGTCAAGCCGAGGTAAGAAGAGCAATATCGCGGCTGAAAAACAATAAAGCAGCCTATGATAACGGACTTCCGGCGGAGCTCTTCACGTCCGGTGGCGAGGAGCTGATAACGAGCATGCACCAGCTCCTGCGCACGGTTTTGGTACGAAAAAAAGGTGATCCAAGTGTGTGCTCCAACTATCGCGGGATCAGCCTTTTACCTATCGCATATAAGGTCCTGTCGAGTGTGCTATGTGAAAAACTAAAGCCAGTGTTATCCAACCTGATCGGGCCTTATCGGTAAGGCTTTAAACCTGGTAAATCAACAACTGACCAGATTTTCACACTATGGCAAATCCTATAGAAGACCCAAGAGAAACAGACCGACAAGTAGCATCTTTTCGTCGACTGTAAATCTGCCTTCGACAGCCCGATACGGCAGAAATTACTCGAAGCCATGGCCGATTTTGATATTCTAGCGAAGCTGGTACACCTTTGCGGAATGACGCTGACTGGAACTAAGTCTTCGGTGAAGATTGGCAAGGACCTTACGGAGCCATTCTGTACCAGACGAGGCCTAAAACAAGGCGACGGCCTATTGTGTGACCTCTTTAACATAGTGATGGAGATGATAATGAAGAAAGCTGCAGTGAACACGAGTAGCACGATATTCAACAAAAGCCACATGCTACTCGCGTACGCTGATGACGTAGACATCATCAGTCGAAAACAGGTATACAGAAGAAATCTGCGAAAATTGGTCTAGTGGTGAACGAGGACAAAACAAAGTTATTAGTTTCAAAGAATCTACTCGTTTAGGAAACTGCGTGAACGTTGACAGCTATAATTTCGAGGTGCTAGATATAGATAATTTTTTCTACCTAGGCTCCGCTATTAATAAAACAAATAATGTCAGCCTCAAAATCCGGAGAAGCGGACTAAGCAAGCGACTCAATGACAGAGCCCTCTCTCGACGAATAAAAATCCAGCTATACCAGATTTATAGCACCAACGTCAGTGCCATCCTATTCCCCCATAGTTGCGCCACCGCTCTGCCCTTAGTATTATTTCACACAAAGGTAGGATTTGTGCTATAATTTTCAGCAACCTTGGACCAAATCCAGTATTTGTAGTATTTTTTATATAAAGGGGACCATAGTGCATCAATGTTGTATAGTAATTATTCTTAAGAATATAAGCTGTTGGCCTGTGTAACAACTAACACAATATGAATTATATCATTGTGGCATTATGTTAGAAATGTAGCAAATATTTATCCATATTTGTTGGCAGGGCATAGATTAAATATTAGTAATTTCCAACAGCTGGATGAAGCTTTTGATACCATCACCCTTAGGGATGAGGGTATATATCATTTGATACGACCCAAAAGTGTAACACATAGAAGGAGTCCCTTTAGACCCTAGGTTTCTTTGAACCAAATTCGATTTATGACTTTTTACGTCGTTTGAGCCATGTCCGTTTGTCTGTCTGTCTAGCTGTCTGGCTAGTGCGCACGATAACTTTCGAAAGACGCAACCAAATGTTTTGAAATTTTGCACGAGTTAATATTACTCCAAAACTACTTAGGGTATTGTAAATGGGATTCATGGCCCGCCCCTTCTGTTACCTCCCATACAAATACATCATTCCGCCCACTTTAAAAATCGAGTAATAATATCAATACACTCAACGGGATCGAACCCAAATTCTGTACTTAGTAAAGCTATAACAAGGTAAAGTTTTGGAAAAAAAAAGTTGGAAGTCTAGCCAAGCCCTTTCTGGTACCTCCCATACAAATGCACCTTTCCGCCCACTTTAGAAATGGAGTAATAATATCAATAAATCCAACGCGATCGTACCCAAAATTCTTTATTTAGAAAAGCTATGGCAGAATACAGTTTTTGAGAAAAAAAAAGGAAGTCTAGCCATGCACCATCTGGTACCTCCCATACACATCTGGTACCGCCCACTTTAGAGATTGAGTAACAATATCAATACACTCGACACGATCGTGTCCAAATTCTTTATTTTGTTAAGTTATAACAGGATAAAGTTTTGGAGAAAAAATTGGAAGTCTAGCGACGCCCCTTATGGTACCTCCCATACAAATGTATCTTTCCGCCTACTTTAGAGATGGAGTAATAATATCCATACACCCAACGCGATGGTGCCAAAATTTTGTATTTCGTAAAGCAAAAACAGGATAAAGTTTTGGAGAAAAATCTGAAAGTCTAGACACGCCCCTTCTGGTACCACTCCGCACACTTTAGAAATATTAATAATATCAATATAATAGAAAATTTTTTGTTTTACTGAGCGTGAGGGTATATGTAAGTCGGGTTGCCCAACTGAAACTTTCTTACTGGTTTTCTAATTGATTGGATACGTAACGAATAATTGTATCCTGTTCCATCAAACAGAATAAGCGCATGACACAGAAAAAACTTGTCGTTAGCAGGTGATAACACTGTAGATATGAGGGTTTCGCATTTATATTGCTCAGAGAATTTCACGAAGTTGTCAATGTTCGAAATCGGTAATCGCTATTTGTTACCCTCTCAAGTACACCCCCTTATTCAAAGTAACTTCATAATGGTCAACTTACCAAATAAAACAACAACAACATGATTACAATTTATAAGTAATTTAAAACACTTCTAATACACAATTTATTTTCATTTAAATTTTATAAACATTTGATCGTCTTGATACAACAATTCATTATTTAACAATTACTCATTTTTCTAATTGTAATTAAAATTTACTAAGAATTACATTAAAGACCACCATGGCAGTGACCAAAAATATAGAATTTTTATAGGTTGACATAGAACCATCTCCTTCACTGTCACCATCACCTGTGGTACCGTTGCCTGGAGGACCATTGCCTGTATTACCATTGTCACCACATGTATCACTGCCCCCCGTGCTGCCACCACCTCCTGTTATAGTTCCCACAAATTTGGGTAATGTAGCCTTATTTTCCGCTATCTTAGTCAAGATCCAATCTTTGTAGTAAGCCACATCGGTGAAGACAGTAGGTTTATTTGCTACCGAGCAAGCACTACTCCAAGACGCAATACCAGTTTGTAGATCATTGCACACTAAAGGACCACCGGCATCACGTAAACAGGCACCACTCTTACCTTGCAAGTAGCCAGCACACAACATACCCACACATAGTTTTAAACCATTATTAGTTTTATGGGGACACGTGTCAAAGGGTACTATGGGTGCATCTACAGTCAATAGCTTTGTAGAATCCGAAGCCTAAAATAAACATGAAATTCAACAAAATGCTTTACAATCTAGAGGGCAAAAGATTTATATTACATTTGCTGTTGCACCCCATCCAGCTAATTGACATACGGTGCCACCCTGTAAGATACCTCCATTAAGCGTTACAGGTTGAGCGGTGGGATGGTTAGCAGGAACTGAACCATCTAATATAACCAATGCCAGATCATTTTCCAATGTTTTCAAATTTAATACTGGATTGAACTTGATCGTCTTCTTAATCTTGAACACTAAAGTGTTATCGTCCTTTTCGTAACGATTGACGCTACCCATGGCCACAATGAAAAAGTCATCATCCATATAGGTGCCATTGGCAAATCCATTGCTAAAAAAAGAGGGGAATAAAAAATTATAAGAATATAAGTTTTGTATAAAAATTTTTTCACAAGTGTTCATATAATATTGAGAAAAAAACTTTAATAAATGTTCATGTCCAAAAAGAACACCAATGCTCACTTCACTCTAATTTATAGTCGATCACATAATAACCTATACAACCCCAGCTGAGGGCATAATGCGCTCAACCAAGGTACAACAACACAATTTGTTACTTACTCTACAAAACAAGCGGCCGCACACAAAACCACATTGTTCGATATCAAAGAACCACCACAAACATGACCCGAACCATATTTATATAAATCAAGTATACGATTTCTAATCGAAACTTGATATTTGGTATTATTCTGCAAAGCCTCAGTGCCATTGATAATGCGACCATTGACGGGAGTTAGAATACGTTTGAATATCGATGACGTCGACGAGGGTGGGACAGCCACTAAAATGATAAAACTTAGAACACACACACACACACACATTGCTGCAGTTAACAACAACTTACCACTGTATACAACTTGTGCTACGGCAATTGTTATACACAACACCCAAAGGGGTGAATTATGATATTTCATTTAGATAGATGATCGATAGACTCCTACCTAGCACATTACCAACGGGAAGTAGAATGAAGAATGATTTTCGACACTGACGAACGTTGTGTTATAGAAACATTTCATATTAGGCTAATCTGAATTTTTTAACGTAAACTTATTCAATCAGCTAATAACAAACCTAATATAAGCGATAGATATCGCCAATACACTGGGAAAAAAGTTAGTAATTTCAACAGTTCTTAAAAGTGGCCATCTCAAGGTCACCTTAAATTTTTGTAATTTTGAGAAATGTAACTTCTAAGTTCTATATCTTTCGCGACTAAAGTTAATAATTTTGGAAAAATTTCACAAATGATGCAAAAATATGTTAGAATTATTTCTGAGTCAGATAATTTCTGTTACTAATATATCACAGTACAACATTTTTCAATTCAATGATTTGGGACTCAATTCTGAAAACTGCACGTGAAAGTAGCCCCAAAAAGAAGAAATTCTGCATCATTCGTTTTGCCAAGATACATGTCATAATAATTTAATATCGATTTGAAGTTAGTAAGTATCGTCACGTTTTAGGCTCTTTTGTTTGAAATAACTCGAGAACCACTAGTCTGATTTGAATTGGAACTGAAACAAATTTAAAAAAAATAAGAATTGCAATTCCTTTAATGTGTTCATATAACGTTTCCCTACATAAGCAAACAGTTTCATTTTTCCATTCATCAAATGATTTTAAACTGGGTTTATTTTGTAGCAGTTACAATAAAACTGTTGTACTCCGTGGCGTATGATTTACGTAGAATATTACTTATGATAACCATACGCCACCTTGTAGTATTTATGTTATGTCAAATAAAAGATCCTAAAACGTGACAAATTCCCCTATACAATACTTAATAACTTCAAATTGATATTAAATTATTATGGCATGTAACTTGACAAAACGAATGATGCAGAACTACTTCTTTTTAGGGCTTTTTTCACGTGTTGTTCGCAGAATTAAGTCCCAAAATCATGTGTTATACTGTGTTTTTTTGAATAATTTTTGAAATTTTTCCAAAATAAAAAATGTTCCGAATAAGATTTTTAGGCAAAGAAAATATGACCACGCCTACTTTTCTCAATATATCTAAAATTTCTGTTTAAACTAAAACAATCTATAAAAATATTAAAAAAAGGCTGAAGTGCAGAATATGGGGCGGGAGCCCGATTAAAAAAAAATATATGCCATTGTCTTCGTCTTGGTCCCCAAACATCGGAATGGTAGGTCAAAGTTGGCGCTCAGGCCCATGGGGCCTGGGGGTCAAAAAAGGGGCCCCTTTCGATTCTATGATGATCTTCGGATCTCCTGGACCGAGTTAGAGCCATTTAAATCTCTCTAATTTACAAAAAAAAAATATATTTCTCGTGACATTCTAAAAAAAACAAATTTTTAAAAAATATTTTTTTTTTTCACTTTTTCTTGAATTTTTTTAAATATTTCTTAAAATTGTCCATTTGTTTCTTTCATTTTTTTTAAATTTTTTCTCAATTTTCTTTTTTTAATTACAAAAAAACTCGAATATTATTTCCTTACATTTTTCTAATTTTTTTTAATTTTTAATTTTTCACGGGGTATTCGCACGGTTTTTAAATTTTCTATTTATTTTTTAGAATTTTTCAATTTAATTCCATAAATTTTTCTAACTTTTTTCATGATTTTTTCACATTTTTCAATTTTTTTTTGGTATATCCCGGAAATTTAAATGCCTAACTAATGCCTAACCCAGAAGACCCGTAGGAACTTATAAATACCACCGTTGGATTCGTCTCGAAAGTATCTTTCATGGGGGGTTATCATAGAACCCAAGGGGCCCCTTTTTTTGGGCCACCAGGGCCCCGTTGGCCTATGGCGCCAATTTTTACCTTGATTTTCGTGTTTTAGGGCGTATTTGGGGGGAAATGGCATTTTTTTATTTTTGTGATACCGCCCCATATTCTGGACTTTTGCCAAAAAAATTTTTTTTTTATAGAATTCACTCTATAAAATATTTTATACACACATTTATATATTTTTTTAAATTTTGATCCAATGTGTGGAGTGGGCATTAGTGTGGGTCGGTCCCCATACAAAAAAATTAAGCCAAGGCGGACATCCCCTACGATTGAAGATTAAGCAAAGACTATTACAGAACACAAAATTTTTTTTTGATCCGTGCACCCTACTCACGGCCCAAATACGTTTTATTGATCTACCTTGTTATTTGATGTCATATCGAAACAAAACTCATACCGTTGTTCTTGGTATATAGAAGGCTCCGTTTTTTCCTTTAGTCACGTTTGACTCCGAAGTCAATTTTGACTGTGACTTCCTGTATTTCGTTTTCTATATCCATATTATGCCCATTTCATGTAACGTCCATGAAGGTCTCTCGAAACCATGAAACTTTTGCTTAAGACGTATTTACTTAAATTCACAAACACAAAAGTTATGGAGGTTAAAAAAAATGTTGGTCACCCTACATTAAAAATAATTAATTTGTTGTGCTGTGTTTGGAGTCCTATCAGGACAAAATGCATATCATTGTTCATGTTTCATCAAATATTACTAGACAGATAAAATTTATAGATAGAACTCGGCACTACGAATATGTAGACGCAATTTACGTTTTCGGTCAGCGGACGGATGGGGGCGTGGCAAAATATTTTTAGAGTTGAAGAGAAAAAATTGTATATGTCGATAGTACTTAGCACAACAGATATAAAAATGTAGACGAAATATGTTTTTTTGATCAGTGGGCAGCGGTATTTATGTGCCAAAAGTATTTTTTAACACTAGAGAAATAAAATTTGATACAAAGATAATTCAAATGAAGACGAGCAATTATTTACGAAAAGGGTATAGTATGAATTTGATACCCATTCCTTTGTACTCGACATTACAGAGGAAATATTAGTTACAAGGAGGGGGCGCATGTGGCTTGGCTAAATTAATTTTATCGCTAGAGCAATTTGATATGGTATGAATTGTGGGTATAGTATGAATCTGATACCCATACATATACATGCTCGACAATACAGATAAAATATTAGTTTAGATAAGTGGGTGGAAGAGGCGTGGCAAAAGTAATTTTATCGCTAGAGCAATTTGATACATACTAGATAGTCCTCTGCACATATCTATATGACGGGGTACATTTCATTTCCGATCGGTGGGTTGAAGGGGAAACTGTTTCTTTTAGTGTAAATAATTGATATTAGAAATCTTCGATAACAAACATCTAACAAATCTAATCTTATCAGATATAATTTCTATCGCCTGTAGAAACAATTATCGGAAATTTATAAATTTTCTAAGAACGACATTAATGAGTCCAAATTTAACTGTAGTATCACAACATTTGTGAGTTTTCAAAACATTTAACTGTAATTCACCGGGAATCAGGGAATCCCTATTAAACTTTGCTTTTTGGTATGTGTTAATAAGGTGGAGTAAATAAACTTTAAGATCATTAGCCGAACTACCAATCGCAACCCAATAAACTGAAAATTGTATAACGAGTTGGTTATTATCGAATGTGTGATATCTGTATTACCAAGAATTGGACGCCAAGTTTTATCAGAAATTTGTTTTCAACAGCTAATGAAAATATCGAATCATTAAAGCCAGCGATTCATACATTTGAGTATAATGTCACGTCTTTTTTTACATAAACCAATAGGGTATCATTTTATTGTGTAAGTAGTATCTTATTAATATGGACCAGAACCTTAAAAAACTGGATTAATAAAATTAAAAATTAAACTTTGGAAAAATTGGTAACAGTAATAAAAAAAAATTAAGATAATTGGAAATAAGAAAATATATCAAATATATTGAATTGAATTTTAATTAAAAATTAAACCAAAATACACAAAATATATTTTATATATAGTAATTTGTACATGTAAATATTAAAAAAAATACTAAACATATTACAAATATTGTGTGTGTGTATTTTGTTTGCTGTGGTTGTTTTTCCTTTTTAGGGTCTATCAGCTTCACACCTGTGGGTTTTGTTTCCCATTCGTCTGGAGTAACATTTAACCCTAAGAGGTTACGATGATGGTGAAGAAGGCATATCAAAGGGCGCTAATATGACATTTTGTAAATTTCAAAATGATGTTAATCGCCTAACAAGCTATCATATAATACTTCCCACAGCTAATACTACAAACACTGGTGGCAAAAATAAATTGTCAATAGTAAATATATATGTAACCAAACTATGAGACAATATCAAATATGATAAATATAACAATTCTTAAAAATATTAAAATATTTAAAAATATTGAATGTAATAACAATATATAAAACTATTAAAAATATTAACAATATTGGAAATCTAAAAATATTGAAAATCTAAAAATATTTAAAATCATAAAAATATTAAAAATCTTTAAAAAAAATTATAACTTTTTGAAATATCAAAATTATCACAAATATCAAAAATACAAAAAATATAAAAAATATTGCAAATATTAAAAATATATAAAGACTAAAAATATTATATTAAATATTAATTTAATAAATATAAAAACATTGAAAATATTAAAAAATACTAAGAAAAAAATTAAAATATCAAAAATATTATTGAAAATATTTTTATATTTATAATAAAATAAATATAACAAATTGAATAAAAAAAATATTAATTAAAAATACTTAAAATATAAATTTAAAAATATTAAATTATTATTTTTAAATACATTTATAAAAAATTTTTTTTTTATTAATTTTCAATAATTTTTAAATTTTTAATATATTTAATATTTTTAATATTATATCAATTTACGTTAGTGTATCGAATGATACATCAAATTCGGCTAAAGATCAAAAAAGTGTTTTTTTTTTATTTTTTAATATTTTTAATATTTTTAATATTTTTAGCATTTTGAATATTTGTAATATTTTTAATATTTTCAATAATTTTATATCTATAATATTTTTTTACATTTCAGTATTTCTATTATTTTCAAAATTTTTATATTTATATATTGTAAAAATATTAAAATATTAATATTAAAAATTTTGTTAAATATTAAAAATTATACAAATAGTGAAAATATTAAATATATTTAAAATTTAATAAAAAAATAAAATATTTAAGTTATTGTAAATGTAAAATATATCAAAAATTCTAAAAATATTACAAATATTAATTTTATCTTATTATCAATAATTCAAGCTCGAGGTCAGGGTTTTGTAAATTCATTTTATTCAATATTTCGACTCTCTTTGAGAGTCATCTTCAGGAATTCTGTAAATTTAACAATAAAAACCATATAAACATCATATGATGTATGTATATTGAATAAAATTAATTTACAAAACCCTGACCTCGAGCTTGAATTATTGATAATAAGATAAAATTAAAATTTGGAGAAAGGTCGAAGTAGAAACAACAAGTAATACAATATTACAAATATAAACAAATTAAGTATGAAAACATCAAATATTAAAAATTGATTTGGAATTTATTTCAAGCTCAAGACCAGGAATTTTTTTGAAAGAAGTTTATATCAGAATGATATTCTCATAATGCCAGGCAGTCTGTACAGCTGTTTCGGTATTAAAAATATTAAAAATATTAAAAATATTAAAAATATTAAAAATATTAAAAATTATAAAAAATATTAAAAATATTAAAAATATTAAAAATATTAAAAATATTAAAAATATTAAAAATATTAAAAATATTAAAAATATTAAAAATATTAAAAATATTAAAAATATTAAAAATATTAAAAATATTAAAAACATTAAAAATGTTAAAAATATTAAAAATATTAAAAATATTAAAAATATTATCAATATTAAATATTTTAAAAATAAATATTGAAAATATGAAAAATAATAAAAATACTAAATATTTAAAATATTAAAAATGCTAAAAATATTAACGGTATTAAAAATATTAAAATTATAATTATTAATTAAAAATATTAAATATTTAAAAACTGTAAAAAATATTAAAAATATTTAAAACATTAAAAATATTAAAAATAAAAAAAATATTATAATTATATTAAATATATAAAAAACATAAAAAATATTAAATAAATTAAAAATATCAAAAATATTAAAAATATTTACAATATTATAAATATTCAAAATATTAAAAATTAATAAAAAATACTAAAAATATTAAAAATATGAAATATATTAGAAACAATAAAAATAATGAATATAATAAAAAATATTAAAAATATTTATAACAATAAAACTATTAAAAATATTAAATATATTAAATATATTAAATAAATTAAAAATATCAACAATATTAAAAATATGAAAAATATTAAAAATATTAAAAATATCAACAATATTAAAAATATGAAAAATATTAAAAATATTAAAAATATTAAAAATATTAAAAATATTAAAAATATTAAAAATATTAAAAATATTAAAAATATTAAAAATATTTAAAATATTACAAAAAAACTAAAAATATTCAAATTTTTTCGTTTTTTTTATTGATATTTGATCTATGTCGGTAAATAATGAATATGTTTCCACCGTTAGTTTCAAGATCTATTCTATTACTGCTAATAGAATTTGTTTTACAAGAGTTGTGTGAAATAGATTATGTGTCAGGGCTATTTTGTCAGATGGTCAAAGCATAGACGAGAGCTTGTGTGGATTATGTTGACGTGTAGTCTTCGTTGATACCATTTTCGCACCGGTGTGTTTGAGCTTCTCTATGGTTTCTTGAAGCTTTTAACACTTAAGGTTGTGATAATGTGTGGAGAAGGCACAGCAAAGGGTGTTAATGATGATAGTTTGGAAACTATAGAAATAGCTATCCGCCCTGCTAGCTGTCAACATAATCCATTTCACACAACTCTTGTAAAACATACTCTATTAGCAATAATAGAAAGATCTTGCACCGAACGATGAAAACACTTTCATTATTTACACATATAGAACAACAATACAAAACAAGAGCAAATATATTAAAAATATGAAAAATATTAAAAATATTAAAATTGTAAGAAATATTAAAAATTATAAAAAAAATTCAAAAATAGAAACTATGAAAAAATATTAAATAATTTCAAAATATCTAAATTGATATTGAAAATATGTTTACAACATAAATACAGGAAACATTCACTAGAATTTTCTGAGAACTACGCGAAAAACTAACATGAAAATAACTAAAAATATGGAATTGTTATACGTGGCCATAGCGCCACCCCCAGCGCCATGCTGTCCGCCTGTTGAGCCATTGCCAGATCCATCGCCGTTTGTTGCATTTCCAACAAATATGGGTAATGTGCCATTATATTCTGCAACCTTGGATAAAATCCAATTTTTGTAGAAAGCCACATCAGTGAAGACAGCAGGTCTATTGGCCTCTGCGCATTCATAACTCCAAGAAGCGATACCAACTAGGAGATCATTACACACCAATGGTCCACCAGCATCATTTGTACAGGGACCACGTCCACCTTTCAAATAGCCGGCACACAACATACCCTCACGCAACCATGGTCTATTATCGGTTTCATTGAGACATACGTCATAAGGTATTATGGGCAGATCAACGGTCATCAGTAGCTCAGTGGAGTTAATGCTCTTAGAAATGAAACAATATTTTAAAGAGAAACTATTCCATTATATGAAAAAAATACGTTTCATTACATCTGCTGTTGCACCCCACCCTGTAAACTTGCATACTGCATTATTATCTACGGGGCTCTCAGGTAGCTTGATCGGCATCACAGTGGGATGGTCAACTGGAACGGATCCATCTAACATTACCAATACCAAATCTTGTTGCAATGTATGCATGTTGAAAACTTCATTGTACTTGACCACTTTTTTAATACTGAACCCCAATGTGTTATTGTCCTTTTGATAACGATTAACATTGCCCATGACCACAATGAATGAGTCATCAGCCATAAAGGAACCATTTAGAAATCCGTAACTAAAATGGAATTAAAAACATAGTATAAAATTGGGGTAAACATTTTATAGGATATGCAAATTTAATGTAAGTTTTTTTGAATTTTATATTGTTTTTTTACTCAAGAAGCCTCTTTACAGCTCAATACAACTAGGTCTACTCCAAGCTAGTAGGGGTAATTTGTAAGTATTTTTGTGTCATTTCTATACTGTACTTACTCTAGAAAGCAAGTGGCCGAGCACATTACGGCGTTGTCGGAAATCAAAGAACCACCACATTTATGACCAGCACCATAGTAAGCAGCATCGGTGGTACGATTTCTAATTGAAACCTGATATTTGACATTATTCTGCAAAGCCTCGGTACCATTGAAAATACGACCATAAGGGAGATTTCCAGTTCGTTGCGAAGATAATAAAGGTGATGCAGTCACTAAAATAATGTAAATAGCATACAAACAGTTTGACTTAAAAATAACATTATAGTAAAACTTACCAAATATGGAAATTTGCGCTACAACAATGGTAATGTATAACGTCCAAAGCGGAAATCTATGAAATTTCATTATGATTGGTCCACTTGTAACGTTGACAGTAGAAAGTAGAATGATAACCGTATAGATGTGTGGACTCTTCACAATGGACAAATGTGATTTATTCATTATCTGATTAACATGAACTGCAGAATATTAGCATTAGCTGTAAATTACTATCAGCTACTATCGCCAGTAACTAGTATACACCGAAAAAAAATGTTTCGTTTAAATTGATGACAAAGGGTATTGTGTAACAAACGGTAAAATTATGTTCATAAAACCGAAACCCACTCCCTTTCTGGTACCTCGCATACAAATGACCGAATTCACCCTTATTGTGTTACATGCATATCTTTTTTGTAAGTACACTAAATTGAAAAAAATTGACTCAGGAATGAAATGACCTATTTTTGAAAAAAATTATTTCTCCCCTAACATCCGAATGGACTGGAATGTTTGTAATAGTAATAGTAAACTGAAACTGACCCATCCTTCTGGTACCTCCCAGACAAATGTTCGAAACAACTCGTTAAGTTCTACATGCAGTTTTCTTTGTAAATACACTGAATTTTGTCAAATTTAGATTAATTTAGGGAGTAATTATTCATCGATGTTTGTGCCTTCGGATTGTAAATCTACGTCGCTTCCACTGATCTATCGAAGGCCACGGAAATCCTGCGTAACAATCCTACAAAATGCATGAGCCAAAATTTGGAGGGTAGCGTGGATTTAAATGACCAGCTGTCAAAGTTTGTGGGGAAGGGGAAAAAATCCACATCAAGCCCGGCAACTGCCGCAGATTCGTCCCTAGAGGGGTAAAATGTATTATCGATTCCCAGTAAACTACTCTCAATCTTCAATCCCAATGTTGCTCCCACCGTTCTAATATTCCCAAAGGAGCCCCTAGTGGAGTCAAATGTATGACCGACCGCCAATATTTTTGCAACCCCAACAGTTTCTCATAAGATACCTACCCTCTATCTTCGACCCTTAAGTTGGTCCCCATAATATTTTTTTTATATTTGTTTTTTTTTTTAAGTAATCAGCTTCTACCTTTCCCATTGTGCCTCCTGGAGTGTTAAAATGTATAACTGACCCCCATTTTTCTCTCCTAACATATTCTCCAAATACACCTTCACAACCCAAGGGAGCTCCCATACAAAAAACAAAATGTTATAAATTCTGCTCCCACCGCTCTTATTGCCCGAAAGAAGCCCCTACAGTTTCTCAAAAGATACCTACCCTATACCTTCGACCCTTAATGTGGTCCATACATTTTATTATTATTTTTTATGTTTCATTTTTTTAAGAAATCACCCTTTGCCCCAGTAATTTTTCCCTCCTAACATTTTCCCCAAATATACCTACCCCTATCTTCACCCCTTAAGGGAGCACCCATACAAAAAACAAAATGTTATAAACTCTGCTCCCACCGCTCTAAGGGCCTTAAAGGTGCCCCTAGAGGAGTCAACTGTGTGACCGGCCACCAATATTTTTGCAACCCCAACAGTTTCTCTGAACATATATACCCTCTATCTTGAACCTTTAAGGTGGTCCTCATACAATTTTTTAATTTTTTATAATTGTTTTTTTTTTTTTTTTTTGAAGAAATCAGCTCCTGCCGCTTCCATTGTGCCTCCTAGGGGGGTAAAATGTATAACTGACCCCCCCAGCAATTTGTCCTAACATTTTTCCCAAATTTACCTAAACCCATCTACATCCCCTAATGGAACTCCCACACAAAAATCAATATTTTGCTCCCACCCCTCCAACTGCCCTTAATTTGCTTCTAGAGGAGTCAAATGTTTGACCAACCGCCAATATTTCCTCCTAGAGGGTTTACATGTATGACAAATGCCCACTAGTTTTCCTCTCCTGACATTTTCCTGAACATACCTAACCCTTTTCTGACCGACCCCTAATATTTTTGCAAACCCAACAGTTTCTCAAAAAAAGACACATACCCTTCATCTTCGACCCTTAAGGTGGTCCCCATACAATTTTTTGTACTTTTTGATGAAATCGGCTCGTGCCGCTACCATGGTACCTCCTGGGGTGGTTAACATGTATGACAAACGCCCACTAGTTTTGCCCTCCTAACATTTTCCCAAATATACTTACACCCCATTTCCACCCCCCTAAGGGGCCTCCTATACAAAAATCTAATTTTTATAAATATTGCTCCCACAGCGCACACTGCCGAAAGGTCAAGTCAAATGTATGACCGATCCCCAATACTTTTGCAACCCCAACAGTTTTTTAGATGATACCTACCCTCTATTTTTGACACATACGGTGGTCCCCATGCAATTTTTTTTATTTTTAAATTTTTTTTTATGAAATCACCTCTTTTTGTTCCCATGTTCAACTTACTGACATTTCTGTACTGTTTTTATTTAAAATTTACTAAGTATTACATTAAAAATTACCATAGTAATGGCTAAAATTATAGAATTATTATACGTGGACATAGCACCATCGCCCTCGCCATTACCAGTAGTACTGTTACCTCCATCACCTGTAGTGTTATTACCACCATCACCTGTAGTACCATTGCCATTACCCAAAGTTGTCGTACTGCTCGGTGCTACAGTGGTACTCTCACCACCAGTTGAACTATTACTGCCACCGGTACTACCGCCACCGCCAAAAATACTTCCCACAAATGTGGGTAAAGTACCTTTATGTTCCGCAACCTTAGATAAAATCCAATCTTTGTAGAAAGCCACATCGGTGAAGACAGCCGGTTTTTTGGCCTGTGCACAGCCAGTACTCCAAGAAGCGATACCAGCTTGTAAATCGCTACACACCAAAGGACTACCGGCATCAGAGGGGCAGGCGCCAATTCCTCCTGCTATATAACCGGCACACAACATGCCCAAATGCATGGCCGCACCATTAGTAGTTTCACTGAGACAAGTGTCATAAGAAATTATGGGAAGATCAACAGTCCTTAGCACTGAGGGAAGTGTATTCTTTGAAATTAGAAAAAAAAAACAAAAAGCATAAGATATATAAGGGATTATAGTAAACGAGATGTCATATTACCTGTTCAGTTTGACCCCAACCAGAAAATGTACACACATCTCCACCATTCAAGAGACCACCATTAAGTGTTACCGGTTTAACGGTGGGATGATCAGCAGGCACCGAATCATTTAACATAACCAACACTAGATCGTGTTCAAGTGTTTGCAAGTTGAAAACTTCATTGTACTTGACCAGTTTTTTAATATCGAATACTAAAGTGTTATTGTCCTTTTCGTAACGATCGACATTACCCATGGCGACGGTGAAATAGTCATCATCCAAAAAGGTGCCATTTAAGGAGCCATAGCTAATAGAGCCAATCGAGAATTTGATTTGAGCAATAAGTTTGGACCAATGTTTATATATCACTTACTCTAGAAAACAATTGGCAGCGCCCAGAACGACATTGTTGGAAATCAACGAAGCACCACAAAGATGACCTGCACCATAGATGATGGCATCAGTTTTGCGACTCCTAATCGAGACCTGATATTTGTTATTAATCTGCAATGCCTCGACGCCATTGATTATACGACCCTCAGATAAAGGTGGGGCCGCCACTAAAATTATCACTTTAACAGCTGCACTGAAAGTTATCGATGTTATAAAAACTCACCAATGTACACAATGTGTATTAGGCCAAGTGTTGTTATACATAACGTCCAAAAAGTTGAACTACGAAAATCCATTATAATTGATCCACTCACCCCTGCTCAGCACAAGAGGTAATACTTAAACCACCCAAAAATGAAATGACGAACTTGCTAATATTCACACACTTCATAGTGTACCTATCTGATTTTTAGCATAACTGATTAGAATCAATAAATCACCTTCAGTTATTGTATTGTAAAAACACTGAAAGAAAAAGTGTGTATCGACACTCACATTTGATTTGCTTTCAAAATTCTAAATATTTGTAAAGAGGAAAGCAGAGCCCACAATGTCCACATAGTAAATATATAGTTATTTATTTCTTTTCAAGTTTTTTTGGCATTGTTTTACTAGTTTGCTGCAAAGTTTTCCTTACCGTGTAGATAATCGATATTTAATGCCTTCTCCGGATACCTCCAAACATCTTAACTTATCTAATCTTATCTAATATAATCTTATGTCTTTCTTTTGCCATTGGGAATAACATTACCGGGAAACCAAACGTAATTTTTTTTCTGTTACTTACTTGTCAATGAAAAGAAATTTAACATTCACAATATTTAAGAGCTCGTTTGGGATGATAAGTTTGCTTTGTCTTCTGTTAATTAGAAAACACTGTGATTTATTGGGTTTTGAATATTTCTTTGAGCTCACTAAGAAATACGTTGTATATACGAAATCGTTGTTTTGAAATATTACACAAAACAACATTTCTCAGTTCATTGATTTGGGACTCAATTCTGAGAACTCCACGTGAAAGTAGCCCTAAAAAGAAGAAGTTGTGCATCATTCGTTTTGCCAAGTTACATGCCATAATAATTTAATATCGATTTGAAGTTAGTAAGTATCATATAGGGGAATTTGTCACATTTTAGGCTTTTTTGTTTGACATAACTCGAGAACCACAAGTCTAAGGGGGGAATTTAGGAAATTCAGACTGCAAGGGGGTAAAGTAGGCGTGGCACCACCCCATATAACTCGAATTTTGAAATGGCTGTTTTTTTTAAACCATTATAGTATTAGAAAAAATACTGTGTTTATGGTAAGTGGGCGGTGCCACACTGCTTTTTAAAAAATAGTTATATTGGCCAAATAAATGGACCGATTGTAATTATATTTTCTTAGTGTGATACTGTTCATAGGACCTCTATCATAGGCTACATGATTAGACAAAGGGGCGTGGCAACAGATCCCCCAAAATCTAGATTTGACACGAACATTTTAATGATGGCTGTCTCAGATTACTTTAAAGATTTTTCAATTTCGTAATAGTGATTTTTGTGCTGTAGTGGTTAAAGATATAAATATGCGTTTTACTTACTTACTTAGCTGGTACTTCTATGCAATCCCAGTGGCTTATATACCGCACGTAGAAAAATATTATAAGCGCCTCGATCTTCTGCGCTTCTTCTCCAGTTAGTCACACCGAGTTCTGTAAGGTTCTCAGTAACCTGGTCTTTCCAACGGAGTTTTGATCGCCCTCTTCTGCGCCGTCCATCGAGTTCATTGTCGAAGACTTTTCGAGCTGGAGCATTTTCGTCCATGCGTACAACATGACCTAGCCAACGCAACCGTTGCACCTTAATGCGTTTGACCACGTCAATGTCAGTGTACAGCTCGTACAGCTCATGATTCATACGACGCCGATACTCTCCGTTAACAATGATGGGCCCATATATTTTACGGAGTATTTTTCTCTCGAATACCGCCAGAACCGATTCATCCGCTTGTGTCATAACCCAGGATTCCGAGCCATACATTAAGACAGGTAGAACCAGTATCTGGTATAGCTGGAATTTTGTTTGTCGAGAGAGGGCTCTGTCATTGAATCGCTTGCTTAGTCCGTAGTAGCATTTATTTGCAAGCAGGATTCTTCTCCGGATTTCTAGGCTGAAATTATTTCCTTTGTTGATGGCGGAGCCTAGGTAGACAAAATTATCTACCACCTCGAAATTATAGTTGTCAACGTTCACGCAGTTTCCCAAACGAGTAGATTCTTTGTTCGTTGAAACTAATAACTTCGTTTTGTCCTCGTTCACCGTTAGGCCCATTTTCGCTGATTCCTTCTGTATACCTGAGAAGGCTGCAGTCACATCCCGCAGTTTTCGACCGATGATGTCTACGTCATCAGCGTACGCGAGTAGCATGTGGCTTTTGTTGAATATAGTGCCACTCGTGTTTACTGCAGCTTTTCTCATTATCATCTCCATCACAATGTTGAAGAGACCGCACGATAGGCCGTTGCCTTGTTTTAGGCCTCGTCTGGTATAGAATGGCTCCGTAAGGTCCTTGCCAATCTTCACTGAAGACTTCGTGTCAGTCAGCGTCATTCCGCAAAGACGTATCAGCTTCGCTGGAATACCAAACTCAGCCATGGCATCGAGTAATTTCTGCCGTATCGGGCTGTCGAGACAGCTTTATAGTCGACAAAAAGATGGTACGTGTCGATCTGTTTCTCTTGGGTCTTTTCCAGGATTTGCCGAAGTGTGAAAATCTGGTCAGTTGTTGATTTTCCGGGTCTAAAGCCACACTGATAAGGCCCGATCAGGTTGGATAACACTGGCTTTAGTCTTTCACATAGCACACTCGACAGGACCTTATATGCGATGGGTAAAAGGCTGATCCCGCGGTTGTTGGAGCACAGACCTGGATCAACTTTTTTCAGCACAGGATATAATACGCTTACATTCCAATCGTCCGGCAAATATGCGTCTTCAGTAATTTATATATAGCTGGCCCGGCAGACTTCGTCCTGCCTCCAAATTATTGCAAAATATGTTGAAAGCAGTTGAAATCTAATAACGATTGGTTTATTACTTTGACCTCTGTACTTCATATATCTAAAAGATTATTATATATAATTGTAAGAATTGCCAAAATTTGATTAGCAGTGTCGTCCATGATATATTCTAAACCCACATATATATATTCAAAAACCACTTTCTTAAGCCGATTGACTGACATATAACGTTGGTGTACTGGGTGAGTGTAGTTTTAGGTGTTTGGTCAGAGGTGTTTGATCTGAGCCATGATAGCACTTTGTCGGTTTTTATCCCAAAGTGGTTTTATTACCAAAAATGCCTTCATTTGGCTCAACAACCTTATTAACTGTTTGGTCTGTGTGATAGCAACTGTTTTTCCTATTTTCGTGTTTGTCCCCTAAAAGTTAGAAATGCGAAAAACCACTTTGTGAAGCTCTCCAATTCGATAGGAAGAGCGGTCTGGGTGACCATCTACAGTCCATCCTCAACTTTCACTGAAATTTTGGGACAAATCGGTTCAATCGTTTTCGCAATTAGTGGTGACATCAAAATGAACATCTATTTTTATATATAGACTTCTCAATAATTAAAATTAATTGTATCATAAGATAAACATCAGCAACAGAATCCAAACATACATTCAAAATTTTCTCATGTCCAAAAATGCATACACTTTAAGTTTGAGTAAAATCGGACAGTCGATACAAATTTCAATCGATATACAAAAAATATTCTCATAATAAAACAAATACACATTCTAAATATCAGTCAAATTGTTTGATTCGTTAAAATTTTCATTATAATTCCACTCTAGTGGCACCTACCGGGTCCATTTATACAAAAACTTTGTTCTCATTATCACACAAATATACATACTAAATTTCAGTTATATACGTCCATTCGTTCAAATTTTGATTAAAAGTACACCAAAACGCCACCTACCGGGTCGATTTGTACATACAATTTTTTCTAATAATCAAACAAGCATACATTCTGAATTTCGTTTAAATTGTCCATTCATTAAAATTTTCGATATAAATACACCCCATCGCCATCTACCAGGTCCATTTGCACCTAATTTTTTTCTCATAATCAAACACCTATACATTCTAAATTTTACTTAAATTGGTCCATTCATTACAACTCAGATCATAAACCCACCCCAGCGCCACCTACCGAGTATATTTTTACATAAATTTTTTTCTTATGACAAACAAATATTCATTCTAAATTTCTGTTGAATTGGTCCATGCATTCAAGTTTTTGATATAAATTCACCCTGGAGTGATTTTTTTTCGTTACAAACAAACTTCTGAAAATTTAGAATCGAACAAAGCAAGCCGTTCTCAAGTGATGGGTTTACATACGTGGACCGTTTAATTTTTATTTATATGGATGTTATAGAGTTTTAATAAAACTTAAAAAAATGTTATACAATGAAAAAAATATGTTTTTTTTCTATTAACTTTTGAATAAATTTTTCAAAACATATTGTTTTTTAGTTTTTTGTTAAAATTCTACAATCTAATCAATAAAGACCACAAAAGAGCACACTTTCCTCTTTTTCCAAAACAATGTTACGATTCTCCATGATAATCCCTATTACGGAATTCTAAAAGCTTTAAAAGGATAATTCCTACAAGTGATAGCAATAACTATAATTTCTATATGCATTCTTTTTATTAAAATTTACTGAGAGCTACATTAAAAACAACCATGAGAATAGCTAACAAAATTGAATTTTTATACGTAGACATAGCACCATCGCCACCGCCATCGCCACCAGTGGTGCCATTACCGCCACCACCCGTTGAGCCATTACCGCCTCCATTGCCTCCCACAAATGTCGGCAATGTTCCATTATATTGTGCTGCCTTAGACAATATCCAATCTTTGTAAAAAGCCACATCGGTATAAATAGCAGGTGAGTTCGCTTCCGCGCAACCCATGCCTATAGAAACGATACCAGCTTGTAAACCACTACACACCAGTGGATCTCCAACATCATTAAAACATGGACCACTTCCACCTTCTAAATAGCCAGCACATAACATACCCTCAAGCACATGCGGTCCAATAACGGTTTCATTGACGCACATATCATGAGATATTATGGGAAGATCAACGGTCATCAATAGTTTAGTAGCCTCACCGCCCTTTCAAATAATACATTCAAACAAAAAATAAGCATAGAATATAAAGACCGCATACAAAGTTGTAGTAATACCTCTACTGTTGAACCCCAACCAGTTAACTGGCAGACGGTATTATCCGCTACGAGCTCTCCATGAAGACTGATCGGTTTAACTGTGGGATGGTCAGCGGGAACAGCACCGTCTAACATAATCAATGCAATATCTTGTAGATATGTTTGAGCGTCAAAAAGTTCGTTGTACTTGACCACCTTCTTAATATTGAACACCTGTGTATTATTGTCCTTTTGGTAACGATCGAGATTTCCCATGGCCACAATGGAGGATTCATCGTCCTTATAGGTGCCATTAAGGTGCCTAAATGGAAGCAAACAATTTTATTGGGAAGATAAGTATAATATTGTGCAACGGTATTTTTTTGGTGCGTAAAAACTATTTTTAATATTAAAGGAATACCCACTAGGTTGACCTTCGGTGACAAGGGAGAGCAAGGAATTGTTTGCAAATGCATATGTTTTCTGGATATCCAGACTAAGTTATCTTTACGAATCATGAAATTTCTTTGCTTATTTTTCATATTTTACAAAAAATATGTATTTTTGCATATTTATGCGCATATTTTAGAAAATTTTACAATAAATGCATGTTTTTTGCATAATTAAGCTTATTTCATTTAATTTTAATAAAACAAAAAATAATTTTTTAATTGCATATTTTATACGTTTTAAAGCATATTTTTGAATTTTAAGTGCATGTTGTGTGTGCATATTCTCAATTTTAAGTGCATACAATTCCTTGCCCTATTCATATATAATGATTGATGCTATCCATAGAATTACCCACTAGATTAACCTTTGGTAACAGGGGAGTGCAAGGAATCTTATGCAAATGCATATTTTTTCTGGTTATCCTAAACTAGAAACGGCTAAGTTATCTTTACGAATCATGAAATGTCCTTTAAAGTGGCACACAATCGTTTTTTTGCATATTTGTCATATTTTACGAAAAATACATGGTTTTGCATATTTATGGGCATATATTAGCAAATTTTACAATAAATGTATATATATATTTTTATACAAACAAAAAATAATTTTTTAATTGCATATTTTACTCATGTATTCTACTCATGTATAATGATTGAATTACCAACTTGGTTGACCTTAGGTAACAAGGGAGAGCAAGGAATCTTATGCAAATATACTTAAATAGAAACCGCTAAGTTATCTTTACGAATCCTGATTTATCTTGTAAAGTGGCAAACAATCGTTTTTTGCATATTTGTCATAGTTTATGAAAAATGCGCATATTATATTAGCAAATTTTACAATAAATGCATGTTTTTTTTGCATAATTTTGCTTTTTTGATTTATTTTTAATTTAACACAAAATAATTTTTTTATTGCATATTTTATGCGCTTTAATGCATTTTTTTGAATTGTAAGTCCATGTTATATGTGCATATTTTCGATATTTTAGTGCATAAAATTCTTTGCTACTACTCATGTAAAACGATTGATGCTACCCATAAAGAGCAAAGAATCTTATGCAAATGCATATTTTTTCTGAATATACTGAAATAGAAACCGCTAAATTATCTTTACGAATCATGAAATTTTGTTTAAAGTGGCACATAATCGTGTTTTGCTTACTTTCCATATTTTACAAAAATACGTATATTTGCATATTTATGCGCATATTTTAGCAAATTTTACAATAAATGCATGTTTTTGTTGCATAATTTTGCCTTTTTGATTTATTTTTATAAAATAAAAAAAAAATTAATGCATATTTCATGTTTTTTAAAGCATATTTTTGAATTTTAAGTGCATGTTTTTTACTTTGCATTAAATTCTTTGCTCTACTCATATATAATGATTGATGTTACCCATAGAATTACACATACTTAAATACATCAAATATAGCAGAGTGTAATATGAAACTGTTGTGGCCAATGTATGATGGAATTTCAAAAACCTTAATCATCCCTCAATGTCCTTAAAATTTATTCTATAATTTGAGATTTGTATTGCGGTTAACGTATTACAAAAATTTGAAAAATTCTTAAACTTTTACTAAACGAAAACGAATCCATATGCAATACATTTGCTCTTTACACCTCTTGAAAATAATATCCATATCATACTTACTCAAGAAAACAAGAAGCGGCACACAGAACCACATTATCCGAAATCAATGAACCACCACAACGATGACCCGAACCAAAAAGAGAATCATCGGTGATACGATCTCTTATTGATACCTGATACTTGGTATTATTCTGCAAAGCCTCGGTACCATTAATAATACGGCTCTCCCTGAGATTTAATGACGATGTGGATGGTGGAGGGGCAGTCACTGAAATAACAAACGAATATTATAAGAAAAAAATACAGCTACACTTGATAATACACTATGTAAACTCACCACCATAGCCAATTATAGCACAAAACGTCCAAAGTGCTAAGCTGCGATATGCCATTTTAATGAAGTGCGTAAATCTACTCTGCCGGACGAAAGTAGAATGGCTGTGGTTTATATTTTCTTTCTACTATGAGCCAATAAGATTTTAAGTACTTATTGTGGAAATTGTTATCGCAACTGGCAAACTGCGTTTAGCTGTCATTAAAATTTCAAATATACACAGTAAGAAACTGTTACTATTCAATTGATGAAAATGCGCGTTATTAACTAATACACTGCAAATTTCTACTGACATCCATAGGAACTTATAACACCATAGGATTTGTATCATAACTTAGTCTTCATAACTTTTCTATGTTTTAAAATTTTTGTCATAACTTTCATTTTAACATAAGAAATTTAAATAAATTTTAAAGATAATAATCCAAATATAACGGATTTGTAAAACTGTTTCATTTTGTGTAATTATACTATATATCTAATTTTCAGTTATACAATTATTAAATTATCTAGTATTCGTTACCTGTTTCTAGTAAACTGAGTTATAACAATAATAAAAAATGTATCATTACATCAGTCCTCAATATGAATCTCAAAATTTTTCGCCAGTCAGCATTTAAACTGTTGATGTTGATTCCTTGTCATCGAAAATTGCATCAATTTATTGAAAAATAATCTCTGCCGTTTTCTACAAATTCGCTGACACATATATTTCTTTCAGTGTAGACAATTAATATCAATTGTTTCACAGAACATCAAAATGTATACAATCTAATCAGATATCTATGTATATTCCAGGGAATCCACACCTATTGAGGATTCCTTAACTTTAGCAGAAATTCAAGCCATTATTGAGTTATTTTAAAGCGGTTATATTCCAACGAATAGCTTTTTCTATGAATCAACAGATTTTATTGCACTTTAGCTTTGTATGTGTTTACTTCAAAAGTTATCTAAATTTTTAGGAAATGTTATTAATTATATTCAAATTCTTTATAAGTGTCGGTTTCTTCTAGCAATGCACTCCCTGGCCATTGTCTATAGTAGACAGCACGAAGGCTTCGAAGACGTCTTATCAATGTCATAAACAATAACAACTATTGACAAAATATATATTCTTGCTAAAATAATTAGCCCTATTCAAAATCTTGTACATTTGACATTGCAAATGCTTATAGCAAATCCCGAAATTCACAGCTAGCAGATAAAATTTCATCGGCGGTTATGTGTGAGAGATAAGCCAACGAGTGCAAGCCGATCGACTTGGTTCTCTGAGCGTCAGTTTTCGGTTTTCAATTAAGTGTTGCTTATGTCGTGTAAGTATAAACTTTGAGTTTTAAGTGTTGCATATTAACGCAAGAGTAGCAATTGCATTGATGTATATTTTGTTGGTGTAAAGTAAATCTTCTATCTTCTATCTATCTATCTATCTATCTTCTTCTATATATATAAAAAAGGATATGTGTATATATGTAACGTATGGACTCGAAAACGGCTGGACCGATTTTGATGAAATTTTCAGGGAATCTTCCGAATAACCCCGCGAGTAACATAGGCTACACATTGTTTGGATTTTTCTACATTTAGGGGGTGAAAATGGCAATATTCGATAATATGCAATAGCGAAGCATTGCCGGGCCCACTAGTATACATATACAATACCATTTTGCAAATGCTATGATACAAGACCATTTGCACAAGATTTTTAAATAGGGCTATTGTATAAGAGAATGCAATTTGAATGTGTCATTGCAAACGCATTCGTAGACACCTAGTCTATTGGCTACAGCCAATAGTAAGCCGGGCTATTTGCGAACGACACAAAGAAAATGTCAGACAGACGAACCGTCTATTTATTGACATTGACATGGAGTAAATGGGAGAGAGAGGATGTAGTGAGGTACAGGCATAGAGGTGAAGAACGAACATTCTATCAGAATGTTAAGGAAAAATGTTAATGGAAATTTGGTCAGCGATAAAAAGAGTAGAGAGAGCACTTCTGCTTCCGGAAGGCACATTTGAAGATATCGCAAAAATTACACTATGCAGCAAGACAAAAAAAAACGACATCAATGTACCCACTATATTTTTATACTCCCAAAGAAGAATTTTCTATTATATTGATATTTTTACTCGATTTCTAAAGTGGGCGGAGTGGTAAATTTGTATGGGAGGTACCAGAAGGGGTGCGGCTAGACTTCCAGTTTTTTCCTTCACAACTTTGTCCTGATTTAGCTAAACTAAATATAGAACTTAGACACGATCGTGTCGAGTGTATTGATATTATTACGCGATTTCTAAAGTGGGTGGAGTGGGGCGTGTTCAGATTTTGTCTCCAAAGCTTTATCCTGTTATAGCTTTACTAAATACAGAATTTGGGCTCGATCGCGTTGGGTGTAATGATATTACTACTCGATTTCTAAAGTGGGCGGAATGATGTATTTGTCTGGGAGGCACCAAAAGGGGCGTCGCTAGACTTCCAATTTTTTCTCCAAAACGTTATCCAAGTATAACTTAACAAAATACAGAATTTGGGCACGATCGAGTCCAGTGTATTGATATTATTACTCCATCCCTAAAGTGGGCGGAAAGGTACATTTGTATGGGAAAAACCAGAAGGGGCGTGTCTAAACTTCCAGATTTCTACTCTAAAACTTTTTTCTGATTGAACTTTACTAAATACAGAATTTGGGCACGATCGCGTTGGGTGTAATGATATAATTACTCGATTTGCAAAGTGGGCGGAATGATGTTTTTGTATGGGAGGTACCAAAAGGGTATAACTTAACAAAATACAGAATGTGGGAACAATCGTGTCGAGTGTATTGATATTATTACTCCATTATTAATGTGGGCGGAAAGGTACATTTGCATGGGAGGTATCGGAAGGGGCGTGGGTAGACTTCCAATTTTTTTCCGAAACTTTATATTGTTATAGCTTTACTAAATACAGAATTTGGGTACAATCCTTTTGGGTGTATTGATATTATTACTCGATTTTTAAAGTGGGCGAAATGATGTATTTGTATGGGAGGTACCAAAAGAGGCGGGGCCATGTAGCCCATTTGCAATATCGTAAGTAGTTTTGGGGAAATATTAACTCATGCTAAGTTTCAAAACATTTGGTTGCGTCTTTCAAAAGTTATTGTGCGTACCAGCCGGACAATCAGACAGACAGACGGACAGACGGACATGGCTCAAACGAATTAAAAAGTCAAGAATCGCATTTGGTTCAAAGAAACCTAAGGTCTAAGGTGACTCCTTCTATGTGTTACACTTTTGGGTCGTATCAAATGATATATACCCTCATACCGGTAAGATGAGGGTATAGTTAACTCTTCATTTGTTGGGGAATTCACTAACACTTTTCACACTGTAACTATTTCTACAGTTTTAATTGGCTAATTTTATTAAATTAAAGTTAAACACTATCCAGCGCTATTGACAAAGGGTTAGAGTATTTATCAGTGAGTCCAAATTTAATGAAATTTCTTCACTGGTTATTTATATTTTTCCTTAAAATTTACTGAGAAACACATTAAAAACAACCATGAGAATAGCTAACAAAATTGAATTTTTATACGCAGACATAGCACCATCGCCACCGCCATCGCCACCAGTGGTGCCATTACCACTACCCGTTGAGCCATTACCGCCTCCATTGCCTCCCACAAATGTCGGCAATGTTCCATTATATTCTGCTGCCTTAGACAATATCCAATCTTTGTAATAAGCCACATCGGTATAAACAGCAGGTTCATTAGGCTCGGCGCAACCGAAGCCCCATGACACGAGACCAGCTTGTAGACCACTACACACCAAAGGGTCACCAGCGTCATATAGGCAAGGACCACGCCCACCTTCCAAATAACCAGCGCATAGCATACCCTCACGCAAATGCGGCCCATTAACAGTTTCATTGACACATACGTCATGAGGTATTATGGGGAGATCAACGGTCATCAACAGGTGAGTAGCCTCGCCGTCCTATAAAATTATACATAAAAATTAAACCTCTAATATATAGGGGCTAAGATCACAAACAGAATTGTGTTGCTACCTCTATTGTTGCACCCCAACCAGTTAATTGGCAGACGGTATTATCCGCTACGTGATCACCATGAAGACTGATCGGTTTAACCGTGGGATGGTCAGCGGGAACAGCACCGTCTAATATAACCAGTACGATATCTTGTAGATATGTTTGAGTGTCAAAAACTTCGTTGTACTTGACCACCTTCTTTATATTGAACACCAGTGTGTTATTGTCCTTTTGATAACGATCAAGGTTTCCCATGGCCACAATGTTTGAGTCATCGTCCGAAAAGGTGCCATTATCATACCTAAGTGGGTGAAAAAAAATTATATTGATGTGCAGCACTAGTTTCAGTGAGAGAACGTTTTTAATATATAAAGAAAGTTCACTAGGTTGGCCCACAGTAACAAAGGAGAGCTCAAAATATGAAAATTACGAAGGAATAGCTTTTATATAATGAATAATGCATAAATTTACACATACTTAAATTCATTACACTACCATGCTACAAATTTTGCCACGCCCCCTCCGCCTACCGATCGGAAACAAGCAACTTCGTCTAGATGTTCGTATCAGTGTTGCCGAGTAATATCTGTGTACCAAATCTTATCTCCCTAGGGCTAAAATATTGCCACGCCCCCTCCGCCCACTGATCGCAATTTGAATTTGCTCCTCATTCCTCTTGAATGCACATTTCGTAACAATGTACGAAACTTGACCTAGACAATCCAAATACATAGTACTTACTCTAGAAAACAAACAGCGCCGGCCAGAACCACATTGTCCGAAATCAAGGAACCACCACAACGATGACCCGAACCAAAGAGTGAATCATCGGTGGTACGATCTCTTATTGATACCTGATACTTGGTATTATTCTGCAAAGCCTCGGTACCATTGACAATACGGCCTTCCACGATATTCAACGATCGAAGTAACTGCGATGACGACGTAGATGGTGGAGGGGCAGTCACTAACATAACGAACTATTTTTAGAAAAAAAACAGCTTCACTTGAAAATACACTATGTAAACTCACCACCATAGCCAACTATAGCACAAAACGTCCAGATTGCTAAACTACGATATTCCATTTTAATGCAGTGCGTAAATCTACTCTGCCGGCCGAAAGTAGAATGACATCGATTTATATTCACGTCCCACTATGAGTCAATCAGATTTTAAGCACCAATTGTACAAATCGTTATCATAATTTACAAACTACGTTTAGCTGTTATAAAAATTTCTAATATACACAGTAAGAAACTGTTAGTGTTCAACTGATAAAAATGTGCGTTATTTAATAATACACTGCAAATTTCTAAAAGTATCTAGCGACTTATCATAACTTAGTTTCCGAATAAAATAAATTTAAAAAAAATTATATTTAGATACATACATATTTGGATTTGTTATAATGCCCCTTTTGTGAAATTGTAATTATTATTTAAATTATCTAGTATTCGTTCCATGTTTCTATTCAATTGTGTTAGAGCAATAATTGAAAATGTACCATTACCAGGGCCAACACAAATATGCCCGGAAAAACTTAAAATATGCGCATCAGATAAGCACGAAAAACACTAAAAAAATGCCTTTAAAACTGATAAAAAAATGCACAATAAATATTTTTATTCACTGAATAAATTTCATTTAAATTAAATTTCATCAAAAATAGTTGAAAATTAAATCGTTAATTACACTTATAAAATTCAAACTATTGTTTAATTACTGTACTGTAAAAAAATTACATGAGATTTGTTGACTAACAACTCTATAATTTTCAGTCGTACTGAATTTAATGTTGTACTTAATCTTTTAATGTATAATAAATATTATGTATACGCCTTCACACTAATTTTTCTCACATATTCATGATTTCTGCTATTGAATTTTTTTTTTTTTTAGATTTTAAGAAGGATAAGAAAGTTTGAGAAAGTTTTATTTGGAAGCTTAGGTTTCTAAGGTCCAACTTTGTGTTGACTTAAAAAGTGCCACCGCCCATTGTTTTAACGTAAAGTTTTTCTTCGCAATGCTATCTGTTTTAAAATGCCGCTTGTCATATTTAAAAAGTTAAACGCTAATTGACTGTTTCTCCTTGAAAGTACGCATTGCTTCAGCCTCCTCTCTGTTCCACAACTTTCCTAACGTCCTTAAAATAGTATCCTGATGGTTTCAGCAAACTACCCCATGAGTGATGGATGAAACAGGTGGCAACGCAACGCTAGATAGAGCTCACTGAAATTCATGACGACGGAATGGATCCTTGGTATAAACACAAAAATAATATTCCGATAAGTTAAAACCGGAATCATAATCTTAAAAATATACAGCTTTTGTAGAATTTAATAATTAATTAATATTGCTTCTTTAAAAAAAATAAACAAGTGTTGCCTATAGTGCTAAAAATATGTATGAAAAATAAAAAAAAATAATAAACTGAACCTAAAAACCTCAAAATATGCTTTTATATGCATAAACTCCCAAAACATGCCTGTAAGTCCGTAATATGCATTTGCATATGCAAGTATGCATTGCATACTTTTGTTGGCCCTGACCATTACATATGTATGACATCTTCTAAAGCCTTAGGTCTGTATATAAAACTGAAAATTTTACATTTTACGTTAAGTGTATCCAAATGATACATCAAATATCATTTAGATACTCTTAACGTAAATTTAATGTATAAAAACACGATCGACTAAAATTAACAATCAAACAGTTTAAAATTTTCCATTTTATATAAAAATTGTTGATCCTTTTCACTTTTCTTACCATCGAAAACTTCATCAATTTATTGAAAAACAAACTATGTCGTTTTCCCCCTCAATTAGTTGGCATATACATACATATATTTCTTTCAGTGTAGCCAATTAATATCAATTGATTTACAGAACATCAAAATGTATACAATCTAATCAGATATCTATATTTCAGGGAATACATACCTATTGGGGATTCCTTAACTTTAGCAGAAATTCTTGCCATTAATGAATTATTTTAAAGCGGTTATATTCCAACGAATGACTCTTTTCCATGAATCAGCGGATTTTATTGCACTTTAGCTTTGTATGTGTTTACTTGAAAAGTTGTCTAAATTTGTAGGAAATGTTGTTAATTATATCAAAATTCTTTATAAGTGTCGGTTTCTTCTCCTATATCTATATGTGCACAAACTCAGATACAAACCATGCATTGCACTTCCTGACCATTTTCTATAGTAGAACGCACGATTCGTCGCAGTTGTCTTGTCATAGTCTTGGTATGTGGCTTGGCATCGTTCAGCGGTCAAATTTCAATAAGTTTTTATATTATTGAAAGTTCTATAAAACCTTTAAGAGGCCCAGTGTTTCTTGAGAAATTAAGTCTAGGTCCAGGGTGGGACAAATACAAGTTTCTTTTTAAAAGTGCAAATATTCCCATTAATTATGGGATACAACTTCGTTCAAGTGGCTGCCTTCGCTGGCTTCACAGTGAATCATTTTATCACCATTAATTTCCAAAAACTGTTATAATAGTATAAAATAATAGAGACCGGTCACGCGACTACCATGCGTGAGTTCCATGGTTCGATTCCCGGCTCCAGTCATCTGCATTTTTCTTCCATTTCCGGACCCCTCGATGTTGTCGACAACAACTTCGCAGTATAGTGTCGAGTCAATCGGCTAGTAAAACAAGCAGGTGCCGTAAGTTAGAATCTAAAAATAGAAAGCTTGTTCATTCACAACAACGCTAGAACCTCATTCATGGAGTGTAAAGGGAAATTAATTTATTTTATGTTATAACTAGTTATCACGGCTCACGTTGCTTCAACCGCACTTACAATGAATCTTCTTAAAAATGTAATCAATACAGGTAAAATGCAAACGCTTCACGAACGGACACCACATTTATGTGATTATAGCTTTATCCCATTGGTCTGAGTTATTGTACCGCTTTAATCCCTTTTTATCGCTAAAAGTTCGGAATTCAAAAGATACATTCGTATCGCACAACTACAGTGGACAGGTACCCTCTCTAATTCTACAGGGAGCATGCCCATACACGATTATAGCTTTTGCCGTTTGGTGGCACCAGTTTTACCCCCTTTCAGCCTTATTTACCCCCAAAGGTTCGAATTTTTAAAAACCCAATCTCGCGGCTCTCTAATTCTATAAGTAACAATGCTAACTACATTTTCGAAACTCTACCTTTACTCATTTGGTCTGGGCGATAGTATCAGTTTTATACCTTTTTCGGTATTTTTACACCTTAAAAATGAATTTCGAAAAATTACTTCATATCGCACAACTAAATTATTCACCTCAATTTAGTACCAGTTTTATCCCTTTTCGGTCTTTTTACACCTAAAAAGTAGGAATTTCGAAAACTATTAATATGACCGACATAACAATTTTTTCAAGTTGGACATGGCACCGCCCATTTCCCAGCGAGACGTAATCTCTTATGAACCATTTCCATATGTAGCAAATCTCATCTTCATACATTTACTACTACACAGTAAAAATATCAATCGGTCCATTTATATCGCCTAGATAAAGATTTGTTCAAAAGAGGCGTGGTGCCGCCCACTTTCCAGCGAGACGTTATCCTTTTTGTATCAATAACATATGTAGCAAATCTAATCTTCATACCTTTCAGGGCTTGTGAAATATGACCGATTGAAATTTTGGATTGTGTGGGCGGTGCCACTCCCCTTTTGTCTAATTATGTTTTCATGTAGCCTATGATAGAGGCCCATTGGGCAGTATCACACAAAGAAAATATCATTGCAATAATATTTGGCCCATAACACGATTTTGTAAAAAGGGGCGTGGCATCGCCCACTTTCCACAAACATAGTATTTTTTCTTGTTAAGCCAATAAACGTACCAAATCTCGACTTTGTGGCTATAATGGTTTAAAAGATACAGCCATTTTAATGTTCGAGCTTTATGGGGCGGTTCCACATCCATTTTACCCCCTTGCAGTCCAAATATCCAATTTCCCTTATCAGTGCGCGCCTACGTCATAAAAAGAACCTACATTCAGTCAGTCACCCAAGCCTTTTATATATATAAATGTTAGGTAAAACCTCAGAAAACCGAAATATTGGTCATAACCCTTCGGGTACCTTCGATACAAATGACATACTTAGACTTTTTGTAAGTACACCGAATTCAATCATATTTTGAGCAAGGTAAACACTCATAAAAACCGGACACAAGATTGAATCTGGGCAATATAGACCGATTCCCTCTGATACCTCCCTTACAAAATGATCTATAAATGGAAATTAAATATTTTACCCATAAGTTCCAAACGGAAAACTGGAGTATATTTGAATTAAACTTAATTTCCCTTTGCACCCCATGAATGAGATATGGGATAGCTTCTCGCATTGTTGTGAATTAACACGCTTTCTATTTTTAGATTCACAACTAACGGCATCTACTTGTTTATCGACGAATGCAAACGTCACTGTTTGAGAAGCTCTTACTAGACACGCCGATTGACTCGACACTAATACTGCGAAGTTGCTGTCGACAACATTCGAGGGGAACCGACAATGAAAGAAAAATTTATTTATTTTTTTTCTTGTAATATGTCTGGAGCCAGGAGTTGAACCTGTGATCTCCCGCATGGTAGTCGCGTGTTCTAACCACTATGCCACGGCCGGTCTTTGAATTAAGTCAGTTTAATTATCATGCTTTAGTAGAAAGAATCTCTGAAAATCAAAACAAATACCACGCCATTTCTGGTAACTCTCATAAATATGACCATATTCGCCCATATATATATTCACATATGATTGTTGCAAGTGCACAGAATACAGTCAAATTATTTCACAATCTAATCGTTTATTGAACATTGACTTACGAATTAATAAGTACGTCGTTATGCTGGCCGTACTGGCACATCTCATACAAGTTAGCAAATTTCCGTAAATTAAATATTTCCCAAAAATTTCGAAAAATAATTATTCCATTTTTTGGTAAATTCATCCACTGTACCATTTTTATGATTTTAATTGGTTAATTTTATCAAATTAGAGTTTAACAATATCCAGCGCTGTAGACTTAGTGTGAGGGTATTTATTAGTGAGTTCAAGTTGGCAGAAATTTCTTAACTGGTTATTTTCCTTAAAATTTACTGAGAATTGCATTACAAACGACCATGAAAATGGCTAAAACAATTGAATTTTTATACGTAGACATAGCACCATCGCCACCGCCATCGCCATTGCCACCAGTGGTACCATTTCCTCCATCACCACCCGTCGAACCATTACCGCCTCCATTGCCTCCCACAAATTTGGGTAATGTTCCATTATGTTCTGCTGTCTTTGACAAAATCCAATCTTTGTAGGTAGCCACATCAGTAAAAACAGCAGGAGCTTTAGGCTCCCCGCAACCGAAGCCCCATGAATAGATACCAGCTTGTAAACCATTACACAACAAAGGGCCACCAACATCCTTTGTACATGGACCCTTCCCACCTTCTATATAGCCAGCACAGAACATACCCTCACGCAAATGCGGCCCATGATAAGTTGCAACGACACATATGTCATGAGGCACTACAGGTAAATCAACGGTCATCAAGAATTGAGTAGCGTTACCGTTCTTAAAATTGATACATAACAAAATAAGCATAAAATATCAAGTCGGCAAACAAAGTTGTCTTATTACCTCTTCGATTGCTCCCCAACCAGTTAATTGGCAGATTGTATAATCATCTACGTGATCACCATTAAGAGTGATCGGTTTAACTGTGGGATGGTCAGCGGGAACAGCACCGTCTAATATAACCAGTACTATATCTTGTAGAAATGTTGACATGTCAAAGACATCGTTGTACTTGACCACCTTCTTAATATTGAACACCAATGTGTTATTGTCCTTTTGGAAGCGATCGAGGTTTCCCATGACCACAGAGAAAGAGGCATCATCCGCAAAGGTGCCATTTATATTTGTCTGCCTGAATGGATGAAGAAAAAATTATATTAGTATGATAAGAATAATACTGTTCACAACTTTTTTTGGTGAGTGAACGATTTTTTTTATTAAAAGAATGTCCTTTAAGTTGACCCACGGTAACATAGAAGATTTTAAGGTATGAAAATGATAAAGAAATAGCGCATATATATAAGGAAAGATACCGGCCTTTAAATGTTACTTATGTACTTAACTTCATCACACTACCCTTATCGAAAGTGAATATCAATATCAGTTGGTTTAATTATTCAAATGGAAGATGGAGAATTTTCAAATTTGAGTTTTCTGATCCTTATTAATTTATGAAAAGACAGAATCTCTCTGCGGAGGGCCCCCAGCGGCTCACAAAGTCTGATAGATGCGGTGTTCCACGATCAATGCCTTCTAACATCCGTTTAGTGGTAGCAAATATCAGTAGGTGCATTGATGAGCAACCTAACTAAATGACATACTACCACCGATGCGCCTTAGAAGGTGGGAAACGAAATTAACTGAAGCTCAACACAACGGCTCTCTTAGTGGCGTTGGCAGCGCTAAGGAACTAGGATAGGGCGTGGTGACCTAATAAAAAACTCTCCTTAAACAAAACAATTGTTATGAAAACACGAACCCCTCCAAATGTTAACGAACCCCGCAAACGTTATAAGGACCATGATTATAGGATATGCACCTCTAATGTCCAAACTCTATACAGAGATGGTGCCTCTATCCAACTGGCGGATATCCTCGACAAATACAAGGCTGCCATCACCGCCATACAGGAAAAGAGATGGACGGGACAGGCATGCACACGAACTCAAGGGCGTAGCCAGGTAGGAGCAGGGGGGGGGCAGCTGCCCCCCCCAACAGACTGGAAACTATAGTAAAAAAAATTTATATTTATATAATTTTGTAACACAATTACATTATTTTTTTATACACTACATGGAGGTGGAAAATATGGAAATTAATATAAACCAGTGCAGGAAGTTCAGTAAGGTCAACTGACTGCTAAATACTCTTACCCTATAACCTTTAACTGAACTTAAGTTAAATTAACTTATTTTTAAGTAAAAGTCCCTCAGTATTATTATTTCCTGCTTGTGGAGCGTTAACTATATGAGATAGTAAGGCCAAACGTTTACAGACATGTATAAAACTTTAAAAATGGACACAGTGTTAAAGAATTCAAAAACAATTGAAAAATCCTTTCAAAATTACTGGTGAAATTTAGGCTTATTTGTATTGGAACTACATATACGCACAATGAGGCTCTTTTTATACCATCACCCTTATGTACGAGGGTATTTATCATTTGATATGAGAAAAATTTTAACGCATTAAATTATCTTAACACCAAATTCATTTCAGGACTATTGAGCTATGTTCGTCGGTCTGGCTGGCTAGCTGGCTCAGCTATATTTAACAAAAGATGTTCGCTTATGAATATTTTTTTGGAATTTGTCTTTAAATTGTCTTTCATACTAGGATGAGACCGACAAAACTTTTTTATTGACCCACCCTATTATACCCTCTTCTTTGTATGCGAATTTTGTTTTTAGTAACAAACGTGAAATGATTCTAGATCTTTCTAGTCGTATGGTCAGAATATTTAGTAGTCTGATTTAGTGCCATGCCTATTTCTTCTATGTATTCAAAAATCTTTTAGTAGTTGTATTTCCGTTATAGTTTTTACGGCTGTCTCAAACTTTTTAATTAAAGTTGAAACCAACAAAATGGGCTTTTTTAAAATATAAAGATCGCACGAGAAAAATTATAAGGCCGGTATTTTCGGGTATAATTCATTCATTCATTTTTTATTATTTAATATGTCTTCCCAAGCTGGACAAAGGAATGCTAAGGAAAAGTAGAAGAACAATTGACAGGACTTAAAGGAAATATTTGACATTCAACTAAATAATTCATTTCATAGGAGGGTCGATAGAAAATTATGGGAAAGGGTATTTCATCTAATATTTTTGGTAAATTTCTTAATAAACACAACAAAAGTCATGGCAAATGGCCGAACAGTAGCTAAAGTCCATGTTATTAGGGTAAAACTATATGAGTTTTTTTTAACGGAATACTCACACCAAATTTTCCATTTCTAGGCTGACGGATTTTTCAAACCAAGCTAGTCTACATATCTTTCCGGGCTCGCATTACTCCGCCGCTACTTTCTTGTAAACATCGCATAACTTCTCTTTAAAATAAATATAAAGTAAGAACACCCTAATTATCACAATTCTACCAATAGCCTTTGAGTGATGGTTACATTTTATCCCTTTTTAGGTCTCTTTTTACCCTAAAAGTACAAAATTCGAAATATCCCACAATTTATTTTATAAAATAAACATTCAACCCGACTTTCGCGATTCTACCTTAATCCGTTTGGTCTGGGTGATTGCACCAATTTTATTCTTTCTTGGGTCGTTTTTAGCACTAAAAGTACGAATTTTAAAAAACGCTTCGTGCGGCTCTCTAATTTTATTGAGAGACAGCTCATGTAGATTTTCGCAAATATAGCTTTAGCCGTTTGGTCTAGGTGGTGGCACCAGTTTTATTACTTTATGGTATTATTTTTAACTTAAATTCGAATCTTATTGTATATGAAGCAAGCTCACATATATTTTCTTGATTAGTACTAGTATTAGTAATGTACGAGTTTCGAAAAATTCCTTCACGCTGCTCTCTAGTTCTCTAAGAATCTTGCTTAGCTAGATTTTCACGGTGATAGCTTAAACCGTTTGGCCTGAGGAACGGATGGTAACGGTTTTATCAATATTCGGGCCTTTTATAATTTCGCAATTTCAAACAAGTGTCTTTTGAGTTATGATAAATTATTTAGAAATATGTCTCAAAAAATTGCATAGAAATTTTGAAATTTTGTTTAAGAGGTTAAATGGTACTTATTTTTGATATATTACAGGGAATCTAAAGAGTATAAATTACCACCTCCAATAGCATTGCCATTTAAGTTACTTGTTCTTTTCAGACAAAAAGGACGTTTTATGAAGTTTTGTCAATCTTCTCGCAAATGCGCGATGTGACCGGTTCTGGACAGCCGATTATTCTACAATCTATTTAATTATAAAGACACATAACTTACATGGAATAGACTCAACAAAGTTCGTCTGAAGAATAAAAAATACACATAAAAACAAAACGGTTAAGATAATTACAAATTTACGTTTATGATACTGAAAAACATGAGGTCTAGTTTCAATTCTTTCTAATAAATTTATTTCTTTTTTTTATGTTTTATATACTTTTATCATTATGATCTTACTTTTTATTATGTTATTAAGTTATTTTAATTTTTTTATTTTAAAAATAAGTTAAAAAAAACCGGGAAACCTTCAGCCCCCCCCTGGCTGAGATCCTGGCTACGCCCTTGCACGAACTGTGACATATTTTACAGCTGCCATGCAGAAAGACACGAATTTGGATGTGGTTTCATAGTCGGTAAGAGACTTCGACACCTGGTCTCGCGGTTTAACCCTGTAAGTGACCGAATAGCTACTATTCGCATCAAGGCGAAATATTTTTACATTACGCTGATTTGTGTACACGCCCGACGGAAGACAAAGACGATGGAGCAGCCAAGGTACGCACGCGATTAAGTGGTGCTAAAAACGGTAGTAACCAAACGCAAAGGAAGCTAGACATCACAAAGCTGCATACCACCGAGATAGCCAATGCCTATTCCAACTAACTCTCTCTATAACTTCCAACTAACTCTCTCTATAACTTCAAACCAATCCCCCTAATTCTGATGTTCCCGACACCCTGTGGCAGCATATTATGAATTCTATGACCACTGCCGCAACGACCGCAAGGATGCTGCATACAGGGCAAAACGGCAGCCAATGGCAACGCGTGCAGTAACGGAGCGTTATAATGAGAAGAGGAGGGAGATGACCCACCTCTCCAGGCGGAAAAAGCGTCTATGGAAGGAAAGAGAGAGCCAGGATATCGAAAATTACAGGGATAGAGGTGAAGCCCGAAAGTTCTACCAAACAGGGATCCCCATCTGTATGGACAGAGACGAAAATCTGGTCACGTACACTCAGAGTGTGCTGCAAATATGGAGCGAACACTTTTAATCTCTTCTCGTTACCGTAGTCAGCATAAGTGACGTAATCACTCCAATCATAGACGATGGATTAGATTGTCCACCACCGAGCCAAAACGAGATCAGCATGGTGATCGCAAGTCTTAGAAATAATTAAGCTGCGTGAGCCGATGGACTCATAAACACACTTTGGGTAAAGGAATGAATACCGATGCCCGATGATTGGAATCTGAGTGTTCTGTGTCCTTTGCTTAAGAAAGGCAATCCAAGTGTGTGTACCAACTATTGCGGGATCAGCCTTTTGCCCATCGCATCCAAGGTCCTGTCGAGTGGGTTATGTGAAAGACCATCTTAACGCACCTGATTGAACCCTATCAGTGTGACTTTAGAACTGGTAAATCCCTGACCGACCAGATATTCACACTATTACAAATTCTGGAGAATAATCAAGAAATACATATCGACACCTATCATTTGTTTATCGATTACAAAGCTGCATGCAAGACAATCCAATACGACATAAACTTTTCGATGCTATGACTGAGTTTGGTGTTCCTGCGTAGCTAATACCACTTTGCGGAATGACACTAATGAACACGAAGTCTTTAGTGAAAATAGGTAAAAATCTGAGAGAGCCATTTTCTACCAAGCGAGACTTTAGACAAGGCGATAGTCTGTCATGCAATCTCTTTAACATCCTAAAGGAGATGATCGGGCGGAAGGCTGCGATAAACACGACTGGTACCATCCTTAACAACAGTCACGTGCTGCTCGCGTATACCTATGATATAGATATCATTTGCCGAAGACTGCCGGATATTACTGCGGCCTTTTGAAGCCTTAAAAAGCGGTCGGTGGAAGTGAGTCTGCTGACAAACGAGGACAAAACCAAGTTATTTGTTTCAACGAACAAAGAGTCCACTCGTCTGGGACGCTGCGTGAACGTTGACAACTATAACTTTGAGGTGGTAGATGATTTTGTCTACCTTAGCTCCGTCGTAATAATGTCAGCCTGCAAATCAAAAGACTAGTATTGATCGCAAACTGCTGTTGCTATGCGCTGATCAAGCGTATTATTGACAAAGCTCACTCTGGACGAACAAAGACCCAACTATACCAGACACTGCTCCTACCTGTCTTGCTCTGCAGTCCACAATCCTGGGTAATGACTAGAGTTTTCAAAAACGAAACCGAAAACCGTCTAACAGATTTTTTTTTCTCCAAAATCGTATGACGGTTTCTTAAAAAATTTAAATTTTGAATACGCGGTTTTACCGGTTTTTCAAATTTACACAGAACCTTGCCAGATTTGTTCGAGGCAAATCGGCATATCAAAATCATAATCTATGATGAATTCTAAAAAAAAATGTCCAAGAAACCGTCAAAAAATAGAGAACTCCCATTTTTAACGATAAATTTTATTGTACTGGGGAAAAAATTCACAAAAGCTTCGGAACATAAAACTTTAATTGTTGTATATGATTTGTGATCACAACACAATAGTTGTGAAATCCCTAAGATATAGTTGTGGTCTCACCTTGCATTGGCTGGAAAGCCGACGACCAAGACTTCGTTGAATGGACCAGTTGAAATAGGTCTTATCTAAACTTGATGGGACAAACAATCTACGGAGCACAAGGGACCTAAGTGCAAGGAATTTTTTCTACGTGCTGCAACTGATGGATAAACTTCTGTTGCTGCTGCCAAATAAGAAGAAAAATTTTGCCCTTGCTAGTACTTTAATACTCTTGTCGGAATTCTTTGTTGTGCAACTTGGACAGTTGTTTAGCGAAGTGAGTGTAATATGATCTGATAATGGAAACAAAAAGAATGCAAAATGACAGACAATATCAACATGAAATTAAATAGAGAAAAGAAGACGTATAAACAGACGTCAACGACAATTTGACCGACATTGTTGCTCATTAGGTAGTGCTTGAATGTGCGAACACTTGTATGAAAATTTCATCGACGATTTGTATAAACGGTCACTTACGTTTTAGTTTGATTATGTGCTTATCCTTACAGACTTTTCGAAGACACTTCCTACTGGGAATGGAAGAAAATTTACCAATACAATCCTGCACAAATAAGTACCTATTAGGAAATGTCTGCATGACATCTTCAAAAATAGATGCATGAACATAGTAAATCGTTGTTGACACGTAGAGGACCGTCCATACAATTCGCTGACGAAATTTTCATACAAGGGTCCGCTTTGTCATGCTCACGACCTGATGAGCGACAATGTCGTTCAAATTATCGTTGATGCCTATATAAGCGATATGTCGATATGCAAGACTTGGTGGCCGACAACGTCGTTAACCAGTGCTTTATAAGTTAAAATCACAAATTGGAGTAGTTTTATTGGAAATAAACAATACATAAACCTCGCGCGCTGTCGTTTTTAATTAACTGAACATTTGTTACGTTATCTTTCCTCTCTTCAATTTTATATCGTTATTGTCCCGTTACATTGAATTTTTTTGTTCCCATTATCGTAACAAATAATTTTTTTCCCGCAACAAGATCGTTAATTGTGTTTGATACACGTCGTCAACCGAGTGTTTTGACGACAAGGACATCAATTTTTCACATTTTGGCTTGAGGACAGCGTTGACGACAAAGACGATTTATGACGATACTTCCTACTGGGTACTTACTCTAGAAAACAAACTGCGCCGGCCAGAACCACATTGTCTGAAATCAAGGAACCTCCACAACGATGACCCGAACCAAAGTTTTTAGAATCGGCTGTACGATCTCTTATTGAAACTTGATGCATGGTGTTATTCTGTAAAGCCTCGGTGCCATTGACAATACGGCCTTCCCCGAGAGTCAACGAACGAAGGAACAGCGATGACAATTGGGATGGTGGAGGGGCAGCCACTAAAATAACAATCTATTAAAATAACAACTATACTTGAAAATGTCACATGGAAACTCACCACCACAGCCGATTAGTGCTATGATAATTGCAGCACAAAATGTACAAAGTGCTAAACTACGATTTAACATTTTAATTCAGTGCGTAAGTAAATCTACTGTGACAGCCGAAAATAGAATGGCAGCGTTTTATATTTACATTCCACCATATGTTTACCAGTAATTGAGGACATTGTTATCAAAAACTGCAGACTGTCTTTATCTGTTTGTTATAAAAGTTTTGAAATGAAGAATGCACAGTAAGAAAATGTTTATTTAAATTGATGAAATTGTGCATCATTAAATTATGCGCTTATACTTATGTGCACTGTAAGTCTATAAGGATTTATAAGATCCTAGGCTAGGTAGTAAAATGTAGTTTCCGTTCTTCAGAACTTTTTCATAGCTTGCAACTGTTGTATTTTTTAACTAACCAAATTAAAAAAAATAAGACATTTTGATATGTTTGGATCTGGAAAAATGTTACTTTTGCCTGAAAATAAACGGCCTAATTTTATAGAAATTATTTCAATTATATAGAATTTGTTTAGTGTTACATTCCTTGCCTTCGAAAATTGCGTCAAATTATGTAATTTTCTTCAATTAGTTGACATTTACATTTGTTTCAGTGTAGACAATCACTACAAATTGTTTCACAGATAATAAAAATGTACATAATCTAATCAGATATCTCTATACCGTGTTAGTGGTACCTATTGGGGAATCCATACCCTTAGAAGAAATTCAAAGCATTAATGAATTATTTTTAATCGATAATTTTGGGTTTTTTTCCAAGAATCACCGGGATTTATTGAACTTTGTTTTTTTATGTCGTATTTTCTAAAGTTGTCTACACGAGTGCGAAATGGTATCACACATATTATAAATAGGAATAAATGTTTGTTGCTTTCTTCCGCTATATAACATATTGTCGGTGTGGTGCAAAAAAGTTTCAAGTCCACTTAATGTGATTCTGAGTAGTTGATGATTTAATGTTAATGACAGTTTCTATTTTGGGCATAGAATGAATTGGAATTTTATTGCAAGACAAAGAATATGACTTGGGAGACACTTTTGCATCATCATTAAGTCCATTTTACAAAAAAAGTGAACTTGAACCTTTTACAGCATACTGGCGATGTATGTGGCACCATATTTATATAATTTGACAACATGGAACAAAACAAAACTTTGTACTCATGGTCGAGTTAAGGTTTATAAGATCTGTGGGGTTCCATAGGATTCTGTATTGACTCTTCACTTATTCAAAATTAGTATGTCAGACTTTCCATATCGTTGTAATGAATCTATGGGTATTTTGTTTGCAGACGATTGCCTCCTTAACTTAACTTAACTTAACTTAACTTAACTTAACTTAACTTAACTTAACTTAACTTAACTTAACTTAACTTAACTTAACTTAACTTAACTTAACTTAACTTAACTTAACTTAACTTAACTTAACTTAACTTAACTTAACTTAACTTAACTTAACTTAACTTAACTTAACTTAACTTAACTTAACTTAACTTAACTTAACTTAACTTAACTTAACTTAACTTAACTTAACTTAACTTAACTTAACTTAACTTAACTTAACTTAACTTAACTTAACTTAACTTAACTTAACTTAACTTAACTTAACTTAACTTAACTTAACTTAACTTAACTTAACTTAACTTAACTTAACTTAACTTAACTTAACTTAACTTAACTTAACTTAACTTAACTTAACTTAACTTAACTTAACTTAACTTAACTTAACTTAACTTAACTTAACTTAACTTAACTTAACTTAACTTAACTTAACTTAACTTAACTTAACTTAACTTAACTTAACTTAACTTAACTTAACTTAACTTAACTTAACTTAACTTAACTTAACTTAACTTAACTTAACTTAACTTAACTTAACTTAACTTAACTTAACTTAACTTAACTTAACTTAACTTAACTTAACTTAACTTAACTTAACTTAACTTAACTTAACTTAACTTAACTTAACTTAACTTAACTTAACTTAACTTAACTTAACTTAACTTAACTTAACTTAACTTAACTTAACTTAACTTAACTTAACTTAACTTAACTTAACTTAACTTAACTTAACTTAACTTAACTTAACTTAACTTAACTTAACTTAACTTAACTTAACTTAACTTAACTTAACTTAACTTAACTTAACTTAACTTAACTTAACTTAACTTAACTTAACTTAACTTAACTTAACTTAACTTAACTTAACTTAACTTAACTTAGGAAGAATACTAGTTACAACACAAAATCAAATGCGAACAGTGCAGCGAGTACTCCTCTCGCCAATCGGTTGGATAATGTTGGGTACTGAGGGAGAGGACCTTATTCCCACTTTACAAATTTACAATTTTACAAACTAGAAGAAAAAAACCAACACAACTATACTTTTCTCATACACATATGTATATATTTTCCATTAAAATTTGCCTAGCACAAAATTAAAAACTACCAGAACAACAGCTAATACTATGGAACCATTATAGGAAGACATGGAACCTCCGCCACCGCCATCACCAGTTGTACCATTTCCTGCAGAACCATTGCCACCCTCCGTAGTATAATTTCCCACAAAACGGGGCAAAGTACCATTGTATTCAGCCACCTTGGATAGAATCCAATCTCTGTAGAATGCCACATTGGTGTAAATGCCAGGTTTATGTGGCAAAGCACAGCCGCTACCCCAAGAAACAATGCCAGCTTGAAGAGCACCACAAACTAAGGGTCCACCCGAATCACCCTGACAGGCATCGCGTTCACCTTCCTTATAACCGGCACACATCATACCCTCATGTATGGACTCACCATACGCAGTATCATTGCGGCACTCAGCAAAAGAAATCAAAGGAACATCCACGGTCATTAAAAGATCTGTAAGATAACCCTAGAAAAGGGAGAGAGATACATATATAAATTTAAAAAGTTCAAAGAGCGATATAAGATTTCGGCCTTTACATCTTCTGTTACACCCCAACCGGTGACTTGGCATATTGTACCATCCTTAAGGCTGGCTCCATTGAGCTCAATTGGTCTGACGGTAGGATGATCGGCAGGCACAGAGTCATTTAGCATTACCAGCACGATATCTTGATCGAAGGTCGATAGATTGAAGACTTCATTGTATTTGACCACTTTTTTAATGTCATATACCAATGTGTTGTTATTATCCTCAAAGCGATCAAGATTTCCCATGACCACAATGAATTCTTCATCCTCCAAATAGGTGCCATTGAAGATTTCCTGGCTAAATTGGAGGGAAAAGGAAATTCAAAAAAAAATAAGTTGAAAAATTAGATTAAAAAAACAATGCAAAAAACATTTTCGAATAACTGTCATAAATTTCTAAACGCTGGCTAAAATACACGATCCTTAACGTCAATGAAACAAATAAAAACCAGTACAGAAATTTCAGTTAAATGAATTGACTGATAAATACCCCCAGCCTATGCATAGTACTGCTTAAATCTCAAGTTATTAAAATTTACCGATTTTTATTAATATTTGCCTGCTTGTGCTATTAAAACGTTTGACGATGGGACTTTCGGTCGTATGGTTAGACGTTTACAAACATGTAGTAAAACTATAGAACAGGTTGCTATGTAAAAAGTATTAATGAATTCGTCGAAAATTTTAAGAAGTCCAATACAAAATCTTTAAACATATGATCATTTTGTGTGGCGGTAGCGAAAGGGTCTTTTACAGTACTATTTTCACCACCGACCACATAGCTACATGCTGTATAAATTTCAAAAAGATCGGTCAAGCCGTTTTCGAGTCTAAGCGGTACTAAACTAGTAAGGCGGTTATCTTCGGCTATGCCGAAGCTCAGATACCCTTCACCATTTGTAAAAATGGTGGTAAAACTGGTTATTTGCACTACAACTATATTTTATTAAACTTTGTACCACAAAACAGGGAAGTTGGTGAGAAGTGGACGTTACTTTTAGCTTCACATATCCATTTTGTCAGAAATTTTGTATAGATTTTATTCGATTTTATGAATTTTGTAACTCCCCAAAAATGGGAAGTTGTGTGGGATGTGGGAGTAGTTTCAATCCGATCATGCCTATCTTAGAACTTAACCTCTGCTTCTCGACACAAGCTTACATACCAAATTTCAAACCGAAAGCTCATAAACTATAGGGATATACAGACGGACACCCCCAAAAAGGGGGAATTTGTATGGAAGGTGGGAGAAGTATTCGTCCGATATTGGTCATCTTACAACGTAAGCTCCTATTATAGGATTAAAGCTTACATATACAATTTCAGCTCAAGAGTTTGTATGGGAGGTGAGAGTAGTTTTTGACCGATCGTTCTCATTTTAATACTTAACCTCCGCTTAGAGCAGAAAAGCTTTCATACATAATTTCAGCTTGATTGCTCTTAAATTACTACTGTAATCGCGGGGACTGACATACGGACACCGCCAAAAAGAGGGATTTTGTATGGGAGGTGAGAGTAGTTTTTGACCGACCGGTCTCATCTTACCACTTAACCTCCGCTTAGTGTAGGGAAGGTCACATACAAAATTTCAGCTTGATTGCCCTTAAACTACTGCTGAAATCGCAGGGACAGACCCCAAAAAAGGGGAGTTTGTATGGGAGGTGGGAGTAGTTTTTGACCGATCGGGCTCATCTTAGAACTCAACCTCCATTTAGGGCAGCAAAACTTGCGTACAGTATTTCAGCTTGATTGCTCTTAAATTGCTGCTGTAATCGCGGGGACTGACATACGGACACCCCCAAAAAGAGGGATTTTGTATGGGAGGTGGGAGTAGTTTTTACCGATCGGTCTCATCTTAACACTCAACCTCCGCTTAGTGTAGGGAAGCTCACATACAAAATTTCAGCTTGATTGCCCTTAAACTACTGCTGAAATCGCAGGGACAGACCCCAAAAAAGAGGAGTTTGTATGGGAGGTGGGAGTAGTTTTTGACTAATCGGGCTCATCTTAGAACTCAACCTCCATTTAGGGCAGCAAAACTTGCGTACAGTATTTCAGCTTGATTGCTCTTAAATTGCTGCTGTAATCGCGGGGACTGACATACGGACACCCCCAAAAAGAGGGATTTTGTATTGGAGGTGGGAGTAGTTTTTTACCGATCGGTCTCATCTTAACACTCAACCTCCGCTTAGTGTAGGGAAGCTCACATACAAAATTTCAGCTTTATTGCCCTTAAACTATGGCTGTAATCGCAGGGACAGACCCCAAAAAAGGGGAATTTGTATGGGAGGTGGGAGTAGTTTTTGACCGATCGGGCTCATCTTAGAACTTAACCTCCGCTTTCAGGATAAAAGCTTGTTTTCCAAATTTCAGCTCGATATCTCTTAAACTGCGGCTGTAATCACGGGGACAGACGGTCACCTTTAAATCGACTCAGATATCGATGCTGATCATTTATATATATATATTGTCATACCTACCACGCCTCCTTATGGGCGTTACAAATGGAAGAACAAAATGAATATACCCTTCACTCCGTTCATGCGCATGGTGAAGGGTATAAAAATGCAAATAAGCAAACACAAACTCATTTTCATATATATAGATTTGACCTTGCAACCCTTTGGGCGCGGCTTAAAGTTGTCCGATTTTGCTCAAATTTTGACCACAGCCGTTTTATAACAACTGACACAATATTCCGCTCGGGTATAAGCGGAAATCCAAAGTTTAATCTTCGCTGCCACCCCAATTCGGTCATTTGTATGGGAGGAACTAGAAAGGGAGTGGCAAACTTTTCTGCTTTCACAGGATTCATCTACCATTACAAGATTATTAAACTGCCTTAATTTAAATATCCTCCAGCTGCCCCTTTGGAAGTTATGGAAGACATATTAATTATCCAATAATAGGACATTTTGTATGGCAGGTACCAGAAGGAGTCAGCCGATCGTACCCAAATTCCTGAGTCAAACATTGACTCGGATCACCACCTAGTTGCAGCCAAGGTACGCACGCGATTAAGTAGTGCTACAAACGCTCGTAACCAAACGCAAAGGAAGGTATACATCACTAAGCTGCCTACCACCGAAATAGCCAATGCCTACTCCAACCAACTCTCTCAACTATTTCAAACAAACCACCCCAATTCTGATGTACCCGACATCTACTGGCAGCATACAAAGACAAAGCTACGGGGCCGTTAACTTGTTGGCAAATCTTGCTTATAAACAGGATTGGCTCAATGAATGCATGCCCGATGATTGGAATCTGAGTGTTCTATGTATATACTTTGCTTAAGAAAGGCGATCCAAGTGTGTGTACCAACTATCCTGGGATCAGCCTTTTACCCATCGCTTACTAGGTATTGTTTAGTGTGTAAAGCCCATTCTAGAGAACCTGATTGTTGTGGCTTTAGACCTGGTAAATTCACGACCGGCCAAATATTCACTCTACTACAAATCTTAGAGGAGACTGATGAGATGCAGATTAAACCTGCCATCTGCGACAGCATGATTTTGTCTACCTTGGTCTCCGCCGTGAACAAAAATAATAACGTCAGCCTGGAAACCGCAAACCGCTGCTTCTATGTGCTAAGCAAGCGATTTAATGACAAAGCGCTCTCTCAAAGAATAAAGATCCAACTATGTCAAACACTGATCCTACCTGTCTTGCTCTACAGCTCATCCTGGGTAATGACTCAGGCGGATCAATCTATTCTGGTAGGCTTCGAGAGAAAAATACATAGCAAAATATTTGGACCCATCATCGTTAACGGCGAGTATCGTCATAGAATGAACCACGAGCTGTATGAGCTGTACAACGATATCGACGTAGTCAGGCGCGTTGAAATAGACCGAATGCGCTAGCTTGGTCACGTTGTAAGAATGGATGAAAATGTTCCAAGTGGATAGGTTTTCGCAAATAAACACGATGGGCGACGCAGGATGGCGTGTTCAAAACTTAGTTGGATGGAATAGGTGAAAGAGCTGTTATCTGCACTAGGTGTGACTAACTATCTACGGAGCGCAAAGACCGAAGCGCTTGGAATTCTTTTCTACGTGCGGCTACTGATAGATGAATTTCTGTTGTTGCAGCCATTAAAGAAGAAGCATCGTTCACAAACTTTGGCTATCATAAAATCTGGGGTGGCACCGTCAATTTTTTTGAGGAGGTACAAGAAGAGGTGTGGCAAACGTTTCGATATTCTCATTATTTGTCTACTAATATAAAATAAATTAACTAACCGAATTTAAATATCATCCAGCTGTCCGGTTGTATTGTTTTGGAAGAAATAATTTTTTTGTACTTTTGGGGGTAAATAGCCTGAAATGGGGATAAAACTGGTATCACCACCAAGACAAAACGGCTAAAGGTAGAAACGCAAGCTTTGGGGTACATATTTATTTTATAGAGTAGTTGTGCGATACAAAGGGATATTTTAAAATTCGTACTTTTAGGACTTAAAAATCCCAAAAAGGTATAACACTGTACGATCACTCAGACTTAACGGGTGATGGTAGAATCCGTACTTTTAAGGCTAAAAAGGCCCAAAAAACTGGTACCAGCAAATGGACCAAACGGGTGAAGCTGTAATAACAACAATCTAAATGAGTATGCGCCCTATAGAACTAAAAAGCTGCGCCAAGGGATTTTTCCACATTCGTATTTTTAGGGATGAAAAAGGACCAAAAACCAATAAAACTGGTACCATCACTCAGACCAAACCGCAGAAGATAGAATCGCGAAAATGTCGGTGAATATTTATTTCATGGAGTAGTTAAGTGCTGTTAAGGAATTTTCCAATTTCAAACGTTTAGGGAAAAAAGGCCCATAAAGGGATAAATCTGGTACCGTAGTCACTTAGACCAAACTGTATAACATTGAATCGCTAAAATTAGGTTTAATGATGATTTTATGGGGATTTTGTGCGATTAGAAGGAACTTTTCAAAATTTGTACTTTTAGGGGCACAATGCCAAGAAAGGATAATTGGTACCACAACATAGACTAAATGGTTAAAGATAGAAACCCGAATATTGGCGTGAATGTATATTTTATAGAGTAGTAGTGCGATTCTAAGGTATTTTTTGAAACTAATTGGGGGCAGTAGACTTGGGTGTGCGACTAAATCAGAAAAATTGCGATTTTGACCAAACGCGTCATCCAAAAATCAACAAATATTCCTTCGGAAAACGTCATCTAGAAGCGGTAGAATCAGGGACGTGCCATTTTATAAAACAAACTAGTGGGCCCGGCAATGCTTCGCTATTGCATATTAACTTGTAATATATTTCACATTTAGGTCTACAAAGTACTTTAAGACGGAACTTAAGCTCGACAATAATATGTTGAGTTTATTAACTTATGTAACTAATTTCAAGTAACTCCTTAACATGGAAATTAACTATTTAAGTTTTATTGTTTCAAATTCTAAATATGATAGGCTCTATGACGATAGTAAAAAGTTCATCATCAAAGTCATATCTATAGTTTCGACATGTAGATTAAGTTTTGTCTGTAGGTAGGGAGAAAAAACACTTCTTTCACCAATCGGAAACAGAAATTCCTCTAAAGATCAAAATTCAATTTTTATATTTATCTGTAGTAGCGGAAACCGTCTGTATACTAACTATGTCATTGAGCGTAAAAATCACTTATGTCATGCCTTCTCCTCCTATTGACCGCAAATGAAAATTTTGTTTGAAGCTTCATGCTTTTAGCCATAAAAACCTTCTTTGCCATGTCTTCTTCTCATACGGACCAAGAATATACCCGAATACTCTCTATATATTGTACTCGTATTACCATTTATTGAGATAATTCGGTCACCAACGTTTGGCTTAATAAAGTGATGATCTCACGCGCTGCATGTCGTATTACGCCGTCGTGTTGGAACCATTTCTCCTTCAAATAATGTGCAATGACATGATAAATAAAAAAAACAATTGATTGTCCACTTGCTCTAGTTCTTCTACCAGTTGGATTTTATAAGATCTTTTCTCAGCATTTGCAGAGACCGAGTTGCTGAGAACGATGTTGGTTCGATAAATTCGAGTCCCCTGTCACACTTACGTCTGCAGCGTCGATGGCTTCTATTAGCTGCTCAGATGAATGATTATACGCACCCTAAACTTCACAAAGGGCTCCATAAGTTTGGCGAACAGAACGCACATTTTATCTATAGCATTTATTACCGATTGCCTGGTGTACGGACCATTATTTGATACAGTTAAATATTAAAGTGCGTGGGCAGAGCCTCGGCACTTTTTACTTATTGAGTTCCAAATAGCCTGTTCATTAGCAACTTTTTTAACAATGAGCAACTATTGAAACCTTCAGACCTATGGGCCCGGCTCTAATTTGTGCCTACGTTTCCGATGCTTGGAGACCAAGACGAAGAGAATGGTATATTTTTGACATTGTTTTCTGTATGCCAACACTCAGAGGCCATAACTTTTTAACCAATACATAGATTTGCTTCTGTAATACTTCATTTAGTTTGTTGGGAAGTCAGTTTTACGCAGAAGTTTTCGGTTTGTGCTCATTTAAAAACAAAAAAATCTCTATCTGAAATCTTCCTGCTTCCTAACGCGAGCTAGGAATTGATTTAAGACACTAATTTTATTGGTGAAATTTTCTAACAATTCATCGTAGATTCCGATTTTGGTTACGATTTTTGCGAATAAAAAAATTGACCCAACTTACAATCACAACCAATTATAGCCAGGGGCTATCAACAGCTCAACAGTACCAAAGGGGCGAGCCACTGCCTTCTTCCTACCTGGCAGCAATTAATACTGCTCCAACAACATATATACCAAATCTCATCTTCATACCCCTGATAGTTCATGAGATATAGCCATTTTTATTTTCAATTTGTATGGGCGGTGCCACGCCCGTTTATCCAATCACAACTTATTATAGCCAGGGACTGTCTACAGGTCAACAGTACCACTTGGTAAAATGTTCGTACCAATCTGTCTCTTGTAAAAGCCTGCAGACCGATTTTTGAAAAGAGGGCGTGGCACCGCCCACTTCCACCCTAGCTGTAATTAATACTGCTCCAACAACATATATACCAAATCTCATCTTCATACCTCTGATAGTTCATGAGATACATCCCTTTTGATTTTCAAGTTGTATGGGCGGTGCCACGCCCCTTTATTCAATCACAATCTATTATAGCCAGGGACTATCAACAGGTCAACAGTACCACTTGGTAAAATTTTCGTATCAATCGGTCTATTAGAAAAGCCGTTAGAGCGATTTTTGAAAAGGGGGCGTGGCACCGCCCACTTTCACCTTGGCTGAAATTAATACTGCTTCAACAACATATATACCAAATCTCATCTTCATACCTCTGATAGTTCATGAGATACAGCCCTTTTGATTTTCAAGTTGTATGGGCGGTGCCACGCCCCTTTGTCCAATTGGACCGAATTGTAAATCTAAACCATCCGGGGTGCCACCCAAACGCATACACAAAAATTTATGCAAATCGGTCCAGCCGTTTAGGAGGAGTTCAGTCACAACACACGTACGGTAGAATTTTATATATAAAGATTAGCACACTTATCAAACACCTCAGGTAAGAATTATGTAATTTGGTGTGGTTTTGTGGCTTTCTAATGAAGTAGACTTTAGCTTATAAGGCATTATTGAATATCTAAGTTGGAAGCGGAAGAAATAGGCGAGGCACTAAATCAGACTAGTGAGAATACCGTTCCAACGAATGGTTCTGAAAAAAAAAAATAATATTTGTCTAGCGAAAAGTGTGACCAACATCGAACTTTGACTTTTTTGCGGCACATTGTAACGTCTAACTATGGATGCGAAATTTCGCACGATATATTCATAATTTTGTAAACAACAAACGAAAGGTGGAGCTCGATGTCCAACTTCGCTACTAATAACTATTTTGAAACAAAATTCCCAAAAAGCCCTTATAAGAAACACCCTAACCAGAGAGGTGAGGCTATTCTGGCTGTTTAACGCTCGTAAGTTTTCATAAGGATCATTAAAGGTTAACTCGAGTTATCGTGCCTACTAGCCAGACGGACATGGCAAAATCGTTTCAAAAAGTACTGGAACAAATTTGGTCTTAACACGTCTCCCTTAATGCTTTACACTTTTTATATAATAAACCTTAGGGATGAAGTGTAACGCATTAAAGGAGACGAATTAGACGCCAAGTATCTTAAGACAAAATTAGTTTCACAACTATTTGAGACGATTGAGCTATGTCCGTCTGTCTCGCTGGATGGCTTATAAGCATAATTTTCAAACTGGCACCTGGAGAATAATGAAATTTGGCCAGTTAATTTATTTTGTAATAGGAGGTAACACCTCAGAAATCCAAACTATTTGATACACCCATTCTGGTACCTCCCAGAACGTTGAACGTTGTATACGAAAAACAAAAAATAGAAGATGTTGTGCCGCCCTAATACACTGGAGAGCGGAAAATTATACGCCCCACTGTATTTCGGTGCAGAATATAAGGAATTGAAGAGAATCAAAAACTACACTTTTACATCCAACAACAATAAAATTTATTAATTTCAGTTTATCTTTTTTGCATTTCAATAATCAGTCAGTATACCTGACTAAATTTTCTGTACTAGTTCTCGTATTAAATGATATATACCCTCGTCCCTAAGAGTGTGGATATAGAAATATTATGAGAATAATATGCTGTTACGTAGTGCAACCTATTCGAATTAGTTAACCGTATTATTTCTAGTCATCAGTTACCTTCGTGGACACATAATTAGCTTATTATTAGCTATATAAGTTATTTACCTCATTCTAATAGCAAATTAATGTTGCAGATAATATCGCACGAATTTTTTTTAGTATTGATTCTAGTAAATTATGTATTTAACAACAAATATTCACAATATTTTGTTATTATTGTTTTTCGATTATGGCTCCGACATGTTCCATCAATTAGCGCAAATAAGCTTTGGATACTCGGAAAAGATTAGATATCAAACAGTAATTTGACAACCCCCACACATTGAAATAAGACATCTTATAGTAGAATATGTTGACGAAGGCAATGTTTGGACTATCTAGATAACACTATATTTTCAAATAGGAATAACAGTGAAAGAAATCATTTGGGTTTCTTCTCGTTAACCGCCAAATTCAAATTTTGCTGATTACTGTTTAATGCTTGGGGAGGGTGAGGGTACATGGCACATCTCTTGACTAATGATGTCTATAACCACATGACCTTCTCACAAACTCTAAAATGGCTTTGAAAGTTTTGTGCCTATCTCCACTAGAGATTTTGTGTATTGCATGACTTTCGGTCTTATCCGAATGCAATGGCAAATTATAAAATGCCTTAAAATTGAGCCTCCACTTTAGCTGTACTGCACTTACTATTGTACCATGATCAGCACAAGAATCTGGATAATTACATCCAAGAATTTGTGAGCTCTCAACATCTAACGATGTATAGTTTATCAACCCTTTTGCAACTTACTTGACGAAACAGTGGGCAGCACACAAGACCACATTGTCAGAAATCAAAGAACCGCCACACAGATGACCCGTACCGAAGAAATATCCATCATTCAAACGCTTTCTGATCGAAACTTGATGTCTGGTATTATTCAAGGTGGCTTCGGTGCCATTAATAATACGAGGATCATGGGGTTTCAAGTTGTTTAGAAACCATGCAGACGGTGAGACAGATGGTATAGCCACTAAAATGAAATGCAATAACCATGAGAAATTACTTTAACTGTTATTCAACAAAACTCACCTATACGGCTTATGTGTACTACGGCTACAATGCCAATGCACAACGACCAAAATGACAAATTACTAGATTTCATTATGTCTAGTCTTAGTATAATACCAATACCACTCTCAACCGTGTGTGATTCCTTACCCAGGCGAGGTAGAAACGCAAATGACTGCCAAAATCGTACAATCCCACAGCCTTGTGTTATAAATTAATACTTCAAACGTAATTATACAGAAATATTAATGTCGTATATGAAATTATTATTGTACAGTAGTACATATATACAATGAGAAAGGAAATTAACTATCATCTGTGATTTGAATCATACACACTTTCATGCATACATAGGTACGTATATAATCTAATCAAAAAGAGATCTTCTTCAGATTGCAGCAAAGAGTCCATTGTCACCAAAAACCCACACCCATGACCATATATTATTTTGGTAAGCCAATCAAACTTTTTAAATATCGAAAATTTATGATTTCCTTTCAGACGTTATTAGCTATTGTATACACTGACATTGGCGAAGAATAAGAGACATGGAATTGTTAGACTCTTGCAAGGTTTTCTTGTTGTACTGACATGGCCCCAATGCCTATGGCAGGCACTATTCTATTAACTGTCTTTTGTTGGGAAATTAAAAAAGTTACATAGATAAATATGTCTGAATAACAAGTATAGTATTTTATTTGACGTTAACAGTGTGGATCGTATATTTGATGGTGATTTATGGGTGTTTACGTTTAAGGTAATGTATAACGGAGTGCTATATAGGAATTACAAATCACCCACCTTGCTGGTACAATTAGCACACCTATACTACTGTATTTATACAATTAATATTATGGGGATTGTATGTAACGGGTAAACTAAAAAAATACTGCACCGATTGCAATAGTTCCTTATTCAAAACATCACAATTTGTCTTAGGAACAAAGTAGAGTATTCTACACTATTTATAAAATTGTTTATAAAAAAAAGGTTTGTTACGGGTAAACTCAATCAATAATTAACCGATTTAAATAATTCTTATTTTAAAATCTTACAATTCGGCTATTAAAAAGAATGGGGTTCTTACTTTTTAATTTTCCATGGATTAATAGTTCAACTGTTTGAAAATATAATCATACTCATGATGGTGGACAGGAAAACTTAAGTCAACCTCTATTGATCCTTGTGAAAAATTTCCAGTAATATTTTTCAAAACGAAGTTATGGGTTTGCACATAGGCAGTATAGCCTGTAACGTGACGAAAGTCGTCAGTACATATATGCCTCCTACATATACATTTCTAAAGCTAATTAACCTCTAACCAACAATGATATATTCGCCGTTTATTTACTCTTGAATATTACCAACCAACCCAATCTGCTTACACTATTTCAAATACTTCAAGGAGCGAACAACTATCCCATCGATCATATGACCGCCGCAAACGCCGTGTTCGGCAATGCACGCGACTGCCACCAACGACACATTCGGCAATCGCGATGAACAGCGAATGAGCGCGACGACCAACATCTAACCAAACTCATTCAGGAATCGACATCACAAGGGAAAGTGTAAATCGATGTATTGTTATGCGGTATACATAATTCTCATTACATCAAGAGCTATACTTACTTAAATGGTGGAGCATTTTGCTTGGTTAATTGTTGCTCAGTACCTGATCTCCTCTGTCTTTCTCAGGTAATAATTTATCGAAAGAAATATTATTTTGTTTAATCGGACTTCGGTCCGGTGAAGCAACTTTTGTTGTTTTAACCCAAATTCCATTGGTTTAACTCGACTACGGTCGGTTGAATCGGATTTCGGTCTATTGAATTGGACTTCGGTCTGTTGAATCGGACTTCGGTCTGTTGAATCAGACTTCGGTCGGTTGAATCGGATTTCGTTCTATTGGATCGGACTTCGCTCTGTTGAATCGGACTTCGGTCTGTTAATTCGGACATCGGTCTGTTAAATCGAACTTTGGTCTGTTGAATCGGACTTCGGTCTGTTTAATCGGAATTCGGTCAGTTGAATCGGACTTCGGTCTGTTAAATCGAACATCGGTCTGTTAAATCGGATTTCGGTCTATTGGATCGGACTTCGGTCTGTTGAATCAGAATTCGGTCTGTTAATTCGGACATCGGTCTGTTAAAACGGACTTTGGTCTGTTGAATCGGACTTCAATCTGTTGAATCGGACTTCGGTCTGTTTAATCGGACTTCGGTCTGTTGGATCAAAATTCGGTATGTTGGATCAGAATTCGGTCTGTTGAATCGGACTTCGGTCTATTGGATCGGACTTCGGCCTGTTGAATCAGAATTCGGTCTGTTAAATCGGTCTTTGGTCTGTTGAATCGTACTTCGGTCTGTTGAACTTCGGTCTGTAAAATCGGACTTCAGTCTGTTGAATCTGACTTGGGTATGTTAAATCGGACTTCGGTCTGTTGAAATAAATCGGACTTCTGTCTCTTGAATCGGACTTCGGTCTGTTGGATCGGACTTTGGTCTGTTAAATCGAACTTCGGTCTGTTAAATCGGACTTCGGTCTATTAAATCGGTCTTCGCTCTGTTGAATCCAACTCCGGTTGGTTATACCGCCTCGTCGGTTGCACAGATTTCGGTCTGGTACACGAAGATACTCTTCGTTCCTGTAGCAATGTATTAGAAATTAGCAAATTCCATTGGTTTAACTCGAGTACGGTCTCTTGATTCGGATTTGGGTATGTTAAATCGGACTTCGGTCTGTTGGATCAGACTTCGGTCTGTTGAATCGGACTTCGCGAATTCGTAATCGTTACAACTACGAGTTGCAGAAGTTGATATACAGAAGAACACGAATCATCAACACGATCCTGAGTTGCGGATACCAAACAGATTTACGACGAAATCAAAGTCATCGATACAACTACGAGTTGCAGAAGTTGATCTACAAAAGAACACGGGTCATCAACACGATCCTGAGTTGCGGATACCAAACTGATTTTCGACAAAAGCCGAATTATCGATACAACACGAGTTGCACAAGTCGATTTGCCAAAGAGCACGAGTCATCAACATGATTCTGAGTTGTGGATATCAAACTAATTTACGACAAAAGCCGAATCATCGATACAAACACAAGCTGCCAAAGTCGATGAATACCAAACTGAGTTACGACAAAAGCCGAATAATCGATAGTACCACGAGCTGCAGAAGTCGATTTGCTGAAAAAACCCGGATTAACCCCACGATCCTGAGTTGCAATTTCAAAGCTAAATTACCAACAAGCCTGAATTAACAATATATTCCCGAATTGCTGAAATAAACCTAAACAAATCCTAATCGTCATGATGACCCAGTATTGCTGATATAAACCCGAATCACCAATACCCTTCTGAATTGTTGAAATTAAACCGAACTACAGACAAACCCGAGTCACCAATCATAACGCTGACTACGTACTGCTAATATTAATCGTAAACCCCAACAAAACCCGAATCACCAAGCTGACCACATTCTGCTGATATCACAGTACAACATTTTGTACTGTTTGATTTGGGACTCAATTCTGAGAACTGCACGTGAAAGTAGCTCCAAAAAGAAGAAATTCTGCATCATTAGTTTTGTCAATCTACATGCCATAATAATTTAATATCGATTTGAAGTTAGTAAGTATCATAGAGGCGAATTTGTAACGTTTTAGGCTCTTATGTTTGACATAACTACTTGTTTATCGACGAATGCAAACGTCACTGTTTGAGAAGCTCTTACTAGACACGCCGATTGACTCGACACTAATACTGAGAAGTTACTGTCGACAACATTCGAGGGGAGCCGACAATGAAAGAAAAATTTATTTATCATTGCAGTCATAGGCCTCATTAATACTCGTCAAGCGTATACTAAAAAGTTCTCAATCATCTTAAATCGGCCTGGGTACAATTGACCGGGCAAGACATCAACGCTATCACTGAATCCCAATCTGAATTGTTTTCGTATCGAAATACTTTATCCAGTAGATTGTAAGTATGATTTACACTATCAATAAACAATACTGTTCAGGGAAAATCTACTGAGTTCCTATTCTGTAAAGTTTTTTGGGTTCTCATGGCGACCGTTGCGACGACTGGACTTACCTCAGCCGACCACGTTACAAGCCCATCTGGTACCTCCAATACAAAATGGCACAATTTTGGACAATTAATATTTCTCACATAACTTTCAAACGGACAACTGGGGGATATTAAAATTTGGTTATTATCTTTTCATAGTAGGCAAATTCTCAGAAAATAACCTCAATAATAAAAAATTCATCCGAAATACGAATTCTTTGCCACACCCATTTTAGTACCTCCCATACAAAATTTCAATATTTGAATTTAGTCAGTTTAATAATCTTGTAATAGTAGACAAATCCTCAGCAAAGCGGAACCTTTTCCACACACCCATATAATTAATATTTCTCACATAACTTTCAAACGGACAACTGGATTATATTTAAATTTGGTCGGCTTAACTATCTTAACACATACACATTTACATAGATATCTTTTATGTAAGCTCACCGAATTCAATCCAATTTGGCGCAAAGTAAATTCTTATGAATACCTGTACCTCCCATACACAATAGCCTATTTTTGGAAAATTAATATTTCTCCATAAATTTCAACTGGAAACCTGGATAATATTCAAATTTGGTCAGATTAATTATTTTGCAATAGTATAAAAACCTCAGAAAACCGAAAATTTGTCCACACCCCTTCGGGTACCTCCCATACACATGACCGAATTCACCCATATACATAGAATTTACTCACATTAACTTCTCTATTAAAAACTCACCAAATAGCCTCCAAACAAGCAACTTAATTTACAAATAAAACGAATTCGTCAACCCTTTTGTATATAATTTTATTTATCTCAAATTTTCAATTGATATCTCAATTAAAATTTACTAAACAAAGCAGAAAATACGACCATCACAACGATTAAAACCATAGAACCACTGTAGATGGACATAGAGCCATCAGTCACACAGGTACAATTACTGCTATTGTTACCAAACACAACAAATTGGGGCATGGTAGATTTGTACTCAGCCACCTTGCTTAAAATCCAATGTCTATAGAGGGACACTTGGGTATATACACCCGGGTGGTCAGCTTCAGCACAACCCTCACCCCACGAAACGATACCGGCTTGACTGCCCCTACAAACCAAAGGACCGCCAGAGTCACCTGTACAAGCATCACGCTGACCTTGCAAATAGCCGGCACACAACATGCCCTCATGAATGCTGTCATTGTAAGCCGTGTGCTCGCGACACTTATCGAAGGCGATGATGGGGACATCAACAGTTAACAAAGTTTTTGATATAACGCCCTTAAATGGAAAAGAATCATATAAATTAATTTACACATACAGTATAAGTAACAAGAAATGTTCTTTACTTTCTCAGTAAGTCCCCAACCGGTTACATAGCATCCTGTACCATCTTCTAAGGGACCATCATAAAGGGTTATCGGTTTGACTGTAGGGTGATCAACTGGTACCGAGGCATTTAATATCACCAAAACGATGTCATCATTAAAAGTTTCAAGGTTAAAGTAGTTATTGTATTTGACCACCTCTTTGATATCGTATATCAGAGTGTTGTTGTCCTTTACGGTAATATCGAGATTTCCCATCACGACAATATAATCGGTAATTGGTGCAAATGAACCATCATTGGCATTATCACTAAAGGAGAATTTTATAAGGGAATTGTTTTTACTTAAATGTTAAAAGAATTAATAAAGTTAAATAAGTTAAAATGTAAGCGTTACACAGTACAAGACATGATTTTGGGACTCAATTCTGAGAATTGCACATGAAAGTAGCCCCAAATAGAAGAAGTTCTGCATCATTCGTTTTGTCAAGTTACATGCCATAATAATTTAAAAAAACCATTTCGTGCCGCCCAACTTCTCAGTAAGATAAATCTTTGTGATTGTAGGCTTAGTTGTTTTGTACAGGCGAAGGTACGATTTTTATCCCTTAAAGTTCGAATTTTGAGAAGCCATTTGTACCACAAAACCAATCCATAGGATAAATATTTACCCCAGTTTTTACGTGGTCTGTGCTATGGTACCACTTTTATCCCTAAAAGAACCTTCGTGTCGTTTAACTTTTTCGTAAGATACATATTTTTCCCAAGTTATTGTATTTCTAATTTAAGCTGTTTGGTCTGTGCGAAAGTACCACTTTTATCCCTTTTTACCCCTAAAAGTACGAATTTCGAAAAATCCATTTTAACCACAAAACCACTCCATAAGGTAAATATTTACATAGTTTTTGTGATTCAATCTTTAGCCGTTTGGTTTTGGCGAAGGTACCACCTTTTTCCCCTAAAAGTACTAATTTTGAAAAATCAATTTGAATTACAAAACCATATAAGGTAAATATTCACCTAGTTTTTGTAATTCTATCTTAAGCTGTTTGATCTGGGCGTAGGTACCACTTTTGTCCCTTTTCAGCCCTAAAAGTACGAAAATCAAAATATTCTTTCGTGTCGCTCAACTACTCCCTAAGATAATTATTTACACACATCTTCGTGATTGTACTATTATTCGTTTGGTCGCGGCGAAGATACGACTTTTATCCCTTTTTTCGTATAAGTACGAATTTCGAAATATTCATTTGTACCGCAAAACTACTCCATAAGGTAAATATTCACCTTAGTTTTCGTGCTTCTTCCTTTCGCCGTTTGGTTTGGGCTAATGTACCACTTTTGTCCCCTTTTATCTCTTAAAGTACAAATATCAAAAAATTTCCTTTATGTCGCTCAACTAATCCGTAACACAAATATTTGCCCCAGTTTTTGTGCTTCTATCTTCAGCCGTTTGGTTTGGGCGGTGACCACTTGTATCCCTTTTAATCCCTAAAAGTACTAATTTCGAAAAATGTCTCCGTTTAGCTCTACTACTCCGTAAGATATATATTTACCCAAGTTGTCGTGATTGTAGCTTTTGCCGTTAGGTGTGTGCGATAGTACCACTTTTATCCCTTTGAACCCTAATAGTACAAATTACGAGAAATCACTTTGTACTGCACAACTACTTTATAAGATAATTACACTGTGCTACACACAAAATATACAGGGGTTCTCATGTAGCATTTCTGTTAGACTGGAGTCCATAGAGTAAAGTGATACTTTTAGTTTTTCTCGGTCACTTCGTTAAGTAATGTTTTTATAGCAAAGTAAGTGAAATGGCGATATTCCTTAAATTACAAGTTCCAAAATTCATAAGTCTTCTCTTTGTAAACCGATCTTCAAAATCTTACATCTGTTGTAAAGCTATGACTTTCACCTTTTATTAACAAAAAGAATTTTGAAAATCAGTTAAAAAATAGTGAAACGGCGGCTGTTTAAGCAAAACAACCTCGAAAAAAAATTGCGAATTCTCATTTTCTCAACGCTCTCAGTTGATCATGCAGCAGCGCAATATATATTTTTTGTATTATGCTATATTAAAGTAGCTTTCTAAAATAGGTAAGTTTATAAGAATCGGTGGAAAAATGAATGAGTTATGCTAATTTTTGTAATATATTTTTCGACATTCTTTGGAATATGTAGTACGAATTACTTGTTGTGATACGTATACGTCATATGGATTTGTACAAAGTGACACACACACTCTATGGGAAAACCACAAAATAACATGTTATTACATGTTATTATAAACTTACCTATTTTAGAAAGCTACTTTAATATAGCATAATACAAAAATAAAAAATATATATTGCGCTGCTGCATGATCAACTGAGAGCGTTGAGAAAATGAGAATTCGCAATTTTTTTTCGAGGTTGTTTTGCTTAAACAGCCGCCGTTTCACTATTTTTTAACCGATTTTCAAAATTCTTTTTGTTAATAAAAGGTGAAAGTCATAGCTTTACAACAGATGTAAGATTTGAAGATCGGTTTAAAAAGAGAAGACTTATGAATTTTGGAACTTGTAATTTAAGGAATATCGCCATTTCACTTACTTTGCTATAAAAACATTACTTAACGAAGTGACCGAGAAAAACTAAAAGTATCACTTTACTCTATGGACTCCAGTCTAACAGAAATGCTACATGAGAACCCCTGTATATTTTTTTTCTTCACATTTGTATCACTGTGTTATTCGTCACAATTTCTGTGATTGTACCGTTAGCCGATTGCTCTAAACGATTATACCAGCTTTGTCTCTTTTCGGTCTTTTTTACCCCCAAAAAGTACAAATTTCCAAAAACTCCCATCTTTCACCACTCTAATTCTACAGGGAACATGCCCATTAGACCGTATCACTTCACAGGCACACAAAAAAAAGTTATCCTAACACCAGCGAATATAAAGCATTGTTCATTGATCATTTCAAAAAAAAAATTTTTGTTTTTTTTTTTTGCCGAACGTAGGGGTCGCCTTTTTAGTTTTTTCGTTATATCTTCCATATTAACTTGATATAGCGAATTTTCTGTCTCAGCGAGGCCAATATTTTGGCTCTTAGGTTCATTGACCTCAAGTGTACCGTTCTAGTACTTACCCCCCAAATCTAATTTCCTACCACCCTAATGTGACACCCTAATGTTAGAAATTTATAGCTCGCGAAAACCCATAAAACTTTTGCGAAGAAAGTATCTCGATATATACAGCCCAACTATCTAAAAAATTATTTTATAAATTCATTGTTGCAGATCGTAGGGGACAAAAAATTCGCTTTATCAAGCTTTAAGATCGGACTGTTAATGTGGAAGATATAACGACAAAACCAAAAAAGGAGACCCCTACGTTCGGCAAAAAAAAAGGAAAATTTTTTTTTGAAATGTCCGTGGAACAATGCTTTATATTAGCTGGTTTACGGAGAACTTTTTTTTTGTGATACGGTCTAATGCCCATATACATTTTCTCAACTATATCTTTGGTTTGGGTGATGGTACCAGATTTGTCCCTTTTCGGCCTTTTTACACCTAAAAACGAATTTCGAAAAATCGTTGCTTCTTTTCAACCATTTACTCTATAAGAAGAATATATAGCTTTTTTTTATTGTAGCCCTTTAGCCCTTTTGGTCTGAACGATTATACCAGTTTTATCTCTTTTCGACCTTTTTTTACCCCCAAAAAAGTACAAATATCGAAAAACCTACATCCGTCAACACTCTAATTTTACAGGAAACATGTCCATTAAGCCGGGTCGAAAAAAAAGTGGTCAATGTTACCGCCTTATATGAAAAATTAAGTAAAAACAATTTCGGGGGTGAGAAAAAAATTTTTCTGTGGGAGCGGCAAAAACGCCGGATTCGGGGTTTTTACCATAACATGGTTATTTGTATACCGATTGTCAAGATCTATGTATCGTTGAAAAGGTATTAACAACAGCTTTGTTAGTGTGTTAAAGACTTTGAACTTCGACGTCATCTTCCAGCGGTTCTCATCTTTGTATTCTTAAAAACCCCCCTAAGCATATAATTTTTGATGTAGATTTGAAGGCCTTGAGAAACTAGTAAAGATTTGAGAAAAAACCGTTAACTTTTATTCATAAACAAAAAAGTTATATTGATTTAAAAAGTCAGTACATGTGATAATGCGAAATATACATTTGTTTATTTTTATTACATTCGTTTGTTATAAAACGTGTACAATTGAAAAATAAATAAAGTTCAAACAAATAAAAATCAATATTCGAAAATACCAAATTATCGGAATACTATCTAACTGAAGAACTTCCAAAGATTTTTTTAGCGACCAATGTAAATTAAGTATGATGACGCTTAATGCCATATCGGAGCATGAGGAAATCTTTGGTTGAGCAAACAAAACGAACGATCATGTGTACTAAAATGTTAAATCAATATAACTTTTTTGTTTATGAAGAAAATGTCACATTTATTTCGCAATTAATTTATAGTTTCTAAAGGGCTTCAAATCTGCATCAGCAAATTTTATGATTAGGGGGCTTTTTAAAGACACAATGTTGAGAACCACTGGAATATGACGTCATAGTTTTAAGTAACTATATTAATAACAAAGCTCTTGTTAATCCATCTTCAACGATATAAAAAAATTAAGAATCGGACTGCGAATAACAAAGTTATTGACAAAACATCAAAACCGGCGTATTTGCCACGCCCACAAAAATAAAAATTTTCCACCTCCGAATTTGTTTTTATATGACTGTTCATATAAGGCGGTAACATTCATAAATTGTTTTTCTCCATATAGATCGACCCGGCTTAATGTCAATATGAATTTTCTCGACTATAGCTTTATCCGTTCGATTGGGGTGATGGTACCAAATTCGTCGCTTTTTCCGACTTTTTACCCCTTAATACGAATTTCGAAAAATCGTCGCTTCTTTTCAACCATTTACTCTATAAGAAAAAAGTGTACCCCAGTTTTCGTGATTCTAAAGCCGGATAGTCTGCTCTGTGAGTAATCAGTCAGTCAATCTGTAACCCAACAATGTATATAGATAATTCTTACAACTTACAACTTACTCTAAGAAACAATGGGCGGCACTTAATACCACATTTTCGGAAATCAAAGATCCACCACAACTATGTCCGTATCCAAAAATGTTCTCATCGATTTCACGGTATCTAATCGATACCTGATGTTTGGTATTATTCCAAAGGGCAGCAGTGCCATTGATAATACGAGGATCCTGAACAAATCCCACATTAAGCTTTGCAGTGGGATTTGTCACTAAATGCATAAGAATCTGTGTTAAACGACATGTTTGCTTCCTCTAAAATTTGTCAACAACTTACTTGCACTTTGCACACTTATTAATGCAATTATAATGACGACCAAAGGCCAAACGTTTAATTGGTAAAATTTCATTTTAAACAATTAACTTTTCAAACTCCTCTATGTGTTTAGCACCTTACTACTAGAAGACTACACTGCAAATGATCACTTTATAAAAATCAAATAGAATAAAGTATTTTTGTTTTTTTTTAGTAATTTTTAATTATTTTCAATATATATCGACTACTATATGCCAGAGACAAAGGTTATAATTAGTATATACTTCAGCGTATAGATAATCATCAGAAAAAAATATCTTTTACGTCTAAAACATCCTATGTTCTATCTAATCTGAGCGTATCGCGCTGTCTTATTGCGCATTGTTGTCGTCGTCTATGAACGAAATTGGTCAAAGAACATAAATATTAAATACACTTGGTGTATTTTTTCGATATCTTTAGTAAGAATCGCATAAATAATGAAATATATTAGATTCATATTTTGTTAGTAATCAAGTGATATATTAGATGACAATTGCCAACTCTGAATCATATGTATAGGTACAGGTATTAATAAGATACGAAACTAAGCTTTGTTTGCATCAAGATGATTAATTTAAAAAAAATATTGCATTTTAATATTTCCATTACTTTGTTACTTTTTCATGGTGATCATTTTTTTATGGTTAAGCGATCAGATCAGTTTTTATGGTTAAGCGATCAGTTTACAAGATAACTCCTATTGAAGATTGCGATATAAGTGAGGAAGATTTCTTAATAGTTTGATAAAGAATTTTCAGACTTATTTACTTTTTTATAGTTATCACGCATTTATCGCTTTTAAGTTTAAAAGATAGGTTCCTTTAAAAATTACACTAATCACCAGTGGTCATGACTACAGAGCCTTATTACGAAATGATGAGGTCAAGTTCATCTTCTACGCTTGTAAGAATATGTCGAGAATGTGTTTTAACGATCTCAACTCTTATTGTTATAAAGGGTGGACCAAAAGTCCGTTTACATTTGAATCGGTAATGGGCATGGATGCCGAAGTTCGAGGAGGCAGGTTGAACAATGAATCAACCACGATCCGACTGTCAGACGAATCCTGGTACGATGAAGTGTCGCATAGCGTCTCAGGAACAAAATGCTGCCCTTAGGGCTACGCTACAGCCAATTGTAACCCGTGCTGTAAGGGGACGGCACAAGCAGACAGTAAAAGAGGTGAGACAGCAGACAGTAAAAGAGGTGAGGAACGAGAATATTGAGCGTTACAAGAATAGAGGTGAGGCCCAAAAATATGACCAGAAAGTAAAAGCAAAAGGCTACGGAAATGTGCTTCCCTCCTGTAAGGACAAGGACGGAAATCTGGTTACAGATACTCAGAGTGTGCTGCATATATAGAGATAACACTTCCAGCAACTGCTGGTTCCAGAAGGCAGCGTACGTGAATGTATCACGTCAATTGTCGACGACGGCTTAGACTGCCCACCTCCAAGTCAAGCCGAGGTAAGAAGAGCAATATCGCGGCTGAAAAATAATAAAACTGCCGGTGCCGACGGACTTCCGGCAGAGCTCTTCAAGTCCGGTGGCGTGAGCTGATAACGATCATGCACCGGCTCCTACACACGGTTTGGAATAATGAGTGCTTGCCCGATGATTGGAATCTAAGCGTATTACGTCCTGTGCTGAAAAAAGGTGATCCAAGTGTGTGCTACAGCGGGATCAGCCTTTTACCCATCGCATATACGGTCCTGTCGAGTGTACTATGTGAAAGACTAAAGCCAGTGTTATCCAACCTAATCGGGCCTTATCAGTGTGGCTTTAGACCTGGTAAATTAACAACGGATCAGATATTCACACTTCGGCAAATCCTGGAAAAGACTCAAGAAAAACAGATCGACACGTACCATCTTTTCGTCGACTATAAAGCTGCCTTCGACAGCCCGATACGGCAAAAATTACTCGAAGCCATAGCTGAGTTTGGTATTCCTGCGAAGCTGATACGTCTTTGCCGAATGACGCTGACTGACACAAAGTCTTCAGTGAAGATTGGCAAGGACCTTACGGAGCCATTCTACACCAGACGAGGCCTAAAACAAGGCGACGGCCTATTGTGCGATCTCTTCAACATAGTGATGGAGATGATAATGAGAAAAGCTACAGTAAACACGAGGGGCACTATATTTAACAAAAGCCACAAGCTACTCGCGTACGCTGATGACGTAGACATCATCGGTCGAAAATTGCGGGATGTGACTGCAGCCATCTCAGGTATACAGAAGGAATCAACGAAAATGGGTCTAACGGTGAACGAGGAGAAAACGAAGTTATTAGTTTCAACGAACAAAGAATCTACTCGTTTGGGAAACTGCGTGAACGTTGACAACTATAATTTCTAGGTGGTACATAATTTTGTCTACCTAGGCTCCGCCATCAATAAAACAAATAATGTCAGCCTCGAAATCTAGCTATACCAGACAGTGGTTCTATCTGTCTTAATGTATGGTTCAGAATCCTGGGTTATGACACAAGCAGCATTCGGAAAAAAATACTCGTGAAAATATATGGGCCCATTATCATTAACGAAGAGTATCGACGTCGTATCAATCATGGGCTGTACGAGCTGTACACTGACATTGTTGACGTGGTCAGACGCATTAAGGCGCAACGGTTGCGTTGGCTAGGTCATGTTGTACGCATTGACGAAAATGCTCCAGCTCGAAAAGTCTTCGACAATGAACTCTGTGGACGGCGCTGAAGGGAGACCAAAACTCCGTTGGAAGGACCAGGTTACTGAGAACCTTACAGAACTTGGTGGGACTAACTGGAGAAGAAGCGCAGAAGATCAAGGCGCTTATAATATTTTTCTACGTGTGGTATATAATCCACTAGAATTGCAAAGAAATGCCAGCTAAGCAAGTAAATAGAGACTTTTTCTTTGACTTTATTGCCAGAGATATCGAATTTAATAGATATTAAATTTTACAGTTTTACTATGTGTCTCGCTCGGAAATGCGAGCATAAGTCGTACTAGTCCGCGAGCCAGGAACAGATTTTCATGACCAATCGCCTCCCGGACAAAAATTCGTTAAACGCCTAATGGAGTTGTATAATGAAGCCTAGTGAAAGTCAGCTGGCGCTTCCTTGGTGGGTTTAGTAGTAACACCTCGTCTCGCGGTGTAAGGACTTTAGGTGTTGATATGCATGTTGATTGTGTTAACCTAAATTATGACTAAAATTTCTGTACTGTAGTTTTTTTTAATAAGTTTGACTTTGACTTACATTTCATTCATTTTAAGCGCTCTGCATTAAGATAAATAATTCAACATGTATTTCAAAAATCTGCGAGTCTATAAAAATTCAACTTTATTTTGTAAAAAAAATAAATATATACATACAAATAGATAAAATCACAATATAAAATCGCTCTTGCTAAAAATTGTCCTAACTACTGAACACCACTAGTGGCCAATTACAAAACTTTATAAAAAATTAACAAACATAACATCAATGCAATGTTAACGAAGGACGCTTTAAAAGCCTTTGCACTATTTCGATATAAAGTATAATTAAATGAACTATTGGTGGCCACTATCCAATTGCGATACTCTGAAACATTGGTGTAAACGCCAGGACTATAACGTTGGGCACAGCCTACACCCCATGAAACAACACCGACCAAGTAGCCGCCATAGGTCAAGGGACCACCAGAATCACCCTGACAGGCATCCACGCCACCGCCTGACATATATCCAGCACACATCATACCCAGTGGCAAATTGCCGTAGACAGTGCCGCACTGTTTGTACGATATAATGGGTACCTGGGCAGCCATAAGGTCAGCCGGTAATACACCCTGAAAAGAAAAATACAACGATTACAACTATTACACATGATTCATTACAAGAATTAGCTGCGCTTTACTTACATTTCCCATTTTTCCCCAGCCACTGACGGAGCACAGGTCATTGGCTTTTAACGCCCCAGTGTAAAGTGGTATGGCTCTCACCGTTGGCCAGTCCCAAGGTATGTAGCCGTTCACAAACACCATGGCAATATCATTATTAAAAGTTTTGGCATTGTATCTGGCATGTCTGACAATCTGTTGGACATTGTATTGCAAAACATTGGCATCTTTCACGAATCGATTAGCATTTCCCATGACAACCTTAAATTCCCCCGCTCTGCGGTCTTTCGCTGGTTCAGTATTGGCACTAAAATGAAAAAAGGTTAACAAATAATGTTGATCGCTTTCAAAAAGTTGTTGCAAACTTACTCTACAACACAGTGAGCCGCAGTCAGTACTACTCTCTGGGAGATCACTGATCCGCCACACATGTGGCCATTTCCAAATCCGCGAGACTTTTCAACATCTGCATAACGCAGAGATACTTGAAAAGGTGCTTGATTTATGGAGATGGAGGAGCCGCCAACAATTTTCGATTCCTTATTGGGAATAGTGTCTGAAAGGAGGTAGATAAATTAGACAGAGTGGCAAAGTAAAGGTGACAACAGCTCTTTGGAATAAAAATATGTTCACTATACTTCATAATTCTTTAGAACTAAAGAACGAAAAATCAACTGCCGGGGACTTGCATTAAAGTTCTTCATTTGAAATTGTTGGCGCATCGCAATAGTTGGAAATCGAGCGATGCAGTATTTTTTATTTAAAAAAATCTTTGATTACGACAGAGATTTGTCAGTTTTGTCCCAACTCTTAGCATAGAAATGTTGATGTTATTGATATCGTCGGAAATACAAAAAAGGACACTTGAGTCTTAAATCTAAAAATCCGGTAATGTTTAGAAATAAAAAGTTAATTAAGAATGAAATTTTCTCCAAATTTAAAAAAAAAATTGTTTTCTTGAAATGTTCCAGTTAGAAAGACTCTGGTCTAAGTCAAGAAATCAAAAAAACTAAGATAATCAAATTTTTTGCTTTACTTTAACTAGTTCTTCAATTACACAGTGCAACACACTTTTTCGGGGGTGAACTAAACCAAAACTCCCTAAACTCCATTTTGCTCCACTACGTCACAATTATTTTTTTTTAAAGTGGTTTGAAGTTTGATTTTTTCGATTCAAAGAATATGAAAAATCATCTATAAAAATAATTTTAGGGTATTTTTTGTCTTCAGAGTCCTATATTAAAGCAATCAGCGGAATATTGTCTCAGAACATTTTAACCCTCTAGCTCCCACCCGGGACATTTTGGGCCCAATTTTGAAAAACTGTTTAAAAGTCAACTTTGAACTGAGGTCATAGAAATATTCTCCTGAAAATTTCACTAAGAGTCACCGAAGACAAATATCCTCGATGGGTCAAAGGTTCCAAAATAAAATCGAAATGAAATGTTAATGGAACGTTAAAAAATTTATTTTTGATTTTTGACACAAACCCTAAAATATCTCGAAACGAATAAAGTATGGCTTAGACCAACTTCATTCTAACTGGCACCTTTGTACGTTCTTTAGAACTCTCAGAATAAGTTAGCAAAGGTTGACATGCCAGAGACAAGTTGAAGTCTATTAGACTGCCATATAAAAAGCTGGTATGCCCTTATGTCTTTATAAGGTTTCAAAGGATAGGATGTGATACCTGTCCTGTTTCAAGGACTTTGGGAAATTTTAAATACTAAAGTACGAATTTTTCCATAATTTTACAAAAAAGTCTTTAGCGTTTTGCCCTTTTTATACGATCATTCTTGGGGTTGAGGGTATATATCATTTGATACGAGGAAAAAGTATAATGCATTAAAGGAGACAAGTTAGACCCCAAGTATCTTAAGACCCAATTCGCTTCAGGAATTCTTAAGACGATTAAGCTATGCCCGTCTGTCTGGCTCCCTGGCTGGATGACTAGTGAGCAGGATAACTCGAGTAAACCTTAACCGATCGGTATGAAAACTTACCAGTATTAATATATTCCAAAACAAACTAATGGGATTGTAAATGGGCAGTATAGCCCCACCTCTTCTGGTACCTCCCATACAAAATTACCTATTTCTCAGCAATGAATATGGACTATATCGGTTAACGCCTTCTGGTACCTCCCATACAAAATTACGTATTTTAGGAAAATTCATATTTCTCCCATTACTTCCAAACATACACTTGGGGGTAATGGAAATTGGTTAGTTAATTTATCCTAAGAAAACCTAACTATTTGACACACCTTTCCTGGTACCTCCCATTTAAATAACCGGTATTGCGCCTTTTACATTTATATCATTTATGTGTGTACACTGAATTGGGACTGGCCGTGGCATGATGGTTAGAACACGCGACTACCATGCGGGAGATCACAGGTTGAACTCCTGGCTCCAGTCATCTTAAAAAATAAAAAGAAAAAATTTTCTTTCATTGTCGGCTCCCCTCGAATGTTGTCGACAGCAACTTCGCAGTATCAATGTCTAGTAAAAGCTTCTCAAAACAGTGACGTTCGCATTCGTCGATAAACAAGTAGGTGCCGTTAGTTGCGAATCTAAAAATAGAAAGCGTGTTAATTCACAACAACGCGAGAAGCTATCACATACCTCATTCATGGGGTGTAAAGGGAAATTAAGTTAAGTTTTAAGTGTACACTGAATTCAGAACAACTTTACCAAGGTAAGCGTTCATTGAATGTTGCTTTCCGAAAAAAAAAACTAATTTTATTTTAATTAAAAATTAATTAATTTCAATAACTTAAGGCTTAAACAATATCTCCGGCAGCCTTTAAATGCCAAAAAATAGCTTTACACTAATATAGCCTAAATATCCGGATTCATTACCCGTGGGGTAATAGAATGTCAATTGTCTAAAAGCACCTGTTGTGCGTGTAAATTTGACTGATATATAGTATTCCGCTGATATATAGCATTCCGCTGTCAACTCCATACAAAACGTACTAGTTCTCCAAGTACAAAAGTTCTGGAATCAGGACCGTTTCATGCACGCCTGAGAACCGTTCCTTTGCAACTTGTTTTGAGGACTGGAACTACTAAACCGAAGGTCTAGTTCAAGGCACGTCATAATCTGACAGTTCGGTGTGAATTGACACTTCAGCGACTAACCCCCTACAAAACGTACCGATTCTATACATAAAGAAATACTTTAACTAGGACAGGTTCATACAACCCCGGGACTTGCTCCCGATACTGGTGTCGTACCGGTTCATTTTCCCGTAGGGTATGTTCATCTATTTTCTAACTGCTGATTCTCTATATCAGGATAAAGCTAAAGCAGAAAAAAGTTTTGGAAAAAAATTGCAAGTCTAGCCACGCCCCTTCCCATTCAAATGTACCTTTCCGCTCACTTCAGAGATGGACTAATAATATCAAAACCTCCAACACGATCGTACCCAAATTCTGTATTTAGTAAAGCTATGACAGGATAAAGTTTGGTGAAAAAATTGGAAGGCTAGCCAAGCCCCTTCTAGCACCTCCCATACAAATGTATCACTTCGCCCACTTTAGAAACCGAGTAATAATATCACTATAATAGAAAATTTTATGTTTTATTGGGGGTAAGGATATATGTAAGTCGGGTTTCCCGACTGAAACTTTCTTACTGATTTTTCTTCTATTCAATATCAACAACTTTGCTTCGGACACAAAAAAATGCTAAAAATGCACATTAAGGTAAAAAAAAAAATTACACTACGCGTTTTAGGCTATTTTGTTATATTGTTATACGGTGGCGTATGAATAGTAATAGTGGAGTAATATTCTACATAAATCATACGCCATGGAGTACAACAGTTTAATTGTAACTGCTACAAAATAAAGCCAGTTCAAAATCATTTGATGAATGGAAAAGTGAAACTGTTGCTTATGTAGGGAAACGTTATATGAACAGATTAAAGGAATTGTAATTCTTAATTTTTTTAAATTTGTTTAAGCAAAATCGGACTAGTGGTTCTCGAGTTATGTCAAAAAAAGACCACCAAATGTGACAATTTCCCCTATATGATTCCTAGACGTGACCCATAATAACTTCTTTTTTACCGATATAACTTTCCCCGGTAGTTTGAACCCTTCCCGATCACTGACCCCTACCATTTGTCTCACAGTGTTCCTAATGCAGCCAACTTGACAAAACGAATAATGCGGAAGTTCTTATTTGTAAGGCTACTTTCACGTGCAATTCTCAGTATAGAGTCCCAAAATCATGTATTGTACTATGTTTGTTAAAATCGCAGCTCAGTTTCGATAACAAAATGTATACTAAGAGTACTGTTGAAGTATTAATGTCCAAATATGTACATATGTACAGAATAAATGACCAAACTATGCCCATACCCGCACACATTCGAGCATTGGTATACCCAAGTACACGAGAACCCAGCACATGTAGTTACAAGTGTTGGGTGTATTGGGTGCTAGTTATACATGTGACTGTTTCTGTTCCATAGAGTATGGGAATATATAGGAGTACAGGAGTACTCATGTCACACGTAGTGTTTAGAAGAGTTGACGAATGTAAGAACGATCAAACACGATGGTCTATGATGATCATTAGCTTAGCTAAAAAACTTCATAATTAAGTTGAGTCTGCTTCGGCTTCTGACTTCGTGTGCGTCGAGTGTATTTTATGTATACTTTGTATGACAAACAAAAGTAAGGGTGAATAGAGGTAATGTTCTTTATAAATAGTGTGCAAACATGTATATTTCAACGCAAATAAAAGTTTGTAAGCATTCTCTGTGTGGTAGATATAGTTCGACACAAGTCTACAAATTATGGGTATGTACCTAAGTATACTTTAACACCGAGTACTCACAGTCATTCTCTGGTGAGGATCACGTAAACCGTAATCTGCAGAAAACAGATTTTTTCAAAAAATGGCTTTTGAAAGGTTATTCGCGGGTATATTTCAGTTGTCTATTCAAAATTCGCCAAAATTCCATATATACGGAATATATACTATTCCGTTTTAGTTATCAACCACTTCATAAATAGTATTAATTTACTAGTTTTTTCAGCTCCGCCCGTACTTACAATAAATTTGCTAGAGAGTTAATACAATACAAGTAAAATGCAAACAGTTGATTTTTTTATACGTAAAAGTTTTGGAGATGCTATAATTCATGATGACCAAAACTCCGATGGATGGACCAGGTGACGGAACTGTTAAGTAAGCTTGGTATGACGAACTATCTACGGAGCGCAAAAGACCGAAGCGCTTGGAATGCTTTTCTGCGTGCGGCTACTGATAGATGAACTTCTGTTGTTGCTGCCAGTAAAGAAGAAGAATACTACATGTAATGACTCCTCACTCATTTAAAGAGCACTGAAGAAAGCATTTATCATCGCCGTTCTCCCAAGTAAGATAACGGACGTATGAGTAATATAAAGTAATGCCTTATCAATACGAAAATAATATTACTCATGCGTAGGATTTCACATTAATGCTTAAACGAATCATATGAATTTGCAAACACTCATTCATTTATTCATTTATTTAAACTAAAATGGTTTTTTTTTCTTTCTTTTTGTTAACATTTTAATTTCACATTATTCACTCATCCAACATAAACTCACTTCCATTAACTTGACGGACGATTGAAAGGCAAACAAGTAACAAACTTATTTGCATTAGAGTGTAAACACCGATTTTCTTTATCATTTTTGTCGCGCGTTGTGTTTTCGAAATGCCGCCGTTTTCCTTAACGAATATTTACACAGAAACTCGTAGGGACTGTTAATAACAAAATCAAAATGAAAACTGTTTAGCTGCCAATGCTAAAGACAAATATTAATGCCAAAATAAATGCGATTGATACGAAATAAGTGACGCCATTTATCGCGATATCTTATCAGCTAAACTAAACATAAACGTTTAAAGCAGCTCTATCTATAACTGATTTGGGAAAGACAGAACCTGTACACAGTCATAGGTAAGCATAAATGTGTGAAGCGATAAGACAGCTGACAATGGAAAAATTCTCCATTATCGTAAAATATCTCTACACAATTTGGCGAATTACATACATACTACATAGGTTATATGGTCATATTGGACAAGCCCCGGGGATTCACTGACACTGGAGTGGTAACGAACTTCTATAGAATTTTGTTGCCACAGGGGCTGTAACTTATTTTGGAACATTGATTTATATTCTTTTTGTTGCGTATTTCAGTTATCTCCGATATACTAGACATTGAGTTATAATTTTCAATGAAATGTCTGCGTTTAATTTGTGATAACTGATCAGCATATTTTTTTACACCGACACTATGTTCAAGTTATTGATAGTCAGTTGTAAAGTTAACGTGAACGATCGAAACATGAAACTACATGACACATGATAACTAACAGTGAATAATATCAATAATAACTGTCACCCTCTCTCTGTCATCCGGAACTGAGTGCGGCCATGCAGAATTATAACGATCTAATATTTCTGAGTTTCTTTCGTATACTAAATTTTATTTATTTTTTTCTTACACTGACAACCGAAAATTAGGCGACTTAACAACTTAATCCATATTATCTCTCTTCATAATTTAGATTATATTTCTCCCCCGCAGCAGTACTTGTAACATAAGTAAACTCTACTTTAGTTGCGTCACATTTCATATCAGGTAAACAATTAAATAGACCCTTAATATTGTATGTACAATTTTTAAAACAAAAGAGATAAAGAACAGATAACTTTCAAAAGTTAGTAGGATGGCTACTAAGACATTACTTTTTACACAAAATTCTACGTTATCCATTAATATTGTTGCCCTCAGCAGTAATACATTTATTCGGACTAAGGTAACTCGGTCAATTTAAAACAATTAAAAGGAAGTTAATTTTAAAAATGTTTATATCTGTTTAATTATCAATTTCTCAAGTTCGCAATAAAAGTCTAATATGTAACACTTCCTCAACAGCTCATGTTCAGATTCGTCTATAACACTATACAACACATGATTTTGGGACTCAATTCTAATCATTACACGTGAAAGTAGTCTCAAAACTAAGAACTTTTGCATCATTTGTTTTGTCAAGTTGACTGCATTAATAATTTAATTGACATACGAACTTTTGGCTCTATATTTTAACACGGTAACATCTCGGTATATATCGTCGGTATACTGCGTAAACTAGCAAACTCCGCTTTTTGTGTTTCTGAGTTATAAATGATTTACAGTTTATGGCCGTTTGAGTTTTTATACAATAACTACAAAACTACTTCAAATAGAAATGTGATTTTTATACGGCATAGAATATGAAAAGCAGTAAGAAAAGAATAAAACGGACCCCTCAAAATGTTGACGACCACCGCAAACATATTAAGGACCATGATTTAAGGATAGGCACCTGGAATGTTAGAACACTCTATAGGCCAGGTGCCTCCATCCAACTGGCGGAAGTCCTCGAAGAATACAAGGCTGACATAACCGCTTTACAGGAAATCCGGTGGGCGGAAAACGGGTGCTCGCGCTTGAAAATGTGCGACATCTACTATAGTGGATTTGTGGTTGGCAAGAGACTGCGACACCTAGTCTCAAAGTTCAACCCGGTGTGTGAACGTATAGCCACCATAAGAGTCAAAACAAAGTTTTTGCACATAACACTTATATGTGCCCATGCTCCGGCGGAAGAAAAAAGCGATAAAGACAAGTTCTACGAGAGCTTAGAAAATGTATATGACCGTAGCCCCAGCCACGACATCAAAATTTAACTAGGCGATTTTAATGCTTAAATAGGCAGGGAGACCACATTTGAACCTACCATCGAAAAATTCAGACCGCACACCGAAACGTCGAACAATGGCATCAGACTGATTGATTTCTCTGCGGCAAGAAATATGGTAGTTAGCAGCACTAGATTAGACCATAGAAGTATTCAAAAGGCAACATAGTTATCTCCAGATCAATTGACGAGAAATCAGATAGATCACGTCGTAGTCGATGGAAGACACTCGTCGAGTGTTCTGGACGTACAAGTGTTCAGGGGTGCGAACATTGACTCCGATCACTTCCTTGCCGCAGTTAAGGTACGCACAAGGCTAAGCATAGCGAAAAATGTACGTAATCAGGCACAACGAAAACTGGATATCGGTAAACTGCGGACCACAGAGCTAGCGGACGCCTACTCCAACCACCTACTCAACTGCTACGGAATGCTCCAAACCCCTGATAATATTACCTCGCAGTAGCAAAATATAGCCGACTCCATAAAACGGATTGCGAGAAGCTTACTTGTATACTCTAAGCCATTTCAAGAAGATGCCTGGTACGATGATGAATGTCGCAATGCCACGAGAGAGACGAATGCTGCATACGGGGCAAAACTGCACCCAACAGCAACGCGAGCTGTTCGTGAATGGCACAGGGAGAAGAGACGAGAGGCAACTCGTCTTTTTAGACGGAAAAAGAAGGAGCTGAAGAAGAGCTAGGATGAGTGCGCAGAGTTGCTCCGAAGTAGACGTAAAGCCCGAAAATTCTACAAGAGAGTTAAGGCGAGAATGCGTGAAACAAGGTTGACCTCCTGCAAGGACAGCGATGGCCAGCTAGTGACGTACCCGGATAACGTTCTGAAGATTTGAAGAGAAAATTTCAGAAATCTGTTGGATACGGACACCACTCCAGAAGACTCCGTTCCCGCATTATTCCGCCGTAAAAACAACAAAGGGGCTGGAGCCGATGGTCTCCCTACTGAATTGTTTAAGGCAGGCGGGGACGATCTGATTAGGAGCATGCTTCATCTCATGGAGAACATCTGGCTAAATAAGAGCATGTCTGGGGATTGAAGTCTCAATATGTTATGTCTCATATACAAGAAAGTAGATCGTAGTGAATGTAAGAACCACCGTGAAATAAGCCTATTACCAAATGCGTACAAGGTCCTTTCAAGCATGTTGTCTGAACGTCTAAAGCCAATTGTAGAAAAACTAATTGGATCTTATTAGTGCGACTTTAGACTCCTGGTAAATCTACGACGGATCAAATAATCACCTTACGACAAATCCTGGAAAAAAACTTATAAAAAGCAGATCGACACCTACCACCTCTTTGTCGACTACAAAGCTGCCTTCAACTTTCCGATATGGAACAGGCTATATGAGGCCATGTCTGAGTTTGGTATTCCTGCAAAGGTGATTCGAATTTGCAGGTGTACTTTGGAAAACATCAAATCCTCTGTTAAGATTGCTAAGGATCACTCTGAACCATCCAATGCAGAAAGAGGACTCAATCGGGGCGATAGGTTGTCCTGTACACTATTTAATATAGTTATGGAGAAGGTGATGAGAAAGGCTGGTGTCAACATGTCTGGCACCATATTCCACAAGAGCCACAGGCCACTATCCTATGCCGATGATATAGACATCATTGGCGCGAAATCTTCGGAATGTTACTGCAGTTTTCTCATCGCTAGAAAAGGAGTCAGCAAAACTTGGTCTAGCGGTCAACGAGGACAAAACAAAAATAATAATTTTGACGAACAAAGAGTCCTCTCGATGGAGGCGCACCGCCAACGTTGAAAATTATTGTTATGAGGTAGTAGATGAGTTTACCTACCTCGTATCTTCAGTCAACAAGAAAAATAATGTCAGCCAAGAAATTTAACGGAGAAAAGTGTTCGCGAATAGATGTTTTTACGGACTTCGGCAGCACCATCAATTATTCTCTTTGGTACCACAAATTCAACTTTTTCTTGACATATATTGTACTTTTTGGTACCATAAATTGTGCTTTTTGGTACAATAAATTTTCTCTTTGGTACAATTAAATTACTTTTTGGTATAATTAGTTGTACTAGTTGGTACATTGGAGTACTTTTGGTACCATAAATTGTACTTTTGTTACAACAAATTTTACTATTTGGTACAATGTAATTACTTTTTGGTGTAATTAATTGTACTAGTTGGTACATTAGAGTACTTTTTGCTACAAAACCTGAAAAATGGGGGAAATGGTAAAAATTTGAATTTTTGCAATTTTTAAGGCACTGGGTTCACTTTTTTTCGGATAGATTGTTCTGCATTTTTTTTGGAATATAAAAAATATAGATTTTTAGAAAAAGCACTAAAAATCTATCTTAAGCTTAAAAATTCGTCTGGCCATTAAATTATTAATACAGCCAACTTGACAAAACTATTGATGCATAAGTTCTTATTTTTAGGGCTTCTTTCACGTGCAATTCTCAAAATTGAGTCCCGATTCAATGAGCTAAAAAATTTTATACTGTGTTATTTAGGGGGAGTAAAAGGAAATTAAGTTTAAGGAAGTGAATTTTAAATTCCACGTTTTTTATATATAACTCGCCCCTTTTTTAATTGAAAAAGACCAATTCGGTACCCAAATATATTTTAATATTTATATCCTTCACCACAAGCACTCACAGACCGAAGGAAATATTCAGTTTGTTCTTCCATTTGTAACACCCATAAGGAGACGTGTATTGTTTTGTAAGAATTTTAAATTTACTTCAAATACCAAATTTATTAAAAATACTGGTATGCTTGGCCAAATACTTATGATCGTGAATACAATTAATATTTTTACAAAGTTTCCGAAAATTATTTTCTTACTAGATTTTTTTTGGATAAAATTTACTTTATTAACATTTATTGAATAAATTACCATCAACAACTTACAATCTCAGACATTTTATATTTATTTTTATTTCTTTACATTTTATTATTATAGAAAATATTTTTCCAAAATCAACACCAACATGGGGAACATAAAACTTGTTAATGCACCCAGATAATTCACATCGCCGCTATTATTGTATAGACTATAGTTGAACGATTGATTGTTGGTCACAATCCAGTTGTCGTAATACGAAACATTCGTATACACGCCCGGATATCCCGGCTGGGCGCAACTGTAGCCCCATGAGACAACGCCAGCCAATATACTGTTGCACACCAAGGGGCCACCGGAGTCACCTTGACAGGAGTCCACGCCACCGGCCGCATAACCAGCGCATATATTGCCTGCTGTAATGTTGTCGTAACTCATTTGACAGCTGGCATAGCTAACAATAGGAACGGTGCCTAGCATCAATTGATCCGAGACATAGTCCTAAACGTAATATAAACAGACAGATAGATATACAACTACACTTAGGCAGTATATCATAAAACAACTTACATTGTAAATACTCGTTTTACCCCAGCCCGAAACGGTACACAAATAACCGGTCGCTATCGGCTGAGTGTTTAATGTTATGGCTTTAACGGTGGGCCAATTCCAGGGTATATAGCCATTTATGAAAAACATTGATATATCGTTGACCATAGTTTGCATACTGAATCCCATGTGCACAGCAATCGCTAAAACATCATATTGCAGAGTGTAGGGAGGAATTTCAAATAATTCGGCTGAACCCATTACCAGGGTATATTCACCAGGATTGCGATAGGCCATGGGGCTGACATTTTCACTGTGAGACGAAAACTGTTGTTGTGAAGTGACAGACTTTTATTATGCAATCTTGTTTATACTTACTCGACTATACAATGGGCAGCTGATAGCACCACTCGCTGTGATATAACCGTACCACCGCATATGTGTCCCAAGCCATATTGTTCCAATTCGTAAATCTTAAGACGTACGGAAACTTGCCAGGGAGCTGTTTGAATGGTGATGGGTATGCCGCCAATAATACGCGGATCACTTGGAGATTTTTTTGTCGATGATACAGTTACTAAAAGATACAGATACAAAAATAGTAATGTTTTGTAAAATATTTTCATTGAACATTTTATATTAAAACTCAAAATTGTTTAAATGTATTAAAAATTAAAAAGAAATTAAAATTTTTAAACAAAAACTTATAAAAAACTAAAATTAAAATATTTAAAACTTAAACTTAAAAAAAACTTAATTTCCCTTTGCACCCCATGAATGAGGTATGGGATAGCTTCTCGCGTTGTTGTGAATTAACACGCATTCTATTTTTAGATTCACAACTAACGGCACCTACTTGTTTATCGACGAGTGCGAACGTCACTGTTTGAGAAGCTCTTACTAGACACGACGATTGAATCGACGCTTAATACTGCGAAGTTGCTGTCAACAACATTCGAGGGGAGCCGACAATGAAAGAAAATTTTATTTTTTTTTTTTTTTTGCTTTTAAGATGATTGGAGCCAGGTTTGAACCTGCGATCTCCCGCATTGTAGTCGCGTGTTCTAACCACTATGCCACGGCCGGTAAAATATTTAAACTAATATTTAATTTGGTCAAATGTTAGTTTACTGCTATTACTAAATAAAATTCTTATTTAATTTGATCAAATTTTACTTAACTGCTGTTTTATTTGTATGACGTCAAATATTAACTTATATTGCCTAGAGTCAAAGGGTTGGTTAAACATTCTAAGAATAACTACATATGTATGTATGTAGTTTGTACAAAAGATATCTAAGCAAAGTTACCTTAATTTCTTATTATTGATTTGCAACTAAATTTGCTAATGTTTACCAATGGCTAAGTTTTCTTTGCACTTGAACACATAAACTGCGCCCCGATTTTGTATCCAACTGACAAAAGTATGAGTCATAAATGATTGCTGTTCGCATTTAACTATGTACTACTAATTATGTGTAAAAGTACACTTGTTTTGTTGTTATTGTGGTACTTACATAATAAATCATTTTAGTGACATATTAAATATGTATATAGGCATATTCTAACTTATGTTTTTGTTACTGTCTAGCTGAGAACGTTATCAACTGTACATAACATAAAAAATTGGTTCCAAACTAAACTGCAACGGCAATATTGAAGCCAAAAATCTGTATTATTTTTTTTTGATGATCACTATGCAGCGGGCAACATCTTACCAGAATTACTGAAACAGATACTACCACAGGTAAAGCAGGAAACGATAATAAAGCTTCCAAAAACCAGTACAGAAATTTCAGTCAGTTAAACTGACTGATAAATACCATCACCCAATATAAGATATTGTTTAAGACTTGAGTTATTGAAATTAACCGATTTGTAATTAAAACCAGTTAGAAAGTTTCAGTCGGGCAACCCAACTTACATTTACCCTTACCCTCAGTGAAACAAATAATTTTCTATTATATTGATATTATTACTCGATTTCGAAAGTGGGCGGATTGGTACATTTGTTTGGGAGGTACGAGAAGGGGTGTGTTTATTACTACATCCCTAAAGTGGGCGGAAAGGTACATTTGTATGGGAGGTACCTTAAGGGGCGTCGCTAGACTTCCAGATTTTTTCTCCAAAACTTTTTCCTTCTTGAGCTTTACCAAATACAGAATTTGGGCTCGATCGCGTTAGGTCTTTTAATAATATTAATCAATTTCTAAAGTGGGCGGTACCAGATTTGTATGGGAGGTACCAGATGGGACGTGGATAGACTTCCAATTTTGTTCGCCAAAACTTTATTCTGTTATAGCTTTACTAAAAATAGAATTTGGGCACGATCACGTTTGTTTTATTGATATTATTTCTCCATCTCTATAGTGGGCGGAAAGGTAGATTTGTATGGGAGGTACCAGAAGGGGCGTGGCTAGGCTTTCAACATTTTTTCCAAAACTTTATCCTGTTATAGCTTTACTAATTACAGAATTTGGGGACGATCCCGTAGGGTGTATTGATATTATTACTCGATTTCTAAAGTGGGCGGAATGATGTATTTGTATGGGAGGTACCAGAAGGGGCGGGGCCATGTAGCCCATTTGCAATACCGTAAGTAGTTTTGAGAAAATAATAACTCGTGCAAAATTTCAAAACATTTGGTTGCGTCTTTCGAAAGTTATCGTGCGAACCAGCCGGACAGCCACCAGACAGACAGACAGACAGACGGACATGACTCAAACGACTTAAAAAGTCATGAAAGGTACATTTGTATGGGAGGTACCGGAAGGGGCGTGGGTAGACTTCCAATTTTTTTCCGAAACTTTATCCTGTTATAGCTTTACTAAGTACAGAATTTATGTACGACCCCGTTGATATTATTACTCGATTTCTAAAGTGGGCGGAATGATGTATTTGTTTGGAAGGTACCAGAAGGGGCGAGGCCCATTTGCAATACCGTAAGTAGTTTTGGGGAAATATTAACTCGTGCAAAATTTCAAAACATTTGGTTGCGTCTTTCGAAAGTTATCGTGCGTACCAGCCGGACAGCCAGACAGACTGACAGACAGACAGACGGACATGGCTCAAACGACTTAAAAAGTCATGAATCGAATTTGGTTCAAAGGAACCTAGGGTCTTAAGTGACTCCTTCTATATGTTACACTTTTGGGTCGTATCAAATGATATATACCCTCATCCCTAAGGGTGATGGTATAAAGATATATATGTAAAACTATGAAGGGGAATTCGATCATTTGTATGATTGCTACCGGAAGGGCTGTGGTAAATGTTTTGGGTTTTAGAGGGATTGTCTGTTATTATGTATCAGGCAATTGAACCGACATAATTTAAGTGTTCTCCAGTTGTCCGTCTGGAAGTTATGGAAGAAATATTAAATATCCAAAAATATGTCATTTTGAATGGAAGGTGCCAGAATGGGTCCATATTCATTCCAGAGTCAAATTTTCACAAGCGTACTGCACGCAAAATATGACTGAATTAAATTTGGGACCGGCCGTGGCATAGTGGTTAGAACACGCGACTACCATGCAGGAGATCACAGGTTCAAATCCTGAATCCAGTCATCTTAAAAAAAAAAAGAAAGATTTTCTTTCATTGTCGGCTCCCCTTGAATGTTGTCGACAGCAACTCCGCAGTAGTAGTGTCGAGTCAATCGACATGTCTAGTAAGTGCTTCTCAAACAGTGACGTTCGAATTCGTCGATAAACAAGTAGGTGCCGTTAGATGTGAATCTAAAAATAGAAAGCGTGTTAATTCACAACAACGCGAGAAGCTATCCCATACCTCATTCATGGGGTGTGAAGGGAAATTAAGTAAGTATTAAATACACTTATAAAAAATATATGTATGTAAAACTATGATGGTTAATTGGGTCATTTGTATGGGAGCTACCGGAAGGGGTGTGGTAAATAATTTGGGTGTCAGAGAGTTTGTGTGTTAGTATTAGATAATTAGGTTAACAACTTTATTAATAGGATATTTTTTATGGGAGTTGCCAGAAGGGATGGGGCTATTCTGCCCATTTACAATCCCATTACTTCATTTTAGAGAATAATAACACTGGGAAATTTGCATACCGATCAGCCAGCCGGCCAGACAGACGGACATTGCTCAATCGTCTTAAAACATCATGAAACGAATTTGGTTTAAAATGCTTGGGGTCTAACAATCCCTTAGGGTAATGGTATAAAAATCTTTCGTAAATTCGACTCTGAACTTTTTAAGGCGATTGTGTCATTTACATACATATCATGTTTGTAATTACACTAAATTCAGCCAAGTTCAACCAATTCAGCCAGTTTTAAAAATCCGACTTAAGTATGAATATCGTCCCACCCCTTCATACATAAGAACGAATTCACCATGTACATTTACTCACATGTCTTTCTTGTAAGTTCACCGAATTCACTTTAATTTTGCGCAACGAAAACTTTTATAAAATGAATGTGGCCGACTCCCTCTGGTACCTCCCATATAAAATTACCTATTTTTTCACCCATTACTTCCAAACGAAAATCTACTGAATATTTAAATTTGATCGGTCTAATTAACATGTAATAGAAGTAAGATTCTCTGAAAACCAAAAGATATGCCACACCCCACACACGGTACTTCCCATATTCATTTACATACATATCTTTATTGCAACCGCACTGAATAGAGTGAAATTTAGCATTTAATTTAATTGTTTATTGAACATTGCCTCACGAATTACAAACATCCTCGTTTGCTGCACCTACTGGTACCACCCATAAAAGAAAGCCTGTTTCCGAAAATTAAAATTTTCTTAATAACTTTCTAAAGGAACTCTTTATTTGTTGGCCTATTCATTATTGTACTCATTTACACAGTTTTTATCCATACGACAGAAAGTCCTTTTCCAACTGTGTGCGCTCCACAAGCAGGCAAAAAATACATCATAAGTAATATCGCTTTAAAATCGCTTAATTTTATTAACTCAGAGTTAAACAATATCCATTAGAATTTCGGAGAAAGAACACAGGGTGAGGGTATTTAGCAGTCAGTTCTATACTAATTTTATATATATATATAATATGTATTTGTGATCGGAAGAGAGTATCTTCAAGTAATTTTACTTTCTGAAAGTTGAAAAGATTTGCTAATATTAAGAAACTTTTCAACTCTCTAGAGGTTTTGGGGGCTATCCGCCTAAGTAGGTCACCTCGGGTGTGTCTCGAAAGTATAATTATGGGCCAATTTTAAAATTAACTTATATTTATTTAGTCCTTACCCAAGTATATATTATTGTTAATAATATGTAATTTTAGTAATTTATAATTTTAATCAAATTTAATCTTTTCAAACATAAACTTTAAAATTATCCAAATTTTTTAGTTAAAAAAAAATCATTAATTTTTTTCTTAATTTAAACAGAAAACCAATAAATGTTTTCTATATATTTCAATAATATCGGAAAAACCAACAGTTTACAGATTTATATACCGGTGCACAACTTACATAATTCACTGGCATTGACCATAAAAATTAAATAAATAACTGTTAAAATCACTGCTTTCACACCCATTTCAATATCTTTTCGATTTTTTATAGTCTCCAGGAATATTATTTTTTCTGCAGTATTATTATTTTAATTTGGTTAATTTTTATGGCGTTTTCTTCGAATTTTTCGTCGTCGCTTATCAAATGGTAATAAATAGTGTTTGCCAACCAAACTTCAAAGCTATGTCGAATAGAAAAATTACATATGTATTTGGTTAACAGTAGATTGATATACATATACGTATATAAGTTTTATCATATGATGATAACCAACCAAAATTGATAACTTATCTATTTAACGATATACGACAAGGATTATGATAAATTCGGACGGTATGGTATTCAATTAGAAAAAAAATAACAACAATAAGAACTATAAAAACAACTAAAAATTGATTCCATGTAGTGGCCGTTTTACTTCCCAAGTAAAGCACACTGGGTCAAAGTGATTCCCCTATTAAGCACAGTGGAGTCGAGTGGGTTTGTTGGACCTAGATTCTTCGAATAGATTTTTTAGCAAGATACTGTTATTTTGCCTGTTTTTATTAAATATATGATGCAGAATTAAAAGGTAAGACAGTGGTAGCTTTAAAAGTTCTCAAGGAAAATACCAAAAACACAAAAATAGAAGAAAACAACGCGATATTTATTATCTGTTAGTCAAATTATAAAGCCTTTAGTCTTTGGAACAAATAATTGAGATAATAATTTGTAATCGTAAAATCATTAGCAAGATATAAATAACTTTGAATCTTTCATTACCTGAAAAATTAAACTTTAGAACAGCTAATAAAACGAAACAACTTTTTTCCAAGCAAAAAATCTCGTTTTCTTTTCTAAATATCAAAAGTTTTTTCATCTTATTTATTTTTTTAAACAATAAGAAATACATTTTATTACTATTTTTTTTTTTCTTTATTAAGAAAATAAAAAATTAATTCTAAAAAATAATAATTGAATCAAATGTTTTTAAGTTTCAGACATATAAAAATAGATTTTACTGTTTTCTTGTTTTAAGAAAAAAAAACTTAATTTTAAAAATAATAAATTGAATACTACGCTATGTACAATCGAGAATTTAGGCGGTGGTTACATCATTTAAAAAATTTATAATTTCCTTAAATATTGCAGTGACAGCGGTGCTGGCATAACTATTATAGATTATAACAAATTTCAATATTTTTAATTACAATATAAACTTAATTTTTGATTAATAACTTTAAGCTTTGCAAGTGCGTTTCTTTAAATCAGCCAAGCGCAATGCTTCCAATGATTGTAGTTCTTTTCGTATAGCATCTAGCTGTGATGAAATTTCACCAACTATTACAGGTTTTGTTGGAGGCTTGTTAGGTTTTTTCACAGAGCATTCAAATATTTTTAAATCTGCCGCACTCATTCCTAGGGAATTTCTTCGTCGTAGCTGAGTCAAAGAGACTTTTGGTATTGCCTCGGTATGTGGCGAAGATCGAGTCAGTCGAGCCTTTAATGGATTTTTTGTCGGTGTATTGGTTGTGTTTCTTCTTTTGGGGTATCTTGAAATTTGTTCACTGCATTCGGAATCTGTCGATATTTCAACTACGTCTGCGGTTGGTATGCGATCAAAGGCAAGGCATCGCAGTACCTTTTCTTTATTTGGTGTGTTGTCGTCGGTTTCCGTGTTACAGCCGTTGCTATATTGCTTTCTGATTGGTTTTTTGTCCGCAGTGTTGAGTTTGTCGTCTTGAGTTGATGATCTATTTCTTGTTGTTATTTTTCTGGGTGTTAAAATTATATCATCACTACCCGAATGAGAATCGTCAGCGGGTCTCTTGATTGACTTACTTGATGGTGTACACTTAGATGTTAGCTTTTTGGGAGTAGTAACTATTTCGTCGCTATCAGAATCACTGTCAAATTCAATTTTGTTTTTAGGCCGCGGTGTTGCTGATTTTGTAGGTGTTGCTATGCCTGTGCGGGCTGAAGGTCCTGGTACTGGAGTGCTGCACTTGGCGGAAGCGGGTGCCTTTTGCTGTGGGGGTGTCTTTAATGTTGTCTCGTTTTTTTGATTACTTTTGTCAACTTTTGGCTGTGACTTTTCTGAGTTATTTAATTTTAAATCTGGGTTCGGCCGCTCCTTATCTTTGGCTTGTATCTCAATAGTTTGCTTTCCAACCTCTCGCTGTGTCTTTGCAGTAGACTTTGATTCTTGTTCGTTATAATCTACTTCATCCGCCGACTGACTACTACCAGTAGTGGTGGCGGTATTTTGGCTTTGACTACTTTCATATTCAATGCCTTGCTTGCGGTTCTTCAAATTGCGCTCCAAGTTTTTTTGTTTCAATTCGAAAATTTTTCGTTTTCTAAAAATATCAGTAATTAAATTAATAGCTAAATCTGTCATACATATCGTCTTAACATACCTCTGTCCTGGACTCAATGGATCCAGCTTTTGTTTAGTTGCAACTTTTTCTTCGGCATCTCGCAGTTTTTCAGCTTTTACTGGAGAACTGTGCGTGAGAGTGGCATAATTGTTAGTTTCACAACTCGCTACGAATTTACCAAACTCATTGAAATTGTTGGCAATTTTATTACTGGATTCGAATTCTTTATCAAACTCTTCAAAATTGAATAGCTTGGTAGCCAATGTTTCTGAAATGAATATAAAAAAAAAGTAATTAAATGAATAAACTCAGATATTTTGTGGCAAAAGACAATATATAGTAGATAATAGCATTTACCCTCCTTTCTCCTTAAAATCAAAATGTTAGTATGCTTATTCTCATTTTGTCTAAATTGTACCACGTTAATATGTTCTCGTGTTGAAACAGAAAAGTTCGCATCGGCCTATGGACCCATATTTTAAAGAGCGATTTAGTGCCACTGTATTATTACTCTTGCTGATTTTACCTATTTTGACCTATCTGATCTAGTGCAGTTAATTTTTATCATGTTTATTGTCATATTTATTTCAAATTTATTATACTTATCTGAACTGAGTGCAAAATATATTTTGGCAATTCTTTTCGAAAAACAGGACAAATTCCTTTAAAAATGCTACATCTAATCCACATTCTGAGTCTTTATGGTCTTCATGCAAAATCTACCGTGTGCTTAAATCTGTTTTCCCCTCTATGTTTTGCTCTCTTTCTTAATAATTTGCGTGCTCTTAACATTCGAATTCAACAAACATTACGTCTTTAACTGAGATAGAAGAAACACGAAGAACAACACACACCAACATAGTTGGGGAGGAATATCACTACAATTTCCGTTACTTTTTCCAGCTGCTAGCCCAAGATGTATAACGTAGTTGAAACAGTATATCGTGTGCAATTAGAGATGCGATAACACCTACTCATTGGTCTTATTGGAAACGTATACTTACTTCTATTCAATATAGCTCCCTCCTTACGATACTGCAAAATTTCGGCATCCTTTTTTCTTAAGTTGTCCGTCAATATCCTTATTTGATTCTGGCATCCTACTAGAGCAGTACATAGATTTGTCACAAAGGTTGTGTGGACCTAAGAAGTGGAAACATGTGTTGGTTAACCGTACATATAATACCGACATTGTCAGATTTCACCTCCTGCGCTGTTTGCTTCTTCAGCGACCATTCGTAATGAAAGGGACAATTCTTAACACGATATTTGAGTTTCAGCGACATCTTCTCTGTTTGTAGTCCATTATCCGGTTGGACATTCTCCAGAGTCGCCAATTCCAATTCACCACCGGCAAGTGTGTCTCGCACGATCTGCTCATTGTAATCGTAACGACGATTGAGAAGCTACAATGCACTTGCATTTTAGAAATCATAGAATAAATTTTTCGTACCAATTTGCTTGTTTACCTTTGCTTTACGCTTAACTTCATCGAGCGTGAGAATTTCACACCAGGACTCTTTGTGATCGTAGAAAACAAATGTGACGTTTCTATCCTCGCCGAAAAAACAACTTATCATGTAAGATCGCTGACCAATTTTTATATGTTTCCACATTTCGGATGGGATAATGTCGGTAAGAAAAATATGCAAGGATAAATAATAAACGTTGAGGAGGCAAAAAAAGCTAACAAATTGAATTTTTTACAAACAGCTGTTAATTTGAAGATGAATTGCTGGTGCTATACAAACTCTAACAGCTATGAAAACGTAATGGCCTAAGGTCGGTAAGGCAGTGATCTATGAGTGTAAAGGAATGTTACCACTTGAGAAGAAAGATGAGTGTAAAGCAATGTTACCACTTAAGCAATGCTTCAGTGTTTCCTAGAAAATTCACAAAACTAATAAAAATTGTTAAATTGTTCCATTGTTCCATTTCACACAACTCTTGTAAAACAAATTCTATTAGCAATAATAGAATAGATATTGAACCGAACGATGAAAATACATTCATTAATTGTTTTAAACCTGTTAGTTTATGAGTTTAAAAATGACGAAATATTAGATTAAATTGTTAATTGCGATGTCGTCAGACCATAATACCCACGCAAATATTTTGAGGACAGAAAAATCGATCAAAACCCTTAACCTGAAAAAATAGTCTTTTACAAAATAATGAAAGCGTAAAAAAAATTTCATTATTTTTGAAAAAGTTTTAAATTTTAATTAGATATCATATTTTTATTGTTGTTATATATTAAGAGAGATATTTTTGTTTGCAAACTTCAAATTATGACTAAAGCCTAAACTATGTTACTAAAAAATATAAGTTATTTAAATAAGATAGTTTCATGAATGGGTGTTTCCATAGAAAATGACCCCTTACAGCTCGAAAATTAAATTATTATTTTTAATTTATTTTTCCGCTAGTATTACACAAAATAAATGCATACGCATTTGCCGATAAATAAACTTTAATTTTCTTTACACTAACAAATTGAATAGAATACTAATAAATGAATTCAAAAACAAAAAACGTTTAATTTTTAATATGTAACGACCGTTACTTTTTAAAAAAAAAGTTTTTTGGTAACTAATTTTCTTTGGTTTGAAAATAAACCCATTCCTTAAACAAAACATTTCAAACAATTTATTCAAATTTTTTACTTGACGCATGCTGTGCAAAATTTTACAATACAAGCTGTTTGTTCCCGGCATTTGAAAACAGCAAATTTGTAAAGTTACGACCGTTACTTTTTTAATTGTCAAAAAAATTACTGACATTATATTTTTTTATGAATTCTTTCGGTTGCTACCGATGCTTAAACTTTCGAAAGTCGAAAAAAGAGCAATTTGGATTTTTTATTTTAAAAAATCTTCCGTTACTTTTTTAAAAAAAAGTTTTTTGGTAACTAATTTTCTTTGGTTTGAAAATAAACCCATTCCTTAAACAAAACATTTCAAACAATTTATTCAAATTTTTTACTTGACGCATGCTGTGCAAAATTTTACAATACAAGCTGTTTGTTCCCGGCATTTGAAAACAGCAAATTTGTAAAGTTACGACCGTTACTTTTTTAATTGTCAAAAAAATTACTGACATTATATTTTTTTATGAATTCTTTCGGTTGCTACCGATGCTTAAACTTTCGGAAGTCGAAAAAAGAGCAATTTGGATTTTTTTTTTTAAAAAATCTTCGAAAATTAGTAACGACCGTTACTGGGAAAACACCTGAATAAAAATAGTAGTAATAAAAAAAACAAAAATTTCAACAAAAATTACAAAAAATATAAGAACAAATAAACAGAAAATAAATAGAGCAATAGATTCAAAAATAAGAACAAAAATATTTTTCCCAATTTAATTCAAAATTTTCATTAAAAAAAAAATTACAAAAACAAAATTGGTTCGAGAAACCTAAAAATATTCTAGAGAAAGTTTTGAATTTAATACTCAAAAAAATTATCAACACCATAAATTTGTTAATCATAATCATAAATCATAAATACCAAAAGATTGGCTTAGTAATGGTCGTTTCAGAAAAATAAAATGTTTGGTTATGTCCAAAAATGAACGATGAACGCGTTTGCAGAGAATTGTGCCATTCTGGGAGGAAGTGTACATTTGTATGGGAGGTACCAGAAAGGCAGTGGCTAGACTTCCAATATTTTCTCCACAACTTTATCCTGTTAAAGTTCAATAATATACAGAATATGGGCACGATCGCTTTGGGTGTATTGATATTATTACTCGATTTCTAAAGTGGGCGGAATGGTACATTTGTATGAGAGGTACCAGAAGGGGAGCGCCTACACTATTTTTTCTCTTAAACTTTATACAGTTATTGCTTAACAAAATACAAAATTTGGGCACGATCGCATTGGTGTATTGATATTATGACTCGATTTCTAAAGTGGGAAATCGCGATTTTTATCCAATTCAACTTACTTAGTAATTTGTGAATGAAATCAAATGTTGTGTACCGATTTTAACCGATTGGCTACATGATTTTCGATCAAAACTGGGATATTTTCGCTTTTTAAAAATTTTTAAAAATCAAAGATTTTCGTTTTTTTTTACAAAATTTATGATTTTTTTTTCAAAACTGTAAAACTACTGATATCTCTGAAACTACTGAGAAAATTTTAAACCAATGTAGGCACGGCTTAAAGATAATTTTATTGACGAATTTTGGATTTTTTTTAATTGAATAGGTGAACCGTGTTTATAAATTACTCAAATATATGTAGTGGAAGTGTCTTTCTTTTTTGACATATCGGTATATCGCGAAAAGTAGAGCTGATAGAAAAAAAAAACAAGTGCAGATTTGGATTTAGCGTCCCAAATAATCTTTAAAACAACATCCAATTCTTAATCAACAAATACCTTGTTCCGTTGTGATAACGTCGCTGCATCGACCAAATCAGTTATGTGTAATTTTTCGAATTTTTTATTGCATTTTTTACAGCTCTTGGGGTCTTCCATCGAGCCTTAAACCCCTATCGCGACACCTTGATTGGTTTGGAAGTTATTAATATCAGGTTTGTGTTAAATATATGAGAAATGTTCCATAATAAATAAGTATTTGGGATCTTCTGAAAAGTAATTGAAAAACACATGTTATGGTCGGCACAGCGACGATATGTTTTGTTATTCAAATTGTTTTGCTTTGTTCAGATACACCTCTACCGACTACACAAAGGGTGTTCACTATTGCTAATGAGAATTTCACAGCAACCAGCTGAGTGCTGCCAAATTAATAATCGATTCGACGCCAGCTGCGGCATTGTTATAAATAGTTGACAAGTTGACATTTTGCCGCACTGTTCTCGTCTCTTCTGAGCTGTCTAGCCTAACTGACCGCGTGCGTATTTGTTCCCAAATAAAATTCGTATTGATTAAAGAAAATAAAATTGTAATGAATAAAATAAATTATTAACATTTCTTTCTGTGTTGTTTTAGGACTCTTTCATTTGTGTTTCACATATTCCCTTCGTTGGTTAAAATCCGCAAAAATTACCAAAAAACGCAAAATGTCGAAACCAGCCTACAAAGTCGGTAAGTAGGAGTGTTTTGCATCATATTTATTGATAATGGTGCAATGTGTCTAATGAGTTCTTATCTCCTTATACGAAATACTTAGGAAGATTATAATTTAGCCAAACACGTTTTTTTTCATAATACTAATTTGTTTTTCTTTTGCCTTCCTTTTTCGTTGATTCGTTCGCCATCATGCAACAGCTGACATCAAATTAGCCGATTGGGGTCGTAAGGCTATTATTATCGCCGAAAATGAAATGCCCGGTCTGATGGCTTGCCGCAAGAAGTACGGTCCCAACAAGGTCCTGAAGGGTGCCCGTATTGCTGGCTGTCTGCATATGACAGTTCAGACTGCTGTACTCATTGAAACTTTAGTGGAATTGGGCGCTGAGGTAAGTTTTTGAAAATATGTAATGCGAATTTGGTACAGTGGTTTAGCAAGATTATTTCGTGAATAAATCATCTATAGTAGAATATATGTATGGATAGTTTACTTAATCAGGGATTTAATCGAATAGTATTTAACCGCATCGAATCAAAATCTGAGTGTTTTTAAATTTGTATATTGCTTTAATCTTGAAGAATGGAAATACATACGGAAAAAGTATGTTATCTTTCCAGTACGGAAAACACTAGTTCTTCATAGACAGGGAAATAGTTTACCTTTCATGCAACTCTTATTTGACATGGATAATATTAACTATTAATTAAACTATTAATGGAATCGTACTAGTTCAAAAATAGTTCTCCGTAGACATTAAAGGGTGTTTCCAAAATAACGGTCGTTACCGATTTTCGAAGATTTTTTAAATAAAATTCCACCGTAACCAAATATGCCACAAGGATTGCTTACGAAATTTCAAACATCAGTAGCAACCGAAAGAATTCATAAAAAATTTACTTTCAATAATTTTTTGACCATTAAAAAAGTAACGTAAGCTGATGGCCATAGCTGCCAAGCTTGTCCTATTAAGAATAGTAACCTTATATTTACTATAAGCTTAATAAATGAATAAATAAATAAATAAAAAAGTAACGGTTCTTTATAAATGTGCTGCTTTCGAATGGCGGAAACAAACATCATGTATTGTAAAATTTTGCACAGGATGCATCAAGTAAAAAAAATCTGATTAAATTCTATGAAATGTTTTATTTAAGGAATGGGTTTGTTTCCAAACCAAAGAAAATTAGTTACAAAAAAATAAATAAAAACTAGTTCTGCCTTAAAGTGTCTTTAATTCTGACAAAAAAACGTAAATAAATTTTAAGTAAATTTTTGATGTCATCTTGGATTTGCATTTAAATGGATTTCAAACAATGCCAGCTTTAAACTGTTCGCTTTTAAGAAAAAAAATATTCTAATGAAAACAACAGTTTGAGTAATAGAATTTATACCAAAAGTAAATGAAACACTCAGGGTTTCCTGTCTTTTATTATGATAATTGTTAACAACACATTTTTCGTTGCTGTTGCTTAGCCACAAAACCATTTCGACTAGGGATCATCTTCGAGAGACCTTCGTTTTATGTGTTGTGTTATCGCAATCACAAGATTGTTGTCGTCACGAGAAAAGTAATGACTCGCGAGCGATTTTGTTTTCAATTCATTGCGAAATACACACCCCTGTGTGTATTGTTCCATTTTCGTGTTAATCTTTCTCCAAAAGCCGAGAGATTAGAAAGGTCACCAAGTTTCACTTTTGTTTATTTCCGTATTTTTCGTTTTTTTTTTGTTGTAATTACGAAATTCATTGTTATTTCTTTTTCCATTATTTAAAAGGTTCAATGGTCCAGCTGTAACATCTTTAGTACCCAAGATCATGCTGCTTCTGCTATTGCCGCCGCTGGTGTACCCGTCTATGCCTGGAAGGGTGAAACCGAAGAGGAATATCAATGGTGCATCGAACAGACATTGGTCTTCCCCGATGGCCAGCCCTTGAACATGATTTTGGATGATGGTGGTGATTTGACTAACTTGGTTCATGAAAAGTATCCCCAATTCTTGAAGGACATCAAGGGTTTGTCCGAGGAGACCACCACTGGTGTGCACAACTTGTACAAAATGTTCAGAGAGGGAACTTTGGGTGTTCCAGCTATTAATGTCAATGACTCTGTTACGAAGGTTAGTAGCATAAATGCAAATTATACTATCAACACTCCTTAATTATTTGCATGTGTCCCTTTCTTTTTTAGAGCAAATTCGACAACTTGTATGGCTGCCGTGAATCCCTTATCGATGGCATCAAGCGTGCCACCGATGTCATGATTGCCGGCAAAGTTTGCGTTGTCGCTGGATACGGTGATGTTGGCAAAGGTTGTGCTCAAGCCTTGAAGAGCTTTGGCGGCCGTGTTATCATCACTGAAATTGATCCCATCAATGCTTTGCAAGCTGCCATGGAAGGCTATGAAGTCACCACTATGGAGGAGGCCAGCAAAGAAGCTACCATTTTTGTCACTACCACCGGCTGTGTCGACATCATCACTGGCGAACACTTCCTTAACATGAATGACGATGCCATCGTCTGCAACATTGGTCATTTCGATTGCGAAATTGATGTTGCCTGGTTGAACACCAATGCCGTTGAAAAGATTAATGTTAAGCCTCAAGTGGACCGTTATACCCTAACCAATGGCCGTCACATTATTCTTTTGGCCGAAGGTCGTTTGGTCAACTTGGGTTGTGCTCATGGCCATCCCAGCTTTGTCATGTCCAACTCATTCACCAACCAAGTTTTGGCCCAAATTGAACTGTGGACCAAACCTGGCCAATATGCCGTTGGTGTTCATATGTTGCCTAAGATTTTGGACGAAGAAGTCGCCGGCTTGCATTTGGAGAAATTGGGCGTTAAGTTGACCAAATTGTCAGAGAAACAAGCTAAATACTTGGGACTTCCACAAAGCGGTCCCTTCAAACCTGATCATTACAGGTATTAGGTTTAGAAGACGACAGTGTGCTACTACTTATCTTTAGTTTTTATAAATCTGTAAAAAAAACACTTAATTTTTTATCAAAAGATTTTTTGGAATATCTGTTCGCAATTTTTCTTTTCGTTTTAGCAAGAAAAATAAAATCTCATTTTGAATAAAAAAAAATCTAAATAAATGCGTATATTATTTAACAATGCTGATTATCAGCAGTAAATTTAAAGAAAAAGACAAACAAGTTGTGTGCTTGGCCCTAGGTTAAAATTTGGTGATAATGGTTTCTTACGTTTAAAGAGGAGGCATGTCATTCGACGAATATTATTGTGACGTCACTGGTCACTGCTTGACTTGGATTTTGATAATATAAAAAAAGAGTCGTCATTAAATATCTGGTGATGTTAGAACAAACTAACATGTCGTGGGCTTATATTCAATAAAGACTATCTACAAAAACACAATTTTTCAGGGCACAAAAGAGTTTTATTAGCAATTTGGTAACAATATTGGTCAACTCATCTTCTACGATATTAACAGAATGAGTCTACAAACTACGCTAACTAAAAAGTATTTTTGAAATTAGCATTATTTTAGTTTCTAAGAAAGATGCATAGTATTACATCAAAAATTAAATCTTTGTGTAAGAAAATAATATGCAGATATACTTTTATGCATTATTCAAAAAATAAGTTTAAAAAGGTGAAAGATAGGGGCTAGATATGTGGATAGGATATGTAGGGGATAGAAAAATAGTAGGACCAGTTTTAACATTTGATCACCCCAGGGGTCACTTCTAGGGAGCTAGGACGATTTTTAATTATTTTTTTTTGGTTTTTTTCATGGAGGCCTCAAAAATGGTTTCAAATATAGGGTAGGTTTAGTTAAAATCTGTTGCATAAATTTAAAATTAACCCTTTAGAAGGGCATTCACCACACTGGCGATAAATTAAATGTTCTTTATGTGATATACCAACAAAAAGTATTAAAAAAAATTTTTTTTTTTGCAATTTTTGTATTTTTACTAATTTTGAACAGTATTTTTAAATTTTTTTTTTGTAATTTGTTTTTTTTTTTTTAATTTTTATACATTTTTTAAAGAGAGGAATTTAAATATCGCCGCGGTTTTCTATGTTATGATAATTTAACTAAGAATTAAAATAAAAATTGCAAAAAATTTTTTTTCACAAATTTAACAATTTTCTATGAGTTAATTTTGGGATTGAGTTAACAGTTGAAAATTTTAGATTTTTGTGTAAAAATAGGTTATATTTAAGAGAATAAATTATTTTTTTTTAACTTCTATATTTATTATGTCCCTGTGTCTTAGGGGCATAACCCAAAACATAAGAACAGAAAAATTGTTCTAAAAAATCGCGCGATCTTAAACGCGATGTTTAAACCATTATTAATTTAAAACATTAACATTTTCTAATATTCCATTTATCTTGATAAGTTAAAACTGTTATTTCCGGAAAGTCAAAACTTCTGTTTGTTTTCTCATAATTTTTCGGCTTTGTATGTTTTATAATAAAAGTTTTATGAGTAAATAGAAATATATAAATTTGTGTCACACCCGTCTACGGAAATATGACAAAAGTTTAAAAATTTTTTACTTTACATAATAAAACATTAAAACTTTCCAACAATAACAATGTAAGTGCAATTAATAATATAGCGAAATTTTGTGAACATTTATTCCAATATTTGAGTATTTAGTTACAGAAAACATTTGGTCACACCCGTCCCTGAGTAAAAAATTAAGACTGTCATATTCTTAAATATGATTGACATGCAATACTTTTGCTACTGGCCAGTACACACATAAGTGCATTTTGTATAAGAGGGTGTTAAGATAGGGGATAGGTATGTTATAGAAAAATTTTAGGAGGGAAATACTAGTGGGGTCAGTCATACATTTTACTAGGAGCCATTATGGGATAGGCCCTCACCCTCAGTAAAACATACAATTTTCTAGTATATTGATATTATTAATCGACTTATAAAGAGGGCGGAATAGTACATTTGTATGGGAGGTACCAGAAGGGGCGTGGCTAAACTTTCAATATGTTCTCCAAAACTTTATCTTATTAGAGCTTAAATAAACAGAATTTGGACAAGATCGCGTTGTGTGTATTGATTTTTAAAGTGGGCGGTTCCAGAAGAGTATGGGTAGTACCAGATGGTGCGTGGGCAGATTTTTATATAGCTTTACTAAATACAAAATTTGGGAACGATTTCGTAGGATTTATTGATACTATTATGCGGTTTCTTAAGTGGGCGGAGTGGTACATTTGTATATAAGGTACCAGAAGGGGCATGACCAGACTTCCATATGGCGTGGCCATATAATCCATTTTCAATACCGTAAGTCGTTTTGGGGAAATATTAACTTGTGCAAAGTTTTAAAAGATTTGGTTTCGTCGGACATAGCTCAAACGACTTAAAAAGTCATTAATCGAATTTGGTTCAAAGAAACTTAGGGTCTATAGTGACTCCTTCTATGTGTTACACTTTTGGGTCGTATCAAATGATATATACCCTACTATTCGTAGGGTGAGGGTAAAATTATAAAAATAATAAAATTGTATGTAAACAACTTAAAGGGTCGAAAATAGAAAATAGACTGTTGTGGTTGCAATAATATTGGGGATCGGTCATACATTTGATTCCTTTAGGGGCTGCTTTAGGGCTGTTTGATCGGAAAAAATATTAGGTGGGAAAATGACTGGGGTTGGTCACTTATTTGAACCCTATAGGGGCGATTTCGGGGCAGTTTAGGCGCTTGTAGTGGATTTGTTCCCCAACACGAAAAGTTTATTGTTAATAACCGGGGACTCGATTTAGATTTTAGACCATGGTTTCTTGTGCAAATTTTCTTAGAATTCATTGTATATTATAATTTTGATATCCGTTTGGTCAAGAAAAAAATTGGCCCACTCTATTGATAATGTATACGATAGTACTGATAACGAATAAATAAACTATGTCTTATTATTTTCTTATATGTTTACCTTTATGTTTGTTATATAATTGAAATCTATAAAAACTTAAATTTCTTTATACATTTGGAGTTTATTTTACTCGGTAGCACCCGTCGTAAAATGGTGTCACACCCGTCTTTTTTTTCCTAAAAAGTTTTTTTAATAAGAAAAAGTAGTTTTTTTTGCAGTAAGTACTTAACACAATCAAAAACAATATACACAATTACCTACATCACAATAATTGTGGACTTTTTACCGAAAATATTACAGATTTTAACCTGAGTCATAATTTTCTAAATGCTTAAAAGCTTCTAATGGTCATTCTGAGCAGAAACCAAGTTCTTTCAGTGTCTATCTGTTACTTAATGTTTTAAAACTTAACATTTTTGGTAATCACAAAAAATGTGAGTAACATGGTCACACCCGTCCCAATGAAATTGCCTTCTATTGTTTGTAATTTTTGCATTAGTTTTACATTTTTGGTGATTTTTGTATTTTTTATAAATTGTTTTTCAGTTTCTGTATTTTTTTATTTTTTGAAATCTTTATATTTGAATTTTAATAAAAATTTTCGAATTTAGATTCATTTCGAAAATTATAATTATATGGTACACTACATTATTTTTTTATGAAATTTTTTTTTAAATATTTCATTTGTAATTTTGATAAGAATTAACTCTAAATTTGTATCTTAAACTTTTTATTTTCCCAGACATATGACTGATCATAGAACCCAAAGGGCGCCAACTTTGACTTTGATTTTATATTTTCTGTGACCGAGCTGAAAAGTATGGCATCTTTTATTTTTCTAAGCCAGGCCTCGCCCGGTGGAGTGCAATTCAACCAGTACTATTTTAGTACCTTGTAACTCACAGCATTGCGGTGTCCACACCCATAAGAAAATTAATCTTTTTTGCCCTTTTTAAACAATAATTTTAAGGGCTTTAAACTGCGGCTTTACACAAACATATAATTGAACATTTTTCTCCTATAATCAATAACAAATTTGTAAAGTGCTAGATCAAAAACAATAAGTACATTATTAAAAAATACGCAGCCATCTCTAACATGACATCAAAAAACACATTTCACTTTCTCTCACATCAAAGTTCACTCTCAATTTACTTGGATCGTATCTGTATCTACGAATACGTTTCTCTTAAACAAAAAAAAAACAATCTGTTTTCAGTCACACACTACTCTTCGGTTAGTGCTGACTGACTAACTAGATTGCTTTCAGCTTACTCGTTTGTTCGTCGTCAGTGTTTCAATTTAGTTTGTTGTCTAAACGTTAAATGGCAAAATTACTTGAAAAATGTTGACATACATTACAGATAAGAATACATCTCATCTTATATCTACGTATAAAATATTGTAAAGAATTGTCGCAATCTTTAGTGTGATAACAAAATCTGAGTGCAATATCTTAAATTGACGGAGAAAATTTCTTCAATTAACACAGCGACAACAACAACAAACACTGTTGTAATGCACTTTCTAAAATCCACATCCATAGGGTTTTTGTGTATGGCACTATGTTGGATTTACACACCGCCGGCAGTAGCAAATATCGTCACACAACAAATTCCTGGTGCTACCCTGAGCTCTAGGATTGTAAGAGATGGAGCACCACAGTGGCATATAAAATTTGTTCCAGCAAATATGACGGCTCATATGGGTACAATTGCCCAGATTCAAGTGGAAATAACAAGTGAGTTACTGCTTGGAATAACAAAATTACTAACGTAATAACTTGTTTGCTTGCCAGTGCGTGACGACGATCATATCATAGTATGTATGTGTGTAATTCAAATGCTATTTTGTTATACTTATATACAGTGAAGTAAATACTATAGAACGTAGTCGGGATTTTAACGATATATTATTACTGTTTAATAGATCGTTCAGATGCAGATTCTGCTGAAGGATGAAGTGAGAAATAATCAGTAAAACTAAGCAGAAAATAAAAAAGATCATAAAAAAATTTTGAGCTAAAATGTTTTACAAATTCGACACTAAGAATGTTTTTTCTAAAATGGTTAAGTAAGTTAACCTTATATACAATTTAACGTTAGTTTTTATGTACTTACAATGAATGTATGCAATGTATGCATTACTTTACTTTAAGTTGCAATAAATGTACTTTTTGGTACAATAAAAGTTCTTGTTGGCACAATAAAATTACATTTAATAGCAAAAAAAAACAGTAAGAAAGTTTCAGTCGCTCAGCCCGACTCACATATACCATATTGATATTATTACTCGAATTCTAAAGTGGGCGAAGTGGTACATATGTATGGGAGGTACCAGAAGGGTTCCAGAAATTTTCTCCAAAACATTATCCTGTTATAGCTTTGCTAAATACAGAATTTGGGCACGATCGTGTCGAGTGTATTTATATTATTATACCATCTCTAAAGTGGGCGGATAGGAACATTTGTATGGGAGGTACCAGAAGGGGAGTGTCTAGACATCCAGAATTATTCTCCAAAATTGTATCCCGTTATAGCTGTACTAAATACAGAATTTGGGCACGAACGCGTTCCGTGTATTGATATTATTACTCCATCTCTAAATTGGGCGGAAAGGTATATTTGTATGGGAGGTACCAGAAGGGGCGTGTCTAGACTTCCAGATTTTTTCTCCAAAACTTTATCCTGTTATAACTTAACAAAATACAAAATTTGGGCACGATCGTGTCGAGTGTATTGATGTTATTACTCCATCTCTAAAGTGGGCGGAGTGATACATTTGTACCAGAAGGGGGGCGTGTCTAGACTTCTAGATTTGTTCTCTAAAACTTTATCCTGCCTGAACTTTAATAATCGATTTCTAAAGTGGGCGCTACCAGATGTGTATTGGAGGCACCAGATGGGGCGTGGCTAGACTTTTGTTTTTTCTCCAAAAACTGTATCCTGCTATAGCATTACTAAATAAAGAATTTTGGTACGATCTTGGATTTATTGATATTATTACTCCATCTCTAAAGTGGGCGGAAAGGCACATTTGTATGGGACGTACCAGAAGGGGCGTGGCTAGACTTCCAGTTTTTTTCTCCAAAACTTTATCCTGTAATAGCTTTAGTAAGTACAGAATTTGGGTACGATCCCGTTGGTTGTATTGATATTATGACTCGATATCTAAAGTGGGCGGAATGATGTACAGTCGAAACTCTCTATAATGAATTCCAAGGGACTGGATATTTACTTCGCTATAAAGAAAATTCACTCTATATAAAAGGAAAAGAATTGTGTTCCTTTTTTATTTGTAGTAGCCAGTTATTTTGGTTTGAAGTAAATTTTTCCACTTTTCTTCTTTAATATAATTTTCTAATACATTTAGAGAAGTAAACACAGTATTTGTACGTTGGTTTTCATTCCGAAATAGGTACGGAAACCTTCAACTGATGAAGAAAGTTGTCCATATGTGGGTAACGGTTTCACAATATCGTCAGATTCTTCTTCGCATCTCTGTTAAGAGATGTATGTAATTAATAACGAAAAATTATTTGAATAAATTCGTTATATGGAGTTTGAAAACGCTTTAATCTTGAAGTAACGGTCGCAAATATGCTTCGTTATAAGGAAATATTCGCTATAGGGAAATTCGTTATATGGAGATTATAAAACACTCAAAGTAGAACCAAAACGCAGTGTTAAAGAAAACTTTGTTTTATAGGAGTTCGTTATAGAGAGTTTCGGCTGTATTTGCATGGGAGGTACCAGAAGAGGCGGGGCCATGTAGCCCATTTGCAATACCGTAAGTAGTTTTGGGGAAATATTAACTTGTCCAAATTTTAAAACATTTGGTTGCGTCTTTCGAAAATTAACGTGCGAACCAGTCGGACAGCCAGACAGACAGACGGACATGGCTCAAACGACTTAAAAACGTTTTACTAAAATAAACGTTATTTTCGTTACAATAAAAGTACCTTTTGGTACAATTAAAGTACTTTTTGGTACATTTAATGTACTTTTTAGTGGAATGAAAGTACTTTTTGATAATTTTGATACAATAAACGTACTTTTTAGTAAAATAAAAGTACACAATAGTAGAAAATTGTAATAAAAAGGATGTACTTTTATAGTGCCAAAAATTATAATTTTTTGTAGCAAAAATTACATTTATTTTGACAAAAAATAACTATTATTGCACCAAAAAGTAAATTTACTGTACCAATTTCATTTTTACCAAAAAATACTTTTATCCTTACCTTAACATGAACCGATTGAGTTTAAGGTTTTTTTTTAACTATTTGTTTATCTTATGAGGTGTAATTTAACAAAGTTTTTAACATTTTATATTTATTTTATTTTTTTTTTTATGTTGATCAGTATTCTAAAGCATGTAAAACTTCTATTGGCTATCGACCAAAACATTCCGTTAATTTTTAAAACTTTAATAAATTAAGGTACACATATGGGTACCAACGGTTTTAAGGGGTTATTGTACGAGAAAGTACTTTGGTTGTGCCAAAAAGTAATTTTTTGTACCAAAAAGTACTAAAGTATGGCCAAAAGTTATTTATTTTTGTATCAAAAAGTTCGGTTTTGTAACATTTTGAAATCAAATTTTTAATTAAATAAATTGACTTGATATTTCTCTGCCTTATTATTCCCTTGCCCGAATATTTAAAATAGTAGAATTTTATTTCAAGAAAAAGTTAATACCCAACAATCGTTTTTCCCATTTATTTTTAATTTATATTATTCTACAAAAATAACTGATACATTTGGACTTTATTTTTTGAGTCTGGGCAGTTCCATTCGAACGGGTGTGACCATGTTACCCACATTTTTGGTTATAATTCATAAATAGAAAATGTATTATTAAAAAAAAGCTGTGATTACCAAGAATGTTAAGTTTTAAAACGTTAAGTAACAGGTAAATACTGAAAGAACTTGATTTCTGCTCAGAATGTCCATTGGAAGACAACGACAGGTGTGACCTTAGGAAATTGAGTTTTTACACAATTATGACTTTTATGTTAAATTCTGTAAAATTTTCCATAGAAAGTCCACAATTATTGTGATGTGAGTAATCGTTTACATTGTTTTTTATTGTGTTAAGTACTTACAGTTCGCAAAAAACTACTTTTTCTTAATAAAAAACTTTTTGGAAAAAAAAGAGATAAACTCCAAAAATATGAAGAAATTAAAGTTTTTATAGAATTCAATTATATAACAAACATAAAGGTAAACATGGAGTGGGTCAATTTTTTTTCGACCAAGCGGTTATCAGTATCGTAATCTGCGATTAATTCTAGGAAAATTTGCCCAGATCTAAAATCAAAATCGAGCTCCCGGTTATTAACGAGAAACTTTTCGAGTTGGGAAAAACATCCAAAACAAGCCCCGCAATCTCCACGGAATCGCCCCTAGAAGGTTTAAACAAGTGGGTCGGTCACTTTTCCCACCAACAATTTTTCCCAAAAATACCTACCCTAAATACCTAACATTTTTCTCTAACATACCTACCCCCTATCTTAACACCCTAAGGAGGCTCTCACACCGGCCGTGGCATAGTGGTTAGAACACGCGACTACCATGCGGGAGATCGCAGGTTCATACCTGGCTCCAGTCATCTTAAAAAAAAATTGTTCTTTCATTGTCGGCTCCCCTCGAATGTTGTGGACACCAACTTCGCAGTATAAGTGTTGAGTCAATCGGCTTGTCTAGTAAGAGCTCCCAAACAGTGACGTTCGCATTCGTCGATAAACAAGTAGGTGCCGTTAGTTGTGAATCTAAAAATAGAAAGCGTGTTAATTCACAACAACGCGATTAGCTATCCCATACCTCATTCATGGGGTGCAAAGGGAAATTAAGTTTTTAAGTTTTATTAATTGCACTAACATTGTTATTGCTGGAAAGTATTAATGTTTTATCATGTAAAGTAGCAATTTTACTTTTTAAACTTTTGTCATACGGGAACGGGTGTGACACAAAATTCGTAAATTTCTATTTACACATAAAACTTTTATTATAAAACATACAAAGCCGAAATGTTATAAGAAAACAAACAGAAGTTTTGTCTTTCCGGAGATAACAGTTTTTACATATCATGATAAGTGGATTATTAGAAAATGTTAATGTAAATGTTAATCCTCGCGTATAAAGATGGAGATGAGAGTGTTCCTTATATGCTCATTTCAAACTGTTGTCAAATTGATAAAAATTTAAAAAAATATAATTTTTTCCTTCTGTCCCTATTTGTAGTTCTCTTGTACATAATAATTGACCGATTTTTATTTAAAATATGGAATTATATTTTCACCTGTATAGGGGCCGTTTTACGTCGAATTGCCCGTCTTTGGAAAAAAATTATTTTTTATATAAAAAAATTATAAAATCCAGATCTTGTCCTGCTTACGGTTGGCTTCCATTCTTTAACTCCTTATACTTATTTATTTCTAACGACAGACAAACTTACTGGACGTTGAATACCCTTCTCTGCGATTGTTACTCAGCCATACAAATATCTAATATATGATGATGTATTGGAAACTAAAGATGTAATATTTTATAATAAAAACTAGCTGAACGTTGTTTTGCCATGTAGGGTGGACCACCCTTAACATTTAGGGGGATGAAAAATAGATGTTGGCAGATTCTCAGACCTACTCGATATGCTCACAAAATTTCATGATGATCGGTCGAGCCGTTTTGGAGGAGTTCAATCACGCACCCCGTGATACGAGAATTTTATATATTAGAAGATATACCTTTCTCGATTTTTTATTTCACTTTATTCTACTTTATTGTTTGCTTTATTATTATTATTATTTCATTTTAATTTTTATTATTTATCATCTCACACCAGACCTTTGTCCTTGCAGGTCTTGCCATATATTTTAGAGCCTCTTTTTAGAATGTGTATTGTATCTTTTGTTTAAACTATACGTTTGAACTGTTGCAATGAAAAGAAGTAAGAAAATAATAAAATGAACCCCCCAAAATGTTGACGACCACCGCAAACGAATTAAGGACCATGATTTAAGGATATGCACCTGGAATGTTAGAACACTGTATAGACCAGGTGGCTCCATCCAACTTGCGGAAGTCCTCGAAGAATACAAGGCTGACGTAACCAGTTTACGGGAAATCCGGTGGACGGGACACGGGTGCTCGCGAATGAAGACGTGCGACATCTATTACACTATGTGACAGTCAAAATCGGAACGGAATGAAACCAACGGGATATGTTATATCGGTCAAAAACAAGTTATACGTGGCCCGGCTTTTCGCTAGGTCACGTCTAGGAATCGAGATATGTCGATTTGAAGTTAGTAACTATCATATAGGGGAATATCTCACGTTTTAGGCTCATTTGTTATATTGTTATATGGTGGCGTATGAATATCATAAGTAATTTTTAATTTTTTTTTTTTAAATTTTTTTGAGCAAAATCGGACTAGTGGTTCTCGAGTTATGTAAAAAAAAAGACCACCAAATATAATATATAATAAGATATAACTTTCCCCGGTAGTTTGAACCCTTTCCTATCACTGACCCCTACCATTTGTCTCACAGTGTTATAGAGGCCATGAGGACAAGCACGAGTTTGGATGTGGATTTGTGGTTGGCAACAGACTGCGACACCTAGTCTCAAGGTTCAACCCGGTGTGTAACGTATAGCCACCATAAGAGTCAAAACTAAGTTTTTCCACATAACACTCATATGTGCCCATGCTCCGAAGGAAGAGAAAAACGATGAGGACAAAGACGAGTTCTACGAGAGCCTAGGAAATGTATATGACCGTAGCCCAAGCCATGACATCAAAATTGTACTAGGCGATTTTAATGCTAAAATAAGCAGGGAAACCGCATTTGAGCCTACCATCGGAAAATTCAGTCTGCACACCGGAACGTCGAACAATGTCATCAGACTGATTGATTTCTCTGCAGTAAGAAATATTGTAGTTAGCAGCACTAGATTAGACCATAGAAGTATTCATAAGGCAACATGGTTATCTCCAGATCAATTGACGAAGAATTAGATAGATCACGTCGAAGTCGATGGAAGACACGCTTCGAGTGTTCTGGACGTACGAGTGATCAGGGGTGCGATCACTTGACTCCGATTACTTTTTTACCGCAGTTAAGGTACGCACAAGGCTAAGCTTGGCAAAAAAACGTACGTAACCAGGCACAACGAAAGCTGGACATCAGTAAATTGCGGACCACAGAGGTAGCGGACGCCTAATCCAACCACCTAACTCAACTGCTGCGGATTGCTCCAACCCCTGATAATATAACCTCGCAGTGGCAATACATAACCAACTCCATAGAACTCGAAGCCGACTCATAAAGATGCCCGATACGATGATGAATGTCGCAATGCCACGAGAAAGACGGATGCTGCATACAGGGCGAAACTGCAGAAAATGGCAACGCGAGCTGTTCGTGAACGGCACAGGGAGAAGAGATGAGAGGCAACTCGTCTTTTTAGACGGAAAAAGAAGAGACAGGATGAGTGCAGAGAATTGCTCCGAAGTAGAAGGGAAGCCCGGAAATTCTACAAGAGAGTTAAGGCGAGAATGCGTGGAACAGGGTTGCCCCCTGCAAGGATAGCGATGGCCAGCTAGTGAAGGACCCGGATAACGTTCTAAGATATGGAGAGATCATTTCAGAAATTTACAGAATACGAACACCACTCAGGAAGACCCCGCTCCAATCCATGACGATGGTATTAACTGTCCACCTCCAAGCCAGAGCGAGATACGTGTGGCAATCTCCCGCCTTAAAAACAACAAAGCTGCTGGAGCCGATGGTCTCCCTGCTGGATTGCTTAAGGCTGGCGGGGAGGAGCTGATTAGGAGCATGCATCGGCTCATGGTGAACATCTGGCTAGAGGGGATCATGCCAGGGGATTGGTGTCTCAGTCTGTTATGTCCCATATACAAGAAAGGAGATCGTAGTGAATGTAAGAACTACTACATATTACCAATTGCGTAAAAGGTCCTTTCAAGCTTATTGTGTGAACGTCTAAAGCCAATTGTAGAAAAACTAATTGGACCATATCAGTGCGGCTTTAGACCTGGCAAATCTACAACGGATCAAATATTCACCTTACGACAAATCCCGGAAAAACTCATGAAAAGCAGATCGACACATACCACCTCTTTGTCGACTACAAAGCTGCCTTCGACTCTCCGATAAGTAATAGGCTATATGAGGCAATGTCTGAGTTTGGTCTTCCTGCAAATCTGATTAGACTTTGCAGCTGTACGTTGTCCAAATCCTCGGTTAAGATTGGTAAAGATCAGTCTGAACCATCCAATGCAGAAAGAGGACTCAATCGGGGCGATAGGCTGTCCTGTACACTATTTAATATAGTTATGGAGAAGTTGATGAGAAAGGCTGGTGTCAACATGTCTGGCACCATATTCCACAAGAGCCACATGCCACTAGCCTATGTCGATGATATAGACATCATTGGCCGAAATCTGCGGGATGTTACTGCAGTTTTCTCATCACTAGAAAAAGAGTCACCAAAAATGGGTTTAGCGGTCAACGAGGACAAAACAAAAATAATGATTTCGACGAACAAAGAGTCCTCTCGATGGGGACGCACCGTGAACGTTGACAATTATTGTTTTGAGGTAGTCGATAAGTTTACCTACCCCGGATCTTCCGTCAGCAAGAAAAATAATGTCAGCCAAGAAATAAAGAGGAGAATAGTGCTAGCCAATAGCTGTTCTACGGACTTTGGCAGCACTTTAGTAACACCACCTTATCTCGGAATACAAAGAAACAGCTATACCAGGTGATAATCTTACCCGTTCTGTTGTATGCTGCCGAATCATGGGTGCTTACTAAAACGGACATACAAAACCTGGGAGTATTCGAGAGAAAAGTACTTCGAAAAATATATGGACCTATCTGTGTCGAAGGCGAGTTTCGCCAACGGATGAACCATGAGCTGTATGAGCTTTACCACGACATCGACGTAGCTAAAAGAGTCAGAATCCAACGACTTCGATGGCTGGGACATGTTGCCAGGATGGATGTAAATGCTGCAGCGAGGAAAAGGTATTTGAAGGTGAACCTGAAGAACGGCGCAGAGAAGGCAGACCCAAACTCCGTTGGAAGGACCAAGTGGTTGGCGACGTGCCACCATCTGGTAGGACTAACTGGAGAACACACGCAGAAAACCGAAGCGTGTGGAATTCTTTAATACTTCAGGCCTCAAATTTATGAACCACGTTCGTAAGTTGTAATGGGTCACTTAAGTAAGTAATCTTTTGTATCTATTGTTGGTTTCTAATAGGCCTATTCAAGCACTTGTAAGGATCACAAAAAAGTCTTTCTTTAGACCTATTTCTGGCAACTCCTAGTACTTTTATAGTGTATATGAAATAATTTTAACACGTTTTCTTTATATTGATTCTCTTAAGTTGAAAAGTTGAACAATATCATATATTTTTGATCCCATGTATCGCCCTTTTGCATTACAGCTGATGATATGTTAACACACACATATAACTGAAACTGGCGAATAAATCACAAATTTTAATTTTTTCATTATAAGAATTAAATCATTATTTCATCATGTTGATATTAATAACTTGTTTGGTCTTTTACACACTATAGATATCGACGTAACGGATTTGAACAACATCAGCTTTCGCTTTCAAAGTGACAACAATCGCCTGGCACAGGTGGATGACATTGTTATGGGCTCTCAAGTTGATGCCTTAACTCGTATGTGGCATGGTAACATCACCATAGATGTTAAATTTCTAGGCGCAACACAAATTTATGCACAGTTAATCAATAGCGCCGATAACACGAAAGAAAATAGTAAAGAGACTCTTAAGCTTACGATAATACGTAAACAGCGGGTCATAGACCATGTGTTTACGGGTTCTGTAGCGTTATTAGTTTCTTTGTTGTACATAAATTTTGGAGCAGCCTTAGATTTAACAGTACTTCGTGGTTTAATAGTCAAGCCAGTTGTAAGTACATACTACAGCAATTATTGTAATTCGTTTTACTAAAAAGAAATTTCTTTAATTTTTTCAGGGTCCTGTTATTGGTTTTGTATCGCAATTCATATTGATGCCTTTGATAAGTTTTGCCGTGGGCTATTTTATATTTCCCGATAGTGTTGAGATGCAGTTGGGTCTCTTCTTTACCGGTGTTTCGCCCAGTGGTGGCGCCTCCAACATCTGGTCTGTTATACTAGGCGGCAACATCAATCTTTCCGTATTGATGACAACCATAAGTAATATAGCGGCCTTTGCCATGATGCCTTTATGGATTTTCACTTTGGGACATGTTATATTTGCTAGAGGCGATATGAAGATTCCATATGGCAATATAGCAACGTTTGCCGTTGCTTTAGTGGTACCATTGGCCATTGGCATAGCCATACAGAAGTGGACACCAAGATTGGCTAGAATTCTTGTACGTTTGCTAAAACCAATCTCTACGTGTTTAATATTGTTTATAATTATATTTGCTATAGTAACAAATTTATATTTATTTGAGTTATTCTCATGGCAGGTAAGATAAATATTTTTTGGCATAATTAACTTTTTGATTGTAATCATGTGTTAACCTTTGTATTTATAGATTATCTTGGGAGGATTATTGTTACCCTGGTTGGGTTACGCTTTTGCCTGGTGCTTGGCCAAGACTTTAAAACAGACGCCCTCTGATGCTTTGACTATAGCCATAGAGACCGGTATACAGAATACGGGTATAGCCATATTTCTACTGCGCAGCTTACCACAACCCCAAGCGGACTTGACTACGGTTATACCTGTATCCGTGGCTATTATGACACCATTTCCTTTATTAGGTTTATATCTGTATAATAAACTAACTGGACGTAATATTAAAGACGGTTCCTTGCCAGAAGAGCAGCAACACATAAGAAGTTCATGAGATATTTTCGACATTAATGTGATTTTGTACGTATCTATATAAGATCGTTTTGTTACCCTTTTTACATCCCCCTTCCAATTTATATACATATTGCAAATTAAGTTTAAATACATACCGTTTTATAGTTATTGTTATTTAAAACAGAAAACGATCTTTTATTTCAATGCATTTACTTATTATAAGTAGGTGACCGCAAAGCTACTGATGATGAATGCCTCTCAGGCAATTGTGGCTTGTAATATTTTCAGCAGACATTGCGCAGTATTAGACTCCAAATTGAGTTTTTGAAACTCCTTCATATATCCTATGTAGTTCAGTGGACGTTGGACAACCATGTTAAGTAAATTCGGTGTTAGCTGATAAAAAATTACCACGGCCACTAGGCGTAATAACTCTTGCTGTGGCAGATTCGCTATAATCTGACCCTCAAAATTCGGCAAACTTATAAACTGTCTTAAAGGTACGGACAACTGGTGACAGCAATTTTCTATAAGCGATCTAAACTGTTCGATGTAAGCACTAATTAACTCCTTGGGAAAAAGAATATGCGGATGGGAATAATACTTTAAATAACAGTTTAGTAATTTCATTTGCCACACATCGTTGAAGTTAGGTTCTTGAGTTTTAAGGCGCAAAACGTGCTGAAAATTAGGAATTATTGCAATAATTACTTTTGTCATCATACAAAAAATAAAAACTACTTACGTTATATGTGGCCATATAAATGGGCAAGATATGCATTTTATCTTTAACTACGGCATTATAGAATAACATGGTTAAATGTTGTTTCAAAGCCAATTCATCATCGGCGGTTTGCGGTTCGTCCAAGTGCAAAAAGCGATCAGTGAAACCTATGACATACGGTTCATTCGAAAATCTTTCTAAGGTCTTTGGATCGATTTCCCAGCATATATACTGCTCTGTAGTAAGAGTTTGAGAAAATAAACTTTTCAAACGATCCGGATCTTCAAGGTGGGAAAGACAACCCGAACGCTTTTTGATTTCAATGCAAGCAGAGTTTTGTAAAGCTTTGCTGAATATAGATATGAAAAGATATTCATAATTATTTACATGTGAATTAATTGTATTGTTTAATTGATTTATATGGCGATGTAAGCAATACAACAATAATATTAAAGGCTGTTATTTAATTGTCAACATTTGCCTTTGCCTAATAGTGGGTGTTATATATATGGGCATACATAATTTATATCTCTCCGGCCTTAAAAATCTAGCAATGCTTATGACAATTCCAAGGCACCATATAATAATTAAAAACCTTAATAATATCTACTTACACCAATTGATTCCAATTGCGATTCTTCTCAAACGACACTGGCCAATAATTCGGATCATCTACAACAACTTTTTGTAGTGAGTTTAATTCTGGCAGCATACAAGGAGCCATAGGTAAACGTCTCATTTCTTTGGCACCCACTTCCAACACTGATATATTGCACAAACATAGCTTTTGTGTGTCAATGTCACGTGGCAAAAATAAACGTGGCTCCACTGCCAACACATAAAGATGGCGGAATGCTTGAAGGTGATATCTAACAACGGAAATATGAAAACATTACATATAAGCCTATAGGCAATAGTCAATTTATTCTTACCTGTTATCATTACTGTGAGTGGGAAATTTGGGAAACAAAGCACACACCAATGCTGCCACTGCTTCTGATGTCTTAGCTAGGGTAAAACGTCCAGCTCCCAAAAATAGGAAACCCAAAGCCATATGTATTGCCATATGAGAGCCATAGGTCACGTGGGGATTTTGTGATCCTATGCGAGATCTTAGGTAACGTATAATACGCAATATTTCTAGATCACCTGAACCGGCAAATACCAATGATATTGATAAGAGAATGACCATAAGGCTATTTTCAATTGTAGTGCGTCCGGCAAATTCGCCTATATATTTTCCAGGAAATCCTAAGAATAGCTTAATAGCACGCCTTAAAGTCTTAAAAGCCGTAGGACATTCAGATCCAGCATATTTAAGGCCAATGCAAAACGCAGCGCCAGCGATGATATTGCAATAGGCTTGTCTGTGAAATGTAATATTGTATTTATATTATTGAGGTTTATAATGCCCCCTTTAAACACTTACGTGATAGCTTCGTGATCAATATCCTCATTTTCATTGACCTGAGCTCCCTTATCGATGTCAAACCTTAAATTTTCGGGAAATTGATTTTGTAGCCATTCTTCGTCCGGTTGTATTTTGGACCACATTATTAGACCATGAGCAATTGTACGCAACAACAACAAATCAGGTCTAACAAGATCCAAGAGATATCGTGTATTAGGTGGATTCATCCACTCGGCCACAGCTGTATTGTCGGTACCGAAAAACATTAAACCCAATGCTAACGTAGCACCCGGAGCTGTAACATCGATATTAACCTGTTCGCCTTCCCGTACTTGGAAAGATGGCAATTTATATTTCTCTTTTTGTGAGCCAGTCAGTAAGCGTTTATTGCCACCCACCATGTAGTAATGCAACGTATCAGGAAGTTGTAAATCTCTGAGGCCCGCTGGAGATTCTCCCTGTCCTAGTGTAACCAAACCCAAAGCCAGACCTGCTGTCAGAGCATAGGATTCTCTTTCTACGCTATTTTCCATTTCGGGGCCTGGTGGACGGCCGACTTCTTGTAACAAAACTTCAGCTATGTGGCGTTTCGCTGTACCTTGGTATAACAGACCAATACCCATCAAAGAAGCCACTTGTATATTCTGGGGTATATCTAATTCTAAGGCAGTGGCGGGAAGCAAAGCTTCAATGTGTACACTTAATAGTTTAGTGGTGGTATTGTTCATGGTACCCCGGTGTGTGGCAGATATACCCAAAAGTAAGCCAACACTAGTCATTTCATCACATTTTACCAAATATTCGTAAATACTCATAAAGGACAATGTTTTCAAATGGCCATTAAGTCCCAAAGCCATAAGAAATCCGGCGTGTTCGGTGGAAATATCTGTCTGACCTTTGGGTTTATTATACACAATCCATGTGGAGTCTACATCCTTCGCATTGGGCGAAATTTTAAGGCCTGAGGCCACGCCATTGTGGAATGTGGGCCAAAGGCTCATGTTGGCTGGAAATTCAATCTGCTGCATCTCCACGGTGGCCCCTTTAATCGGTTCTCTGCCCGTCAAACACAGCTTAGGGATGGGCATTGATTCCGTCGGGGTGGGTATTGACGTTCTTAATGTGAACATACCTCTGCCCAAGGGCAGTGTCATTGTTCTTGTACACAACGTAAATAATTGTCTTTCTTGTTCTTCAATAAACTCATGGTCTGATGTGCCAGGAGATTGAGTAATATCAATTATAACAGGTTCTGATGAGCTCAACAACCGCCTTACTTCTGTAATACGCATATCATCTGGGTAGCGCAAACTCAGCAATTTGGTATCGATATTATCCATTCCATCGTCTAAGGCAGAGTGCATTCGAGATATGCCATTCTTAGAAGGAGGGCAACGAGCTGACAATGAATCTTCTGTATCAATATTAACTTTTTGCAAATAACCGGAATTTGAAGAATTTCGAGAAAAGTCATAATTCTGCAGTTTTGCATGGGCAACTAAGTCCGAGCGTAATATCAGTTCATATGTCTTGGGTGAACATCCAATGGGAGGCTCTAAACGAGAATATTCCAAACATTCGGCGATTATAAGATGTATAGCCACGGGTAAGCGTTCGATGTCTTTGCGTGTCAACTCTAAAATTAAATAAAAATTGTTATAGGGTGTAAAGATGGCCATACTGTGTTTAGTTACTCTTACCCATGTTAATCAACATTTGTATAACTTGCTCGGAACGAGAAACATTGGTAGAAATAAAACGTTTAGGTTTTTTAGCAAAGTGCGATTGCACAGATTCGGGAAATTCTAATGGTTTTATCCATTTCTTGATGTATTCATGACCATGCATTATAAGGGAAACCACCTAGAATATATTTTGTTATTAATTAACTAACAGTGTTGAAGAGAATTATAATAACTATTATAATCTCATATAAAAAGAGGATTTTGCTGCCAAATAGCGAGAAAGAGAGGTGTTTATTAATATTTTCATAATTGAAAAATCATAAAAATCTTTTAAAAATAAACCTTAAAACCAAAAATTGGGAACATTATGACAAACATTAACAAAAAAAATAAAATTTTCTTTGGTCGATTTATTTTAGCGAATTATATGAAACAACATTTATACAATGCATAATCCTATATTTTATAGTTGATTTTATTCATAACAACAGTGGATCACACATATCAATTTTTAAGCAACTGCACTTACCTGCAAAACATTGCGACTTAAATCATTTATACCTTCCACATAATTATAGGGCAAATTCTCGTTATTTTTAACGATAAATTCCATTTGTTGAAAGACGCTAGGTGCAACAGAAACCTGCAATAGTTCTTTGTACAACATTTGTGCGCCATGTTGCTCCGTTAAAATGCAAGTCTTCGATGCGTTTTTAGCCAGCATAGGAAAATCAAGTGTATAGTGAAACGTATACGATTGTAATTGCATATCGTAAGCCAGTTGATGCAAAAACTATAATAGAAAGTCATTATCCACGTAGCATGTTTTTAAGGAAAACTTTATAGTTCACGTGTCTTACCTTTGCTAATGGCTTCAAATGTTGATGCATAGAATCATCCAATTTAAAATCTTCATATAGCAAATGAAAGCTATAAAATATGGCTGGTATTGTATTAAACAATATTGCCGATGTTTCTATATTGGTACAACCCGGCTGCTGACGTTTTGATTTCTTTGCCGTCCCGATGCCTTCAAGTATGTCCAGCATAAATTGCCAATCTTCGTCGATGCCTGAGTGAATTTCATCGTTTTTCTTTCGTTTCTTTGGCTCTTCCGCATTAAAGGATGTAGCTGTACCACTGCTAACATCATGCATTGTTGCCGAATAGCCCATAAGATCAAGTAGGACATTACGAAATATATCCCATTCTTGTTCGATACAATAATCTCGAGAACCGGGTGGATTACGTGTGCCATACCATTTCGTTATCAATTGTATGTATTGATCTCTTCGCAAAACTTGCTTCAATGCAGATATACAACGTGAAACAAATTTCGTTTCGTTGATTAATGGTAGGGTAATACGCAACATTTTACCAGATATATATACCAATGTCAGGCGATTACCGGCAGGATCTCGGAGACCTAAGCAAATATTGGATCTGAAGAAAAAAAAAAAAATTTAAACTGTCTAAAGAAATGCCATAGAAAAAAATGCTGACGATTTTACAACAATATGCAAAAAATTTGTTTGTGCTCTACACAATTTATAGCGTATTGTACTTACCTATTTAAAAATTGCGGCTGCAATGGATGAACCGGTGAAAGCAAATGTAGTTCATCTTCAAAAGTAGTATTGCCTTCAGGCTTTTGACCTGAAGGCAATAAACTGCTGCGTCTAGGAAATGATGTATTCGGTGACATATGCTGGCTAGCTGCCGCAGCAGTTGCGGTTACTTTTGAGCCAGGAGTATTTCCTGTTGGAGTATTTGGTATATAAACTTTAGATACCAAAGTATTGCCCGTGTATAGAATTAAATTTCCAGAGGGATCTAAAACTGCTATCATATTCATGCGCTGAAAATAAACACAAACACATATTGGCAGTAGCTTTGATTTTCTTCCTTTAAAATATTTTTTTTAAATCACCTGTAAAGCCACTGCATCTTTAGCCACTATCGATGTACACTTGGCAGATATTTGCAAATTTTTACTATCATAGTTGTTTAAAGCGACCAATTGCAATTTACCCGAACGAGGTAAGAGATAACAAAGATATGTTTGGCCCACCAAATCAGTGTGTATAAAGGCTTTAGACGATATTTCACAGAAATCGCGACTACTAATGGAAAATAAAAATACTTTGCATTTTGAAAATATATTAAAAGCTCCCAAACACTTACTTGCCATATGTATTTTCAGTCCATATATGTTCTAAGCAAAGCTCGGGGACTACAGGTTTCGATGGTTGCGACTGACCACACTTACGTATATCTTGCACGGATATTGAATGTTGCCCAATAGTTGACTGTAAATTACTTAAGGGCGAAGCGTTATTTGAACGGCTATAAGGAATAAATTGCATATTTATTGGGATTTGAACTTGTGTAAGAAAAAATGTATCCAACTTACTTTATGTTGCCAAAAGCACCACTTAATGAATGAGCACTATTTAGGAATTTACTTATATGAGTAGTGTAGTTAGAAGTGCCTAAACTTGTGCGTCCTAAATGGGCTGTGCTGTTTTTAGCTGCCACTGCATAAGATAAAAAATGTATTAGAAAAATTATTAAAAAAAATTTATAAATTCTTTAAAACCATAAGAAAAATTATTTAATTCTTTTTTTTCTACAATATTGTAATTTGGAGTCATTTAAGCTAAATTCACGAGAGTTTATTTAGTACAACCAATACTTACCTCCAGCAAATTTAATACTACTCTGAGAGAAACTGCACTGACCGGCAGTTGTTCCCATATTAGGTTTATGCATACTAAACTGATGGACACTGCTTCCCAAAACTGTTTCATTTTGGGCGCCAATATATTGTATCTCTTCCTGGCTGGCCTTACGTAGTCTCGATATAAAATGTTTGCCAATTTTCGTATCGCATAATAACAAAAGGTCTGAATTTTCATCGGAAAATATAATGGTATAGTCCGACTCAATGAGATAGGAGATAACATTGGTGGCTGATTTATTGAGTACAGGGCAAATTTCGTCCAAAGGATGACCCAATGAAAATAGGCGAGGCATTGAAATTGTGTGATTTTGTATGACGGTATTCGAAGCGACTTTCTCCAACAATACACCAAAGCGTGTAGGCCATACGTGAGAGACTGGAAATTCTAAATTGGACAGAAAATCCTCGCCATTGCTGCAGTAAACACGCAATGAATTTTGATCTAAAAGCATATACGAATAGTTAAAATATGGACGTTTTATGCGGGGTATCAGACATTACCTATTAAACAAATTGATGTAATGTTCTGGTCGCAGTCACCATCCAAGGCGGTGGCAACAAAGGACTTGTTACAGAAAAAGGCAAACTTTATTGGTGTTTCACATGTAAAGCACAGACGAGGCAATACACTACGTTCATCGGATATTCCTTGATTTAAAAAATAGCACAATTTGTGATTATTTTTCAAAAGTCATCTTGATTTACCTCAATTACCTCTGGTCCATACGGCCGTATTTTTTTTGATATATAGCTCCTCTTCTGAGTTCACCAAATATTCACACATGTATTCCTTGGTATTAAGCTCGCCCTTTGCCAGTTTTTCACTGAGTTTCTTTGCCGCCGAATTCAATTCATTCTTATTGGATTTATTGCCCAACTCTGTTCGCAGTTTAGTTTTACTAAATTCGGTTTTTATATTGTCGGCCTTGACCTGTCTCTGGCAATCCTCATAGATCTCGCGAATACACCAGAATTCATTGTGCTCCTCTTTGGCCGATATATTAACATTTTGCAAGCGTTGCAAAAGTATATTCTCCAAAGGCAAATGGGGTTGTTGCTTTGCTTCTGTTGGCCCCGGGTGTTCATCGACCGCCGGTCGACCTCGTGGAATGTATTCCAATGGAGGTTCTGATACGGCGATCATTACTTCACCAATTTCATCCAGATTTGCAGGAATTATTTTCAAAACATTCAATGATTCGTTTGAATGATTTAACCAAATTTCCTTGTCCTTTTTCCGACTGGCTTTGATGGATCACTGTGGGCCGTATATGTGCAAAACGACGCACGAAATTAAATTATAAACAAATTCAACCGGCAAATTACAAAACAAAAAAATCGCGACGAATTGTTTGTTTTACAAATCTTCTTCTTCTTTCTATGAATTTGCAAAATGATGCAATGACAACAATTGGTGGAGTAGCCAGATTGGAAATATGTTAGCCAATGTGGGGAAAGTAAAAGTAAAGTTATTATGTATTAAAATTGTACGTTGGTGAGAAGCAAATTGTAGTCCTTGCTTTTTGGTATATAAAATATATATATTGTACTTTTTGGTACTATAAAAATAATTTTGGTGCAATAAAAAAACTTTTTGATACAAAAAATTGTATTTTACAGTACAGTAATTTGGACTATTGGACTATAACAATTAAACATTTTGGTACAAAAAAATTGTACTATTAATTACAATACAAGAACTTTTAGTACAATAAAACAAACATTTTTTGGTACAATAAATTGAACTTTTTAGTACAACAATAAAACTTTTTATTAAAGAGAATTGTACTTTTTGGTCAAACAATTTGTACTATTTGGTTTAATAAAAGTACATTTTGCTACAATAAAAGTTCTTTGTAATAAAGTAAATTGAACGACTGGTGACAACAAAAGTACTATTCGTTACAAAAAAAAATACTTTTTGGTTCAAAACCAACTAAAACATCACCATTGTCGTTTACATGTCTTATTAGCAGAATCAAAGCAATAACGTATCTTGAAAAAATAGGCATGAAACCGTTTCGAGCTCACTAGAGCAGGGCCCTACTAGCTGTGATAAACTGACCTCGAGTACTCCAAAGTGAGTGGTACTCGAGTACTCTATACTATTACAGCACAAGTTTTCAAAACAATGCAGATAAAACCAAATTGAAGAAAAACAAAACATTCATTGACGAAAAGAAAACAGTCGCAAACAAAACGTCAAAGTGCGGAGAACAAAAAACTGTGAGTTCTGTTGAGAGACGGCGGTTGTCGAATATTACGCATTTGATAACATAAACAACAATTCGATAAGTGTGGATGGGAGAATAATAACAAAAATATTTATTCCAAACACACAAGTGTAAATGTTTCCATCCACAAATCGTAAAGTACCACTCCCGCTTAGCGGATGCAACGTGAAAGAATCGTCGTAATTGGACGGTGGCCGTGAGTGCGTGTGTCGTCATCGACGAAAGTGTTCAGTTTCCCACAAGTGTGTTTGTGGTGCCTACACTACTTTTTCTTTCTAAATTTGTATACGATAAAAGTTCGCGAGGAGGAAAATACACAACAGTCCTTGACGAAAGAAGTTGTCCTGCGAGAATATTTTTAGAAATTTCTTTAATGTGGTTAATTTAATTGTTTGGCTCATTGTTGTTTTTTTCTTTTTTATTTATATAACAACTTGTTGCCCCCCTTAAGAAAAACGGGAAGGTGGGTCAAATGTGAAAATAGTGTATTCTCCATATGATGGTTTAAAGTGGCGTTATTATAAGGGCAAATATTGATTTGTACAACAAAATATCAATACCTTCTAAACCTCTCGCCGTAGCAGTCGTGGCTACTCATCATAGCCACCACCCCCACACAGACATACAACCCTTAGGAAAAGTGAAATTTCGTTAATAAAGTGGGATTGGATTTATAAAAATAAAATGTGATTAATAGCAGCAACCAGCAAGAGCAGCAACACGAAGGAAGCAGATAGTTGCTCTTTAAGTGTGTGAAACGTTACGCGTTTTTTGTTTTCTGCCAACGCCAAAGATGTCATCGACTGACATTCTGCACTTCTCAAAGCTTCCGCTATTTCCGTTGGATCCTCCCCTGACCAATGGCAACACCGGTCATATGCAGGCATCCACAACGTCCACCGGCAAACGTATTCTACTGTGGTCTTCAAGGGGCATACGTGTTATACAACTTAATTGGAGACTGTTTGTATCCGCCTTGGCAGTGACTTTGCTGGCCATCATTTGGTATTATCCGGTCTTCTTTCTATTCATTCTATTCGTGTTATATTCGCTGCTTCTGGTTGTGGCCGGTGAGTACATATGAACAGAATATCATTTTCCTATTTGTAAGTATCATATGAGTGAGCTTATGTAAAATGTTTGCTGTTATTGTTGTATTCGATTAAGCAGCCGTTGTGAATGAACGCCCTTTTTATCATCTTCTATTGTTAGTAAATGAAACTTAATACGTACATATTATCATATCTAATATATTGGATAGATTAATTTTGCTTATTGAATTGAATAATTTAATCTTTTTGCTGATTTTCCGTTAATTCAAATTGGTATTTGGTATTTTTATCGGTATAACTTTTTTTTACAGCAGCCAATCAAAAGTGACCTCTCTTATCGGTTGCGTTGTTGCTGTTGTTGTTTGTTTTTGTTTATATATTTAAATGACATATTTTAATTTTCCTTCTTTTGTTTCAGCTGTGGCCGGCACCGTCTACATTCACTACTTGTTCACCACTAAGGAACCGCCAAAGCTGAGTCGCGAACCATTGAATGTTTTATACAACGCTACAAAGTAAGTTCGACATACATACATACATATCGTATTGTGATTAAATTTTTGTTAATTGGGTTTTGATATAATAAGTAATTCTATCGAGGTCGAACTTATCATATCAAGTATGCAATGTAGTATTTTATATACAGAATAGTAGCTGGCCTCTAGAAAATTGATCTTAATGAAATTTTATTTAAAAATTTATTGCTGTACAGGCGAGGGGTTTCAATTTTAATGATATAATTATAATTAATGCAAGGTCATTTTGTAATTTTATATGTATGTAATTGTAGTGACTGTCCCGCGAAAAAGTGTCTAGATGTTATAATTGCAAGATAAAATTTGTATTTGAGTACAAAAGAAAACTATTAGGGGTGCAAGTGACATATTGAAAAAAAAATGAGATAAGTATGAAGCTGTGTTCTTTACACTATTTCTGTCTACTAGCTTGAGATGAGATCAATTTTTAATACCAGTGATGATATTAAGCTGAAAAGTAGTCAAAGTAATACCTTTAATGGCACTAGAATTTGAAACCTGAATATCACAAAATGAACTTTTTGTCACTTGCATCCCTTTCCTTCTAACACCATCATATGTAATTTGGTTATTGCAAGCAGTTTAGTCTTAGCTTCGCATTGTAGAAAGGAACTGATTTGATATTAAATATTTTTCAATTAAAATTATGAAATGATCATACATCGAAATTCGACGGGGATATAAATATGAGAAGCCACACTACTGACAAAATGTATGTTGTATGCTGGTGTAGCTGTCACTAAGGCAATCAACCAGAAAATCACATAACACTTTGAAGAATACAAACAAAGCATTAAGATTAAGTGGCAATTGAAATTAAATCCGATCGATAATTTTATATGTAATTGTTAACATTGATATAATGAAGTAGGGATATGCTAGCAGAATGAACTAACGACCGGTAGCGCTTACTATAGAGCCAATACTGATGACTTTAACGCGCCATTTCTTTACTTTCAAATTAATATAGGTATTGCGGTAATAAAATTGCAGCAAAAACAAAATTTTTGAATATTGTATATCCTTCGAATGGCTCGTGGGTCGTTCAACTTGAAATCTTCATATTTGAATGTGTTCAGTTTATATGTACTTTATATATGCGAGCAAAATATGAATTGCATCAAAGTTTTAGTCTCTTTGTAAATTCTATCTGCTGTCTAAACGTAAACAGGTTTGGTAAGCTTTGTTTTTTTTTCTTCTCTTTATTCTTACCGTCGAAATAATTAAGAAAGTCAATTAAAATGTTGGCAGTTGTACGTAACATTTCCAGTAGTGGCAAAGAAATTAATTTGTTTTACGCAAACGCTGTAAAATATTTTATGTTTAAATGAAATATGGGTTTTTTCAGTGAAATCTTGTAATAGAAATTATTTATTTTAAAGAAGTCATGTGAATAAAATTGGTAAAATATATGAGGTCCTTTGTAATACATTTGTTTGACCTTGAATGCTTAGGTTTTACTATGTGAAACATAAATAAATAGTATCGGTAATTATGTACTTGTTAGTTAACAAAAGATAGGTCCCAAGTACATATATATAACGAAACTATTCCAACAATATTTTTTTCACTACAAAAATAAGAATTGCTTTTCAAATGTTATATCAAAATAAATTATTTACATATTACCCTTAATGATAATCAGAAAATTACTTAAATCTGACCCTAAATTCTATGCTAAATTCTAAAATGTTCTCGTATGGGGTACTTGGCATAGCTTAACTTTTTGTACAAACATTGCTTTGCTTCTAATATATTGTTGGTGCTATCGACAATTCTACGTTACAGTTAAACGTTTCAATACTGTGTAAAAAATCAACAAAGCGCAACACTTTAATCGATATTTTTAAACTCCATAATTTTTAGCCTCCCACAAAAAAAACCTTAATTGCTTTAAAATCATAAAAACATAATAATGACTACCGGTACATTTTAGAACTTTTTTTTTTAGTAAGAAACAATAATATGCATAAACCATTCGCATAAACGTTTGCATTTTATTAAAGAGGCATACATAAAAATTGTTAATTGCCAATTTATTCCCTAATTGTGGCATCTTAGCCAAATTTGTCTCACAAGTTCTTATTAGACCTCTTCTAACAACCATATTTGTTATTGGTTTATTTAGTCCTAAATTTAGTAGTATTTAAATATTATACATTTTTTTTAAATCGTGAATTTAAGAAAAATATTTTTAAATTAAAAACCTTAAATTGTTTTATAAAATTTTAAGCGACTTATATAAATTATATATTATATAACTAACGGTTTGAAAAAAATGAGAATTTTTATAGTTTTACTATTAAATGTCATTCTGATTTTATTATGTATTATTAAATCTTAAAACAATATCTTATTTGAAAAGGGCATTAGTATAATTCATAATTTTGTCACATTTCTTACATAATCTTACATAATAAAATCTTACAAAAAAGTGTAAGTAGTAGTCGGTTATGGAATGAACAAATTAAAATAAAAAAAAAATTTACAGAAATTTATAATTTTGTTGCAATTTCTGATAAAAAGTTTGTTAATATTATATAAAATTATTTCGTATATTTTTTTAATAAATTGAGGTCGAGTTAAAATGTTTTTTGCCTTTTTTATTTTTGTTTATTTATTTTCCAAATCAGTAATCTCTCTCATTTATGTTTTTATATGAGACACTTCAATTGTGTTAAAATCGTTTTTTATATATTTTTCTTGTAGGAACAGTCTTTTCGACCTACCCAAACCCATTAAAAATGCTTCAAATTTACCTTTGATATTCGGCAAAACTGTCGATTTGCAAATACAACAAATTATCGAATATGTACTGAGAGATTTTATGACGCCATGGCTGGGGTAAGTGATAAACATAAATAATTGTTTTTGTATTTACTTACATTTTTTTTTATCAATAATAATATAATTTACCTGCAGACATGTGGTCACAAAACCTAAATTAATTAATGATATTGTACGTGAAGATTTTTGGAATGCCATACAAAAGATGCACGAACGAGCTAAAAAAATGGATGCACCCAAACTGATAGCTGTTGATATGGTAAACCGGGTTACAGTTCATTTGGAGAAAATACGTATAGCGGAAGCAAGAGCGTAAGTAGAGAGCGTAGATTACACAATTTAAAATTATTTTGACAAAAAAATTATAAGTTTAAAATAGAAATTGTAAAAGAAAATATAAGTCTCTCTTGTTAGTTATGCAAAAGACAACTAAATATCAGGCGATAAAACATTGCACATTCTAAAATTTTTCACCACGTGTTACTCATAGTAGTCACGACTTTATCTTTCATCATTTCAGTGCCGAAATCAATGCTGCACCCGTTTTCTCCACAAATTCCTATTTAGTGGATGACGAGACGGAATTGGAATTCTTACGTAAATTGTGCGAAATCATGATAATTCTGCTTTTGCCCCGTGGCTATTCATTGCCACCTTTAAAAGTTTTACTAAGTGAAATACTGTCATTTAAAAGTAAGTACACATTTCTAGTACACAATCATAGCTACTTAAATAACTAATAATTTACCCTTTCCCCTATCAGTATTTTTTCCCATGATCAAGATGTTAACCTCACCAGATTATATTAATCAAAAGGTTGTCCAAAATATTGAGGGACGTTTAGCTGCCGCCGCCATCAGCAAACGTAGCTATGAATATGCTGCCAGTTTTGAAGATTTCCTTAAAATCATTAACAATTGTGGCAATCTCGAGGAATTGTCTTTGATACGCAAAAGCATTGTCAACGATTTGATGCATGCGACTACAGTACAAAATCTACAACGTGCCAAAGGTATTGATCCAGATAATGATCCGGATCACAATCTTTCGAAATCGGAGATATCGGCAGCGATACGTTTAAAACGTTATGTGCAACAGTTAACATATGCCAAAGCCCAGTGTGAAAAGAATCTTGAAAAATTCGGTTGGAATGGCAACTATTCCAGTGATTTGGATTTGTCACTAATTGAAATACTCAATACGGCCATTGGGAGACGTTATTTCACCATATTCCTGGAACCTCTGAAAGCTAGCGCTTTAGTAGGCTTCTACATGGCCGTAGAAGAGATGAAACATGCACCTAAATCGGCAGCCCATCAATTGGGTACAGAAATATTTTACACCTATATACGGGTACCCAAATCCGAATTACATTTCGATAAACATGAACGTAAACTAATAGAAACATTCCTGTTGGGTGATTCAGGTCCAGAGATATTTTTTGACTTGCAAAGGCAAATCCTAAAAACTCTCGAGGAGAAATACTATCCTCCCTTTGTTTTAAGCGAACAATATCGTCTGTTAAAAGAGGCATTAGATGCCGACGATTACAAAGATCCCACCTTAATATTAGGCTCATTAAGTGATAATCATGAGGATACCTCTGTAGCGCTTGACGGTGCAGAGATTAGCTCAAATGCAACCATCGACGTAGCGGCGCATACTTCGTATGCCCGCAAAAAACTAGAACAAATACAAGAAAGAATAGATAAGAAAAATCAAGCTTTAGATGCGTTAAAATGCTCCGTTAAACCGGATTCGAAAGTGTTGCTAATTCTGGAGAAGGAAATGGAATGGCTAAAGAATATAAAAAGACAAACCGAGGCACACCTGAGGCGAACAGATGCATGGACCGAACATTTGGGCAGATGGAAGGCTACAATACAAAGTGTAGAGGTAATTATTTGTACTTAGATATAAAGTAATTGTAATCTAATTTTTTGTTGGTATGTGCGCTTTCAGATTTCAGATGAAAAGGAATCGTTGCAATTTATGATATTAGTTCATGTAGACGAGGATGTCAACACACCACCATCATTGAAATGTGCATCGGGAAAGCCAGAAGCGAGACCGGGTAGTATATCTAGCGGCTGGGTTGTGATGAGGTCGCTAAACCAAGTGCATGTAAGTTAAAGTTATAATCACAATTTTTGGTACAGTAAAAGTACTTTTGGTACAACACATTTTATTTTTTGGTTTAATAATAGTTCTGCTTAGTGGAAAAAAATTTTACTTTTCGGTACAATAAAAGTTCTTTTTGTTACAATAAATTGTACTATTTTCTAAAATTAATTGTACTATTTGCTACAAACTATTTTATATGTCACTTGTATGGTTATCTGTCTCTTTTACGCTTAACAAAAATTCGCGAGTATTTTTAATATAAAAATTGTTTAATTAAATTATTGTATACATATATAAAAAAGTTCAAAAGTTTGCTATGATTTTCATCGGAAAATCATGCATTTCATTTAAAAAGAATGTATTTCAATAATATTTTTATAAAAAAAATAAAAATATTAATGCCCCGGGTGAGGCTCGAACTCACGACCTTAAGATTATGAGACTTACGCGCTGCCTACTGCGCCACCGAGGCACCTGCGACTGGCCGGCTTAACATTGCTACAATAAACACCGTTATATACGAGAATTCTAATGCCCATACATAGGATCACAATAAACATTCCATTCTACCTTCTTTTTTCTAATTTCAGGAATTGCAAAGAAAACTACGACACGTTAGTGCCAACCTTAAATCATATGATCTGCCAACAAATTTTAAGTTTTTCTTTTTGAAAAACGATAAACATGCTTTGGAAAAGGCCAAGCAACAAATACAAAGATTTATTAATGTGAGTTAACCGTAAACAAGATTTATTACATATGTATTCATAATAATAATAATTAATATGTGTTTGTTTTATTATTTCAGATAATTTTAGAAGATGACCACCTTAATGGTAGTGAAGCTATTTACACTTTCCTTAGTCCCAGTTCGGACCATTTAAAACAATCATTACCCTCTTCCAAGAAATCCAAATTCTCTCTATCCACCTTATTCAAGACAGAGGCAGTTAAAACATCAGATTTGACCTCAAAATCAGCCTCTGATCCATTTTGGGGTTTACAACGCGACGATGAAGACATATCCACTTATTTGGAGGGTGTGCCCACGGGCGACAATAAATTGTTGGCTGATTTAGATAGCAAAGATTCTATAGCGGAACCTTTGTACGCCTTGATGGGCGAAATTTTCGACATGGGCGGTGTGTTTAAGTGGTTGCGTAAAAGTCTAATATCATTTGTACAGATAACATATGGCAGAACCATTAATAGGTGAGTTTGAAATGTTATAGTTATATGCTTAGAATTTGTTGCATTGCACTTACATGACAACAAATAACTAAGTATAATTATAATGTATTCTATATATTTTGACTTTCGTACAATTATACAGTCGAACTTCTCTATACCGAACTTCTTTATAGCGAATTTCTCTGCATAACGAATTTATTTCTTAAAAACACAGGATTTTCACACATTTTTACCTCTCCATAACGAATTTTCTCTATAACGTAGAAATCCGCTATCCCCAGTGACTACGAAGTTCGACTGTACATATAAATATAACATTTCACATTTATTAATATTCATCATCGTTTCTTTTCAAGGCAAATTCGTGAATCTGTTTCATATTTATTTGAAGAGTCCATGCTGCACTATTACTTTTCGGCCATTCTAAAATCATTTTGGCCTGGTGGAGTGTTAGCCTCTGCCTATCCCGCCAGATCGGAGGATATGAAAGAAATGACTACAAATGCGGCTAAAGCTTTACTTATGGACAATATACCTGAGGTTTTGTGTAATTTAGTAGGAGCACAGGCTGCCAAGCGTGGTATACTCAAGGTATTCGATGCCTTGCAAAATCCTGTGTACAACAAGCAACTGTTTTACGTAAGTGTAGTTGACACCATCCACAATTTGAAAAAGTCGGAATTTAATCTCTATCTCTCTTCATTATTGTAGGAACTTTTAGAAATTTTAATGATTGAATTTTTTCCCGAAATCAAACAACTGAAAATGCAAATGCATTCGACGACTACAGCAACGACGATGACGGGAAATACGGCAGCTGTCGCATCAACCTCAACTAAATTACAAAATAATAATCACAATGAAAAAGTTCATCATAATCCACAACATCATCATAGTGATATCAAACACAATGCTCCCCACCTACATCACCACAGTGAAAAACATTCAAATAATCATCATCATCTTATGCATAATACAGGAAAGTAATTGAAAGTCAAGCGAACAATGTTCTGGAAACGTTTGAGGTGCTTATTATACACACACACACACACATGTAAAACATAGATGATTTTTGAACCTGCAACGATTTTAAAACTTCACATAGATCTTGTTAAGTTATTATGTATGTACATTTTAGATATTTCCAATTTTGTATTAGTTCCAGGTGTATTATGTTTTATACGTAACTTTTAAATGTGATCATATTTTTGTTTTGTTTTAATGGAAGAAACATTTAGAAAATTGCAATTTGGCAAAACCTATATTTAAATACATATATATAACACATATATATATATAAACATATACACAGTATTAAAAGAAAATATTTAATTTATAATGCTAAGAAACCGAAAATAAAACCAAACATTCCAAAGATTTATTAACACATATAGTGTCATGTAGTGCAAAATTATTAATTGAAAAATCTATTCATTTCAAATCGATAACGAACGTTTATTTTAAAAGCAATAAATTTTGTTGTTGATATTTCAGTTTTGTTTACTATTATTAAAATTGACACGGCCATAATCGAGGTAAAGATGTAAATAAAGGCTATTGAATTATTTTGCAATGGTGTGTCGCGAGATTTAAAATTTAAATCGGTTTAGGGAATTTTAACGCAAAGAATTTAGAAATTTCAATATTTTCAACACCCGTGTATGTGCTGAATTTTGATCGATTTGATTTAAAAAGTTTAAAACAAGAATTAAAATTTTTTAAAAAAATTTTACAAAGTATTTTTGTTGTTGCTTTTTTGAGCCAATAAGTTCCTTAGATGTACCAAAAAGTACTTTTATTGCACCAAAATGAACTTTTATTGCACCAAAAAGTACTTTTATTATACCTAAAAGTAAAATTTATTGTACCGCAAAGTACTTTTATAGTACCAAAATGTACTTTTATTGTGCTAGTGTTCAATTTATTGTACCACTAAGTAATTTCATTGTACGTAAAAGTAAAATTAATTTTACCTAAAAGTACTGTTATTGTACCAAAAAGTACAATTTATTGTACCAAAATGTACAAATAATTGTTCCAAAAAGTACTTGGTATTATTATATTATAAAGAACATTTTCTGTACCATAAATAACATATTCAGGGCTATTCTGCGTTTCGATTACGCCTCCGCATTCCGCTACGCACGGATCGTAAATTGGTATTCCAGCAAAAAACTGAATCGAAAGAAAATGAGGAAGCAAGTGTGTATTCACAATAAGCTGTTTTGTCAGTGGAACGGAAGAAAACGAAACAAAACATATAAGCAATTGTGTAAAAATTGTTAAATAAACTGCAAACAAATCAAAAACCTAAAGCATAAAGTTTGCAAGATTGCAGCTGAACCATTAAATTTTGTTTATTTTTTTTAGAGAAATGGAATTGATAGCAGCGGCGTTTTTGTTGGAAGAGGATGACAACGCGGATCAGTATGCACAGTCCCGTCAACTGGATAACCCTCTGTTCAAGGGGAGTAATGCGCTGAAAACGACATTCGCCTCCTCCGGTGCTCATTTACTCCTGTCTGTTGTGGGAGAGCTTCCGCTTGATGTAGCATTTCCAGTCCGTCCAAACCTAATTTTTGGCCATGAAAGCTAGCAGCTTTTCGTATTGCGCGGGCGTTGTTGTTTTTGACCTGTAATAAATTAAATAAACATCAGAAATAAGTAAAAAGAAATAAAAAACATTTATCTATTTCATACTTACATTTTTCTAAATACTTTTTTATATTTTGTATTTTTTTACGCAAACTCCGCCAGCTAAACTACAACTTACAAAAACGTAACTACGTTCGTAATGTAGAATAGCTACAATCGAAAGAAAAGCGGAACGGAACGGAACGCAGAATACCAAAATTGCCAAAACGTAGAAAATCCGTGCGTAATCGAAACGCAGAATAGGGCTGATTGCATTTTTTACCAAAAAGTAGTTTAATTCTACACAAAAGTACTTTCGTTGTTCGAAAAAAGTACATTTATGGTACGAATAAGTACTTTCATTGTATCAAAAGTACAATTTATTTAATATAAAAGTACTTTTATGGTACCGAGAAATACGTTTATTGTACCAAAATGTACTTTTATTATAACTAACAGTTAAATTTATTGTACCACAATGTACTTTTATAGTACCAAAAAGTACTTTTATTGTGCCAAACTGTACAATTTATTGTACCAATAAGTAATTTCAATGTACGAAAAAGTAAAATTTATTTTAGCAAAAAGTACTGTTATTGTTGCATAAAGTACAATTTATTTATAATATTTATAGCTTTTAATTTATTTTACCAAAATGTATAATTTTACTGTTCCAAAATTTACTTTTATTGTTAAAAAGTACTATAAGTACAATTTATTGTACCAATAAGTCTTTCATTGTAGTTAAAAGTACTTTTATTGTACAAAAAAATACTTTTATTGTAACAAAAAGTACTTATATTGCACTGCAAAGTATTTTTGTCGTACCAAAAAGTACTTATTTGTATCATAAAGTACATTTCCTGTACCAAAAATAACGTATTTCATATTTTGCCAAAAAGATCTTTAATTTTACCCAAAAGTTCTTTTGTTGTAGGAAAAAATACTTTTATTGTACCAAAACGTACAAAAGTAAATTTTTTAACAAAAAAATATTTTTATTTTACCAAAAGTGCGTTTGTTGTACCAAAATGTACTTTTATTATACCCAAAAGTTAAATTAATTGTACCACACCGTGCTCTTACAGTACCAAAAAGTACTTTTATGGTAAAAATTTATTTCACAATTAAGTGTAATTTCATTGTACCTAAAAGTAAAATTTATTTGACAAAAAGTACTTTTAATTTTAAAAATTAAATTTTATTGTTAAAAAGTACTTTAAGTACAATTTACTGTACCAATAAGTCTTTCATTGTACTAATAAGTACTTTTATTGTGTCAAACAGTACTTTTATTGTTGTAAAAAGTACTTTTGTTGTACCAGAAGGTACTTTTGATGTTCTAAAAATTACTTTTATTGTATCAAAAAGTACTTAAGTATATTGTACCGCAAAGTTTTTTTGTCGTACCAAAGAGTACTTTATTGTACCATAAAGAACATTTTATGTACCAAAAATAACTTATTGCATCTTTTGCAAAAAAGTACTTTAATTTTACACAAAAATACTTATTGCATCTTTTATGAAAAAGTTCTTTAATTTTACCGAAAAGTACTTTTGTAAAAAAATGCTTTTATTGTACCTAAAAGTACATATGTATATTGTACCAATAAGTACTTTCATTCTACCAAAGGCACATTTTATTTTACCAAAAAGTATTTTTATTGTATCAAAAAGTACGTTATTGCAACAAAACGTACTTTTTATTGTACCAAAAGTTGTAATTTTTTGTACCAAATGTAGGAACATTTTTAGTACCAAAAAGCAAAAAAGCACTTTATTGTACCTAAAAGTACAATTTATTGTACCAAAAAGTACACATTCATAGTACCATAAAGGAAAATATATTGTATCATAAAGTACCAAAAACCACTTTATTGTACCTAAAAGTACAATTTATTGTACCAAAAAGTACACATTCATAGTACCATAAAGGAAAATATATTGTATTATAAAGTACTTTAACGGCACCAAATACTCAATTTTTTGAGTACTCTCATAGTGCCAGAAAGTACGTCTATTGAACCAATAAGTACAGTTTATTGTACCAAAAATTACAATATATTGTACCAAAAAGTACTGTTATTGTACCAAAAAGTACATTTATAGTACAAAAAATAAAATTTGTTGTACCCAAAATTGTTTTTTTGAACCAAAAAAATACGTTTATTGTACCAAAAGTACATTTGTTGTACGAAAAGTGACTTTCAATATAACAGAAATTACTTCTATTGTACTAAAAAGAACTTCAATTGTGGGAAAAATATCCCCCTTATTACGTATGTCGTAATCGACTTTCGACAACATTCTATTGTTTCTTTTGTTATTTGAATAAATTAAGTAATAATTAACAGAAATATTTAGTGTTGAGAATTTGTAATCATCTGTTGAAATATAACATATAAGAAGCAAGGACAGTCATATTTCAGTCTCACAAACGACATCAGGGATGCCAAAATTAAAAATCGACCAAGATTCGACGTTCAAAAGTTCTGTTGTACCAAAAACCATGAACTACATTGGTTCTTTTTTCACTTCTTGGTATTTTTTCGAATTTAAAGTCAATTCAAAATAGCCGATACCAAACCGCTGACTTCGAATACTTAATTTTTTTCTCTTTTCCGACTGGGTTAAGAATAGGAGATTATTATTCCCATGAAAAATGAATGAGAACGAATTTCTTTGGGAATAATTAAAATTGGGCTGCAATTTGGAAGCAATTAAGTTAAACCCAAAAAATTTCTGCATTCCCTCGTTTATTTGCCACAACTTATCGATTTGAAATGAATTTAACATCAAAGCGAAATATAAATATTGAAAATTTGTTTTACAACAAAAATTGATGTAGCTATATATAAAATATCGAAACACAATAACTAAACTAAAACTACAAATGTGTGTCACATACGCATCTGTATGTTGGAGTTCAAATAGTAACAATTATTTAAGAAAAAAAAACATTGTTTATTAAATGTTTTATGTGAAATGTATGTGTGTTAATTTTTGAAACAACAGCAAAAATATATACGTACCCTAAGCAACAAAAAATAAGTGATAATACTAAAGTCACAATTTGAAAATATCTCCCTACAAAATGTAAATCTTGTATGTATGATTAAAATAAAAGCAGACACTTAATATTTGTAAATAGAAATTGAATAACAAAAATATACTATTTATGTACACCTTCCTACAAAGCAAAGATAAACAGAAATTGAAACAAAAAAAACAACAAATAGTTCTTTTATCATTTTATAAAAATGTACAAAAACAATAATAATGTTTTATTTAAGTAGCGTTCTTTTTTTGTTTGGTTTTTGGGGGTAGGAGAAGGGGGTGGGGGGATTTAATTAAGTTTAAATTAACATCATTTTTTTTTGTATATGACTCTTAACAACAACAACTTGTAACTTCTTTGGCAAAGCCTCTTATAAGTTAAGGGGAGGCCCAGACTTAGTTTTTATCCGATTCTACGTAAGCATCGATAAAGTCATTGGCAACGCGCAATGATTTGCGTGGCAACAGACGACCAATTTTTTCAATGTTAATGTAGTAACGAGGTATGCTTGCCTCCTCCATTCCAGTACGTTGAGCGTCAATAATAGAAGCAGCTGCCTCGATGGGATCTACCAATTTCATCCAAGAGAAACGGAAACGAGGCTTCTTGCACAATCCAGTATCGACCATATAGGGATAGATGGTGGTGAATTTAATCTGTAAGCAATGGAGGAAAGTAATTAAGTGGTGTGAGAAAAAAACAAATTAAAAAAAATACTATTAAGAATTAATATACTTTAAATGTATGCCAGAAGGCTTATTGGATTTCAATTATTTTGGAGTATTAATAAAAAACAGAAGTATATAAAAACTTATTGCGATATCATAAAAATCTGTATGAGATTGATTGGTAGTACCCTCGCCTACTCGAGCCACAAAATTTTAATATGCTCTCGGCTCGCGAGCCAGTAGCCAAAATAAAGAGCTGGCTCGCGAGCCGGAAGCCAAGAGCCCAAAAAAGAGTCAGCTTGAGAGCCCATTAAAATTTTGTGGCTCTTGGCTCGCAAGCTAAGTACCAAAGTTATATACCAAAAGTACTATTTAATGCCAAAAGTACTTTTATTGACCCAAAAACACTTTTCTATTGCACAAAGTACTTTTTTTGTACCAGAATACTTTTTTGTACCAAAAAGTACTTTTATTGTACTTTTTGGTTCAAAGTACTTTTATTGTATTTTTTGGTACAAGTACTTTTTTTTGTACAAGAGTACTCTTTTTTACCAACAAGTACTTTTAATGTACTTTTCGGCACCAAGTACTTTTTTTGTACCAAAGTACTGTTTTTATGCCAAAAAGTACTTTTATTGGCCCAAAAACACTTTTCTATTGCACAAAGTACTTTTTTTGTACCGGAATACTTTTTTATACCAAAAAGTACTTTTATTGTACTTTTTGGTTCAAAGTACTTTTATTGTATTTTTTGGTACAAAGTACTTTTTTGTACCAGAGTACTCCTTTGTACCAAAAAGTACTTTTAATGTACTTTTTGGCACAAATTATTTTTTTTGTACCAAAGTACTTTTTTATGCCAAAAAGTATTTTTATTAGTCCCAAAACACTTTTTGTTGCACAAAGTTATTATTATTATTATTAGCCTTTAAAACAACTTGACACATATATATATTTATATCTTAGTGCCTAAGTCAGAGGCCGAAATGATCAAAGATTTCCATTCGCTTCGATCTTGTGCGCACCGTCTCCAGTCAGTCCTACCAAGCAGCGTCAGTGATTCCTCCACCTGGTCCTTCCAACGTAGTCGCGGTCTCCCTCTTTTGCGCCGTCCTTCGAGGTCCTGATAGAATACCTTTCGCGCTGGAGTTTCCTCATCCATTCTCACGACATGGCCTAGCCAGCGTAATCGTTGCACTTTGATCCGCTTGACGACATCAATGTCGTGGTATAACTCGTACAGCTCATGGTTCATCCGAATCCTAAACTCGCCGTTTACGCAAATGGGTCCATATATTTTGCGGAGTATTTTTCTCTCAAACACCGCCAGATGAGCTGCATCTGCCTGTGTAAGCACCCAAGATTCGGAGGCGTACAACAGGACCGGTAAAATTAGTACCTGGTACAGCTGGACTTTGGTAGTTCGAGATAGGGTGGTGTTTATAAAGTGCTCGCGTAGTCCAAAGAAACACCTGTTAGCAAGCACTATTCTCCGTTTTATTTCGAGGCTGACACTGTTGTTCTTGTTCATGGCGGATCCAAGGTAGATAAATTCATCCACTACCTCAAAGCAATAGTTTTCAACGTTCACGCTGCGTCCCCAACGGGTGGACACTTTGTTCGATGATACCATTAACTTCGTCTTGTCCTCATTCACTGCCAAACCCATTTTCGCTGACTCCCTTTCGACTGATGTGAAAACAGCTGTTACCTCTCGCATTGTTCGACCGATAATGTCGATATCATCGGCATATGCGAGCAGCATGTGGCTCTTATTAAATATGGTGCCAGACATGTTAACCGCTGCTTTCCTTAACACCTTCTCCATCACTATGTTGAACAGCATACATGACAAACCGTCACCCTGTCTAAGACCTCTCGTCGTATCGAATGGTGCAGATAAATCCTTGCCAATCCGAACAGAGGATTTGGTATTCGTAAGGGTACACCGGCAGAGACGAATAATCTTCGCAGGAATACCGAACTCAGACATGGCTTCGTATAGTCGATGCCTGATGGGACTATCGAAGGCAGCTTTGTAATCGACAAAGAGGTGGTAAGTGTCGATTTGCTTCTCATGGGTTTTCTCAAGAATCTGCCGTAGTGTAAATATCTGATCCGTCGTGGATTTGCCTGGTCTAAAGCCGCACTGATAAGGTCCAATCAGGTTTTCCACAATTGGCTTTAGACGTTCACACAGTATGCTAGACAGGACCTTATACGCAATGGGTAAGAGGCTAATTCCACGATAGTTTTTACACTCACTACGGTCACCTTTTTTGTAGATTGGACATAACACACTGAGATTCCAATCCTCTGGCATGCTCTCCTGAAGCCAAATGTTCTCTATGAGCTGTTGCATGCTTAAAACAAGCTCATCTCCACCCGCCTTAAACAACTCAGCTGGAAGACCATCAGCCCCAGCGGCCTTGTTGTTCTTTAGGCGGGATATGGCAGTTGTTATCTCAGCTTGGCTCGGAGGTGGACACTCAATGTTATCATCTTGGATTGGTGCACAGTCTTCATCAGCCGAGTTTTCACACATCAATAGGCTGCAGAAGTGATCTTTATATATTCTCAGTACGCTCTCGGAGTCAGTGACGAGATGACCAGTACTTGCACAAAGTACTTTTTGTATTTTTTGGTATAAAAAAGTATTCTGGTATACAAAAACAGTACTTTGTGCAATAGAAAAGTGTTTTTGGGCCAATAAAAGTACTTTTTGGCATAAAAAAGTACATTTGGTACAAAACTTTGGTACTAAGCTCGCGAGCCAACGGCCACAAAATTTCAAATGGGCTCTCGAGCCACCTCTTTTTGGGCTCTTGGCCTTTGGCTCGCGAACCGAGAGCCCATTTAAAATTTGTGGCTCCTAGCTCACAGGTAATGTGAAAAATTGTTTACGACAATTTCGGTTTTTCAGAAACCGGTTCTTTAAAAAGTTTTTTTATATAAATTATGAATAGGAATTTTCTTATCGACGTCGACAAAAACACGCAAATATTACATAAAAACGGTTTTGGGAAACGATTTCCAAAAAAACTGATTCTAAATCCAAATTTTCATAACAGGTTCCGGAAAAACATTTTTCTTTGACGTCAAGAAAATTCCAAATCTTATTTTATATAAAAAACTTTTTAAAGAACCTGTTTTCTGAAAAATCAAAATTGCCGTAACCAATTTTTCACATTACCCGTATTTTGAAATCATCGTTTCTTACTAACCGGTTCACAAAAGCCAAAAATAATAACACTATGCAACAAGAAAAAAATTCGACATCAATTTTCCCGTTTAATTTTTTTTGATGCATTATGGTCCTGCGATTACAAAAAATAGTCGAATATTTGTTTTCTATGGTAAAGTTTTCTTTTTCAAAATTTTTAAGTCAAATTGTCAATTTTTGAAAAACTTGTTTAAAAGATTATTTGTCCGAATGTATAAAAACATCTAAATTTAATGACTTCGATGTTTGTTTAACATTATTTTTTAGCCTGATTCAATATAAAGTTTGAGAGTTTTTTAAAGCTATTTTCATTTTAAAAAAGGAAATTTAAAAAAAAAGTTTCATAAAAAATTTAGACTATTTTTGTAATCGTTGGACCATAACACAGTACAACACATGATTTTTGGGACTCATTTCTGAACTACACGTGAAAGTAGTCTCAAAAAGAAGAATTTCTGGATTATTTGTTTTGTCAAGTTACATGCCATAATAATTTAATATCGATTTGAAGTCAGTAAGTATCGTATAGGGGCATTTGTTACGTTTTGACATAACTCGAGAACCACTAGTCCGATTTAGCTCAAACTAATTAAAAAAAAAAATAAGAAAAGCAAAAGAGCCTAAAACGTGACAAATTCGCATATACGATACTTACTAACTTCAAATCGATGTTATATTATTATAGCATGTAACTTGACAAAACGATTGAAGCAGAACATCTTCTCTTTGGAGCTACTTTCACGTGCAGTTCTTAGAATTAAGTCGCAAATCAATGAGCTAAAAAATGTTGTACTGTGTAATACATCATTATAACAAGTAGTAGAAATACTGATGATACTGATACTCTAGAGTCAACCAAAGAGTTCCACTTATAGTTTTTTTTTTTAAATTGTGAGTTATCTCTCTTTTGTCGAACAGGTGCGATATCTACTGAAAATTTAGTTCTTGTAATTTTACTTGGGCCCCAGCATAGATATTGCTTTTCAATGTTGTGGTACCAATACGAAGATAATTACATACAATGGTCCACTCTATATATCTACGGCACTTCAGCCTTTTTTGTTACTTTTGACCACCAAACTAATTTCACGACTTACCTGTGATAGTGGGTTCTTACGGCGCAACTCTTCATGTATGGCCTGCATGAAACCACGTACAGCAAATTTAGTACCACAATAGGGTACCAAGTTGGGCAAACCGAATAAGCCGGCGCAGGAGGACAAGGCAACAATGTGACCCTTGTTGTTTTCAATCATATCGGGCAAGAAAGCTTGTAAGACCTATACAAAACATACGAGAGGTTATTTAACAAAATTAACATTTTCTACAAAAACAGAATCCATTAAGCTTACCCAGAAATGAGACAAGACATTGATGTCATACATCAAACGTATTTCCTTCTCTGTGTGTTCCAACAAGGGATGGCAGGGCATAATACCAGCATTGTTAACAATGATGCTAACAAAGCCATGTTCCTGCTTCAGTTTTTCAGCCAAGGCAAAGATGGCATCACGACTGGTGACATCGCAACTGTAAGGCAAAAAGAAAATTAGAAGTGCACTTATTTTTCCCCCAACATCCCCAACTTACGTGTAACCGTAGGCAGTGCCACCGGCTTGTTTGACCTCCTGGACAGTTTGAACGTTGTTCTTCTCGTTGATATCGACACAAATGACTTTAGCACCTAATTTACCGTACTGCAAGGCCATTTGTTTGCCCATACCATGACCGGTACCGGTGATGAAAACAAATTCTCCACTAACATTGGTTTCAGTCTTAGGCAGGAAAGCTCTGACAATGCTCTCAATGGTGGTGAACCAGAATTTAATGTAAAAAACTATAAATTCTAAGACAGATGTGGCAATTGCAGCATAGTCGGGAGTACTGAAAGAAATGTGAGTGTAATGGTGTAAGGTAAGTAACGGTTTTGTTGTAATTATAGTTATAGGAAATTTTTGATATCCTCATGGACCATTATGCAGAATATCGGCAGTTCTGCGTCAAATCGTATGTATTATTTTTAGAGAAAATTTAAGTTGTAGACTCAGATGTATTGTGGACACTATTAACTGTTCTTGTAATATAAAAATCTAAAATAGAAAAAAACTTTTAACAATAAGTCAGGTCGACTTAGACCATCAAGGCATCTCGAAAACGTAAAGAGCGTAAGAGCATCGTTTGGTGAACAACCTAGGTAGACTCTTCTCGAAAGTGGTCTAGCGTCTTAAATGTACCTAGAACATATTTACACTTTATTCTTAACGAAGCTTTACATTTACTTTGTTGTGTCCGAAGACACAACATGTCTGTTTAAAGTTTTAACATTACTGTTAATAATGAAGTGTTAAACTATTTTTATGCATATAAATGTGTAATGCAATATTCGTTTATTACGTATGAATGTATATTAGGGTGGTCGCTAGTTATATGGAAAAAAAAGTTGCCGAATTTTGTCGGTCTGGGGTTAGCCAAAATTTGAGCACGATTGGAGTAAATTAACCCTTGCCACTTTGGGCTTAAAGTTTGTAAGCTCCTATAGCCACGTTTGGAAGGCATAACTCAAGAGTCCAATTTTGCTGAAATAATAATCTGAAACTTTAGAATTAAAATTCATTTAAACTGTTCTTATGTCATTTCGGTGCGTTATCAACAGTAAAGTACTTTTTGGCACGATTTGGTAACTATACAATAAATAATCTTTTTGGTATAATTAAAGTACTTCTTACCATATTTCAAATTTTTTTTTTGTTACAATAAAAACTAATTTTTGGTACATAAAAGTACTTTTTGGTACATAAAAAAGTACCTTTTGTCACATTTTAAGTACAAAAATGCGTCTTTAATACAACAAATGTACTTTTTGGTACAAAAAAGTTATTTTTGGCCAAATAATGTTATTTTTCGTACAATAAAAATACTTTCTGCCGCATTTGAAGTATAATTAAAAGTTATTTTTAACAATAAGTGAACCAAACTCCACTTTATAGGATATATTTGCTCCATTTGAAATTTTGTGGCACTTGGCTCGCGAGCTAAGAGCCAATTTTTAGAAAAATGCACGAAATTACTAAAAAAGTACTTTTATTGTACTTTTTGGGTAAAAAGTACATACTATTGTACTAATGTACATTTTTGTGGCAAAAAGTAATTTAATTGGCCCAAAAGCACCTTTCTGTTGCACAAAACACTTTTTTTGTAAGAAAGTACTTTTTTGTACAAGCAATGACTTTTAATGTACTTTCGGTACAAAGTACTTTTTTGTACCAAAAAGTACGTAATTAGCCAAGAAGCACTTTTCTGTTGCACAAAGTACTTTTTTTTTGTACCAAAGCACTTTTTTCTACCAAAAATACTTTTGGGCCAGTAAACGTACTTTCTGGCATAAAATTGTACTTTGGTACAATACAATATTGCCGAAAAGAAGTACTTTGTACAACAGAAAAGTGCTTTTCGGCCAATAAAAGTACTTTTTGGCATAAAAAGTACTTTCTGCCGAAAAGTACATTAAAAGTACTTTTTGGTACAAAAAAGTACTCTGTTGTACTTTGTGCAACAGATAAGTGCATTTGGACCAATAAAAGTACTTTTTGACATAAAAAAGTATTTTGGTCAAAAAAAAATTACTTTGTGACGAAAAGTACATTAAAAATACTTTTAGTTCAAAAAGTACTTTGGTACAAAAACAGTAATTTGTGCCGAAAAGTACATTAAAAGTACTTTTAGGTACAAAAAAGTACTCTGGTACAAAACAAAAGTATTTGTGCAACAGAATAGTGTTGTTGGGCCAATAAAAGTACTTTTTGGTACAAAAAAGTACTTTTGTACGAAAGAAAGTACTTTGTACCAAAAAGTACAATAAAACTTTGTGCCGAAAAGTACATTAAAAGTATTTTTAGTACAAAAAAATACTTTGGTACAAAAAAAGTATTTTGTGCCGAAAAGTACATTAAAAGTACTTCTTGGTACAAAAAAGTACTCTGGTACACAACAAAACTATTTGTGCAACAGAAAAATGCTTTTGGGCCAATAAAGAAAGTACTTTGTACCAAAAAGTACTATAAATGTACTTTTTGGTATTTTCTTACATTTGGATTTTATTTATTGACAAGGCTCGCGAGCTTCTCTTGTCCTAAAAATTGGCTCTTACCTCTCAAGCCAAGAGGTCTTTTGTAGTTTTGAGGCTCCTGGCTCGCGAGCAGAGAGCCAAAAATAGCCAGCCAGTACGTACTCTGAATGAAAGTACTTTCTGGTACAATAAAAGTACTTATTAGTGCAAACAAAGTATTTTGCGTTACAATTAACTCATAGTTAGTACTAGCATTTGACTAGATTAGCAACACTTTATTGTTTATACTCGTATCTTAAGTGTTTACATTATTATCAGCTTAATAATACGATACAGATCTGTTATTTAGTCAAAGTTAATATAATTAAATACACTTGAAGTTTTACAATTATTACCCGACTCTAATCTTAAACTTCGATTACATTTCAGACATAACAACAGAATTTGTATTTTTTTTGTTTAATTTATTTACCAGTATCAATAAAAAGCTTTCATCTTATCATAATCGAAAGTATTTTTTTATAGTATATTTTTGTTTAAATAAATGTTCGGCGATTAAAAGAAAACGTCTGCTTATCAGCCATCTTAAAATCATGCATTCACACCTAAGTAAATTAATTGATAAATAAAAACGTTCACCCAACTTCCTAACCGCCATAAGTATATACTATGTATGTTAGCTGTATACAACCTTTCGCGATGCGGGGTCATAAACAAAGTTCGAATCGCAATTTGTACAGTATGTTGTCATTTCCCTTCAAAAGTTTCATACATATGTAATTAAGCTAGAATTGTGCTTAAGTTTATTATGTTTTTTATTTGTTTTAAAAACTATAACAATGGTTTTGTTGTCATATTTCAAATATACTCTACTCTCATTATTGTTATTCTAAATATGTATATTGTTGTGCTTAAATACGATCAGCTACATTTGATATTTATCTCGAACATGAACGGAATCTAGTGTCAAAGTTCGCACAGTATCCGTCCATTGCCTGTGAATGGGTGAGCTGGTGAATGCTGGCTGGTTGGCTGGCGCTGGTATTTAAAATCAGCTTAAATGTTAAAGATCAATTTGTTTGTGGTTGTTAATGTGGTCCGAGCGTCATGGCTGATCGCCAGTTTGTCAGTCATGCAATCAAATTATAATGCGAACAAGTATTTATATGACATCTTGTCGTAATGGAATCGAGATGTTATATTGTTACTGATGTTGTTATTGTTATATCATTTTCAATGTTGCTAGAGTTACTTAGTAATAATAAATTTTAATACTATCATGATATTCATCATAATTGTTTTATGCAAATTGTGATGAGTAGAAATTTGTTAAAATTGCATAGCAACCAAAATGTTAAGTAGCTAAAAGTTAACAATACAAAAAAAAAATTGGATGCAAAGCTATTTTTAAGGTTTATAATGTGTTTTAAATATTAATAAATATTAACGAATGATGTGTCCTCGTTGGAAGCGGAATATTAGTTTAGAAAGTGATCTAGCCGTTCCTAATTAATTGAGTTGAGAGGACTTATGACTGATAGCTTCAAAGATTTTGGCATAAAAAACAACAATGGGGATTATCTGTCTGGATTACTTAAAGCGGACAGTGTCACGAGTTATTGCAATGCGTCTCCAAAAAGCTGTCGAACAAATATATTGGATACTTAACGGTAATAGGTAATAGCCAAACACACCATAACCCTGTTGCACCACATGATATTGCCATAGATTTGCACTAATCACTCACGTGTACTCGTATTACCAGTTTGTATGTTAAATCAAAGTTCAGAACAAAAATACAGAATTTGTAATTTTGTTATAAATGAAAAATTAAACACTGTATTTATTGAAATGCCAATTAGGTTTTAGTCGATGACCTTTTAAGGCAACGATTAACTTGTAATATTTTCTCTTTAATTACTACTGACATCACAAAGTTAATTACTTAAGACGTTATTACGCATTTTATATCGCATTGTAAGTCGAACAAATGGAAAAGTTATTTAGAAAATGGTTAACAAATTAATTGTATATGCAGGAAATTTACAACGATGTATGTATGTATGTGTGTACATATAAACAGAAAATAATTGCAGAATAATTTATTTATAGATGGATTTGTAGGATTGCGCCATGGTAGGAAACACAAGGCTACAAAAGATAATTTAGTATGGTACATATATCGCACTTGTCCACGGTGTCGAACGTGACCTTTGTATAGAATAAAACATATTTTAGTTTCATCTTTTACATAATTGTATAGATCGATAGTACTATCACTGGTTTTTAGTCTTTTTCAGGTGAAATATTGATTACAAAATAATGACAAAAAATGCAGCGGTTCGAACGCGACAAAAAACAGAAGTACTTTTCGAGAACATCTTAAAAAACAGCGAAACCAAAAACAATATTTTATGAATAAAAATTTTAAAATGTTAAAAAATAACAAAGCTTTCGTATCCTCTTCTTTTGATAGAATTGTCATTGTAGTTTTTTAAATTGAATTTTTAAGTTGGTTCGAATGTGATATGTTGAACGTGACATTTTGTCTAAATATATATCCATATATGGGCAATTTCATGGTTTTGTTTTATTTGCGCCATTCGGAAATTGTATAAAGTTTATATGCCACCAATTGTTGATCGCGTATGTTACATTAGAACGTCAATAAAATTAAAATACAATTATGCGGCTTACAAGAAATCAGATTGATCACGTGGTAATTGATGGAAGGCATGTCTCAAGCGTTATGGACGTGCGTGTGATGCGCGGTGCAAATATCGACTCGGATCACCACCTTGTTGCAGCCAAGGTACGCACACGATTAAGTAGAGCTAAAAACACTCGTAATCAAACGCAAAGGAAGCTAGACATCACAAAGCTGCATACCACTGAGATAGCCAATGCCTACTCCAACCAACTCTCTCAATTACTCCATACAAATCCCCCTTGTTCTGATGTTCCCGACATGCAGTGGCAGCATATTGCGAATTCTATGACCACTGCCGCAACAACCGTACTGGGTTATGAAAAACTGCCCATATGGCAGCAATAAAAGAAATTCATCTATCAGTAGCCGCACGTAGAAAAGCATTCCAGGCGCTTCGGTCTTTTGCGCTCCGTACATAGTTCGTCATACCAAGCTTACTTAACAGTTCCGTCACCTGGTCCATCCATCGGAGTTTTGGTCGCCCCCTCCTGCGCCGCCCATCGAGTTTGTTGCCGAAGTCTTTTCGAGCCGGAGCATTTTCGTCCATTCGTACAACGTGTCCAAGCCAGCGCATTCGGTCTATTTGAACGCGCTTGACCACGTCGATGTCGTTGTACAGCTCATACAGCTCATGATTTATTCGACGACGGTAATCGCCGTTCACGATGTTGGGTGCAAATATTTTGCGGAGTATTTTTCTCTCGAAGACTCCCAGAATAGATTGATCCGCTTGTGTCATTACCCAGGATTCTGTTCTGTAGAGCAAGACAGGTAGGATCAGAGTCTGGTAGAGCTGGATCTTTGTTCTTCGAGAGAGCGCTTTGTCGTTAAATCGCTTGCTTAGCGCATAGTAGCAGCGGTTTGCGATCAATACTCGTCGAGGCTGACATTATTATTTTTGTTTATGGCGGAGCCAAGGTAGACAAAATCGTCTACCACTTCAAAGTTATAGTTGTCAACGTTCACGCAGCGTCCCAGACGAGTGGACTCGTTGTTCGTTGAAACAAATAACTTGGTTTTGACCTCGTTTATCACCAGACCCACTTCAGCCGATTGCTTTTTAATGCTCGAAAAAGCCGCAGTAACATCTCGCAATCCACGTCCAATAATTTTAATATCATCATCATAGGCGAGCAACATGTGGCTTTTGTTAAATATGTTGTCATTCCTTTTTACTGCTGCTTTCCGCATGATCATCTCCATTACGATGTTAATTTTCACTAAAGACTTCGTGTCAGTCAGTGTCATCCCGCAGAGTCGAATTAGCTTTGCGGGGATACCAAACTCAGCCATAGCATCCAACAATTGGATGGATTGTTGGATGCAATTTTGCAGTCCGATTAATCATAAAGAAACTAAGACAAGTTTCAGATATTTTAATTTAATAAAATTGAAGTATTTGTCTTTACTAATACAAGTCAGAAATTTTTTTTTTAATTTTTCGACAACGGAATTTTTCTGTGGAATTGCCCATATAAAACCTTATCAAATCAATGTATAAACTGCACGTTGTTTGGACAGCGAATTAAAGACGCATACAACAACGATTACATTAGTAATTGATAACAAGAAAGTCAACCGACCACCATAGGCATTGCTCATAATCAGAGTTCACCTAGGTGTGGGGAGCTTTAAAGATTACTTTTTTTCGTTAAAAACTCGGTACATCACAAATAACACATGGTGACAAATATTTTGAAATTGTTTTCTAAAAGAATTTTCAGCAAATATGTATGATTAACCAACAAAGGAAATGTCAGTACAATATTTGAGGATGAACTTTTCAAAACTTGACTATTCCACTTTTTGTGTGTTTTCAGCAATTTGAGAAAATAGTTTTTTAAGTATGCCCCTATATATTTCACCCGAAATTTGGATGCAGTATTAAAGACGTCAATATTAGTCATAGCTTTGTATTAGGGATGCCAAACGGTAAATCCCGAAACCCGAAATTCCGGGATTTTTTGGAATTGATGAATCCCGAATCCCGGGATTTTTCGGCGAAGCTGATTATAGCTATCTAGATACAATTTTAGCAACAAGTGTGGATTGTGAAAGATGCTTTTCGGCGGCTACTTATGTTGGGAATAAAATTCGTTCAAGATTATCGGATGAAACATTACACACTACAACATTTTTCAGATCATTTATATTGGGACTTAATTCTGAGAACTGCACGTGAAAGTAGCCCCAAAATGAAGAAGTTCTGCATCATTCGTTTTGTCAAGTTAAATGGCATAAAAACTTAATATCGATTGAAAGTTAGTAAGTATCGTATAGGGGAATTTGTCACGCGTTAAGCTCTTTTGTTTGACATAATCCGAATACCAATAGACCGATTTAGCTGAAACAAATTTAAAAGAAAAATAAAGAATTACAATTCCCTTTATCTGTTCATAGAACGTTTCCCTACATAGGCGACAGTTTCACTTTTCCATTCATCAAATGATTACTCCGTGGCGTATGATTTACGTGGAATATTACTTATGATAACACAAGGGAACAAGGTATTTGTTGTTTAACAACTGAATATTGTTTTAAAGGTAATTTGGGACGCTGAATCCAAATCTGCACTCGGTTTTTTTGTATCAGCTCGACTTTTCGCGATATACCGTTATGTTCATAACTAAGGCACTTCCACTACAAATATTTAAATAACTTGAAAACGGTTCACCATATTCAATTAAAAAAAAAAACTTAAACTCGTCAACAAAATTATCTTTAATCCGTGCCTACATTGTTTTTAATTTGGCCTAGTAGTTTCAGAGATATCGTTGTAGTTTAAAAAAAAAAACAACAAATTTACAAAAAAAAAAAAAATTTTTGTTTTTTAAAAATTCATAAAAAAAATTAATGCAACACAAATCACAGTGTTTGTCTTAAAACATTTAGTTTAATATAGTGTGAATCAAATGAGCTTTATTTCATTAAAATCTCTGCACAACTTTTGATTTTGTCAACTATTTACTGAGATAACTAAATTTACAAAAATCACGATTTCCATACAGAAATAACATTTATTAATATGTTTGTGAAAGTGTAACTCGAACAAACCTTAACGGATCGTTATGAAAACTTATCAGTATTAATATTTTTCGAAACGAACTTATGGGATTGTAAATGGGCGGAATAGAACCAACCCTTCTGGTACCTCCCATACAAAATTACCTATTTTTGGATAATTAATATATCTTCGATAGCTGCCAAACAGACTACCGGAGGATATTGAAATTTGGTCAGTTTATTTATCTTGCAAAAGTAGACAAACCCTAAAAAACCCGAAACCGTTGCCATACCCCTTCTGGTACCTCCCATACAAATGACCGAACTCACCCCAATAGTCCTACATACATATCTTTTTTGTAAGTACACTGAATTCAGTCAAACTATGCGTAAGTTTTACGGTTATGAAAATATGAATCAGGAATGAATTTGCACTATATCGGATCACCCCTTCTGGTACCTCCCATACAAAATGACCTATTTTTGGACAATTAATATTTTTCCCTGAACTTCCAAATTGACAACTGCCGATTAATTAAATTTGGTCAGTTAATAAATATTGTAATAGGAGGAAAAACTATAAATTAAACTATAAATAAATTTGCAAATTTGTCATGATTTTTAAAAATACAAAATTTTAATTTTTTTGGGTAGAAACAAAAAAATTGCGAAAAATCTGTTATCACCGAACTTAGCATAACTCATTCAATTTTCAATCGATTATTATGTACATACATGTTTTAGAAAGCTATTTTAATATGATATTCAATAAAGCTAATAAAAATAACAATTTGCCCCCAACCGATTAACTTTCAGCGTGAAGAAAATTAAAATGTATAATTTTTTTTTGTATTTTTTTTTTTTTTTTGGAATAAAACAGCCGTTACTCAGTCATTTTTTTTTTGTAGTATTAAAAAATTTGATTTTTTTCCAAGGTAACAACGATATCTTTAAAAAAAAGACAAAATTTTAAAATCCGGCTTATGAAAAAAAATTATGATTTTTAGAACTATAATTTTTTGGAAAAAAGTCAAAAATACGATTAGTACCTGTAACTTAAAAATTCGAGCTGATGGAGAAAAATGGAGATTAGATTTGAAATCAGCGACCTCAAATTAGTAAAAAACAGCTATCGAATTCCAAACAACACTCAAAAAGTTCAATTTTGTTCCCTTGTGTAATCATACGCCACCATATAACAATATTACAAAAGAGCCTAAAACGTGACAAATAGATGTTAATTATAGCATGTAACTTGACGGAAATTTGCGGTCTGTTGAGTTATCTTCAATAGAACAAAGCGGCCTCACCGTTTTCAGTGTCTTTTTTGATTGTGTACTCTATGAGGTCCTTGAATCCTTTGTCCGACATTGACCAAATTTTAGTCATAGATTGATGAAATCAATGGATATACCGACTTTGGTATGCATACTATGAAATTTACATTTTCAGGATCTCAGAGAGGTCCTTAAATCCTTTGTCCGACATAGACCAAATTTCAGATTTAGTCATAGATTGATGGAATCAATGAATATGCCGACTTTGGTGTGCCTACTACGAAACTTAAATTTTCAGGATCTAAGAGAGGTCCTTGCATCCTTTGTCCGATATTGATCAAATTTCAGATTTAGTCAAAGATTGATGGAATCAATGAATATGCCAACTTTGGTGTGCCTACTATGAAATTTAAATTTACAGGATCTAAGAGAGGTCCTTGAATACTTTCACAGATTTTAACCAAATTTTAGAAATTGGTGTCATTTAAAGAGACTGAGAGATGTGCCAAATATTATTCACCTATGATAATTTCTTCTATTTTTGGCCGCTCTTTGTATGAAACGGCAACCACTGTGCGCGCGTTCTATTCTATACATATACCCACAGGGCACAGTTGAATAGAAAGGATAATTAGAATTTTAACTTTAACGCCATATGATTTGGCTTAATATTTTTTTAATTATCACAATTTATTTTATATATTTCTTATGTTTGAAATTTTTAACACTGTTAATATTGCAATATTTTAATTATTCTCAAAATTTTCCAATATTTTAATCATTTTCAGTATGTTTATCATTGCCAATATTTTCAATATTTTTAGATATTTCAATTATTTTTCTAACACTTTTATATTTAGAAATTATTTGCTACATATGTTTCAAAAAAAGAAAACAAAATTTGTTTTTTTTTTTCGAAAATTTCCAAACATTTTATCTAAAAATTTTAAAATTCTAATTCATTTCACCCATATGCATTTCCATACATTTCAGTAGTTAACCCAAATTTTATTTTATATTAGTTTGCCTATCACAAAGTATTGTCACGTACGGTATTACACGCCGAGTAGATGATACACATTTCTTATCTTAACAAACAAAAATTATTTTATTTGCCTAGTGACACATTTCTACATCGAAGTGTGAACTTTCAGTTACATTCCTGTTATAATCTCTGTATATGGGGGAGGTGGAGTACGTCATCATTATGAAGCATTTGTAAATTATCAATTTTCGAGAAACGATTAGAGGAAATTGTCAACAAATTCAAATATAACCTTTTCGGGCTTTCATTGTAAGACAGTGTAAATTTTAAAATTGCACTTGGAATGCTAAATATGTACTTTAAATGGCACAAATGTACTGTTGAATATTTTATGAATCCAACCGCACTTTAAGGAAACCCTAGAGGGTCCTTGTAACGTATTTATTCTCTCTGTGTGTGTTTGGATGGACTAACATATACATACTTGAGTTGACCGTCTGCCAACATTAATGACGTCGTCTAACAATCACACCTGAAGAGCTTCCCATATTTTAATGGAATTAAAGACAATTGTATGTCTCGCTTTGTATAGTGACAGTGATTACTGGAGTGGGCGGGCGGGCGGTGACCGGTTATTTGTAGTATTTGTAACTAATTTGTGTTTTCTTTTGATATTTGCTGCTGTTGTTGTTGTTGTTGGTGGTGTTGTGTTTTACCTGTTGCCTGTTGTTTCAGCCATTATGACAGTGTGTTGTTCGCTGTTTGTCCGTATGTTCTTAATATCGAAACCGCCGTTAACCGCTAAATGCTTTGTACTAGAACCGAATGTGGTAATGGTGGTGAACCGTTGACTACCGTATCCCAATATCAACTGAATGATTTGAAAAACTGAACTCAATGTTTTCTCTAGTACTAGAGACGGGAGTACATGTACATTTTTTATATTGCTGCTTTTTGTTGTTGTAATTTTTTGGTTTTACTACTCGTACACGGGGCGGCATATATGCGAGCTTTTTCATTTCGATTTGTTGTAGTAATGTTTTTTTTTCTAAAATAGAATTTCTGCTACTGATAACGTTCAAAAAGCGTCGCGATATGTGTCGCTCACTCCTCGATTATGATGTGTGATAGTTTTCATTTTGTCTAAATCTAGAACTGAACATGTAAACACGCACTCGTAGCACAGATGTGCTATTGCTCGATCAATAGAATAGAAATATACAGAGTAAAATATTCTCAAGAATTCTCCTCATCTCTCAGGAGATCTTGAACTGGATTCTGTTATCGTGACATGAAACAATGAATGGATTTATTCGATAAATGTTTTGAAAAAAATTTGTACGCATAGCAGTCAGAATTTATTCGCTGATAATGACGTCAAACTGGGAGAACATCTGTATTTTTTGCAACATTGGTAATAGGGGTATCTTTTTGTCTAGAAGGGGAGAATATTTATCAAGAGTTTTCATGAAGTGACCATCAACGGGATGTTTAACACATGGGACTATGACACATATGATAATTGCAGTGCGGATCTCAGTTCCTCTCTCTTTTAGGGCGCCGAATACCATAAGTATGCTAACGCTTCTTTAAGATGATTGAGCTATGTCCATCTGTCTGGCTTAGGGTGGTCGCAAGTTATATGGGGAAAAAAATTTCAGAATTTTGTCGGCCTGACCGGGCGAAAATGATAAGTTTGCAGATTTTGGGATAGTCAAAATTTGAGCACGATTGGAGTATGTTTAGCCATGCCGCTTTGATTGTAAAGTTTTTAAGCCTCTATAGCCATGTTGGGGAAAATCCGAAATTTAAGAATTATAATTCCATATATATATTCCATGTTCATATATAATTTCTCTGCAAAATCAACAGTTTCGCAGTTATAAAGAATGTATGAAAAAAATTAAAAATTTGTCAATAAAATGCATAATTGAAAAAATTTAATTTGAAAATTTATATGAAAAATTCAAATATGTTTTTAAATTTTTTATAAATAAATTTATGAAAAAAAATTCAAAATTTGCCTTAAATATTCAATTAAATTTTTTACATTTTTCAATTTTTTTTTCATAAATTAATTTATAGCTGCCAAACTGTTGATTATGCAGAGAAATTATTTATAAACATATTAAAGATATTTTAATTCTTAAATTTCCGATTTTTATTTCAGCAAAATTTGACTCTTAAATTTGTCCTCTCAAAGGTGGTTATAGAAGCTTAAAAACTTTAAGCTCAAAGCGGCATGGGTTAACATTAGGGATGCCAAACGGGATTGATTTTGATAAATCCCGGGATTCGGGACTTTTCGGGATACTGGAATTATCCGGGATTTTTTTTAAAATTTTTTTTAGCAAGTGATTTATAAGACATAAGTTATTACAGTTTTTTATTGATTTAAGTAGTTTCTTAAAAAGATTAAAGCACCTAACACAGTACAACATATGACTTTGGGACTTAATTCTGAGAACTGCACGGGGAAGAAGCCCCGAATAGAAGAAGTTCTGCATCATTTGTTTTGTCAAGTTACATGCCATAATTAATATCGACTTGAAGTTAGTAATAAAGGCCTGCAGCGTTCCATTCATTCTACTTGTACAAACAGATAAAACAAGTAAGAACCTGATATTATCGGTACAAATACAACAAAGAGTAGAACAAAACATGTGCTCATGCGTTTTGGATTGAGTAGATCGCGTATCATCTCTTTCTCTGGCTCTCATTGTAGTGAAACTTTTTTTCTCTTTATCTGTTCCACTCAGTGAAGTAACTGTTGTTCCTCTTTTTTAAATGGATATATCCATTTAATATAGATATTCCAGATCGTACGCTTTGCGTTGATGATGTTTTCTTACTTTTTTTATTCTTTTTATAAAAAGTAATGGTGTAAGTTTCATCTGTGGCAAATTTTAACAAAAAAGAAAACAAAATTATCGCTCTTTTTTCTTTATGCTTGCAGCTTCACGCTCTCCACATATTCCAAGCACAGATAACAAGAATACCGATATATCTGTTTGTTGTGTATGTAATCATACAAGTATTTTTGATACTTGGTACTTTCACTCTCTCATACCTATTCTATCGTTATCTAAAAGAGAAATATTCCATACGCACTCAATCCAAAGAGAGCGAAACAGATACAAGCAGATATAGGCAGATATACTAAACACAACAAGTATGTTTGGATGGTTCTTTGCAGACCTATAGTTAGTAAGCTCTTTCGTTATACAGTTATATGGTGGCGTATGAATATCATAAGTAATATTCAACATAAATCATACGCCACGGACTACAACAGTTTTACTGTAACTGCTACAAAATAAACCCAGTTTAAAATCATTTGATAAATGGAAAAATGAAACTGTTGTCTATGTAAGGAAACGTTATATGGACAGATAAAAGGAATTGTAATTCTTATTTTTTTTGTTTCAGCATAATCGGACTATTGGTTCTCGAGTTATGTCAAACAAAAGAGCCTAACACATGACAAATTTCCCCTATACGATACTTACTAACTTCAAATCAATATTAAATTATTTTAACATGTAACTTGACAAAACGAATGTAGCAAAACTTCTTCATTTTGGGGCTACTTTCACATGCAGTACTTAGAACTAAGTCCCAAAATAAATGAGCTGAAAAATGTTGTGCTGTGTAATGTTTCATCCGATAATATTGAACGAATTTTATTCCCAACATAAGTAGCCGCTGAAAAGCATCTTTCACAATCCACACTTGTGGCTAAAATTGTATCCAGATAGTTATAAGCAGCTTCGCCAGAAAATACCGGGATTTATTTATCAAAACCCCGGGATTCGGGATTCATCAATCCCGAAAAATCCCAGGATTTCGGGATTTCCCGTTTGGCATCCCTAGTTAACATACTCCAAACTCAAACTTTGGCTATCCCAAAATTTGGGAAGACATCATTTTGGGGTGGTCAGATTTTTGCGGTCCCCATAGTCTGCCTGGATGGCTGGTGGGCACGATAACTTGAGCAAACCTTCACTGATCGTAATGATCAGTCAGATTAGTAAACTTTTAAAAATATGTAAAACTACAGAAAACCTAAACATTTGCCACAACCTTTCTGGCACCACCCATACAAATTACCTAATTCACCGTTATATTTATGCATGCATACATATTAGGTTGGGTCAAATAGTATGGAGTAAAAAAAGAGCACCAAGCGGTTATCAAAATCACAATCTACGATGAATTCTAATAAGAATTACTCAAGAAATTAACTATAAGAAGATTTACTCAAAAAACCAAATTCGGGCCGGTTTTTAACGAAAAACTTTTCTCTGAGCCTCCCTTAGGGTGTGAAGATAGAGGGTAGGTATGTTCGAGAAAATGTTAAGAAGGAAATACTAGTGAAGGCACAATGGCAGCGACATGAGCTGATTTCATAAAAAAAAATATAAAAATAAAAAAATTGTACGGGGACTAGGTTTACCGAAAAAATCGATATTGGAATTTTGGTCGATCTGACCCATCAAAAATGCAAATTTTGGGAAAGCCAAAATTTGAGCACGATTGGAGTATGTTAACCCGTGCCGGTTAGGGCTTAACGTTTTAACCTCCTATAGCCTATATTGGGCCATATTGGGGAGGCATAACTCAAGAACAGCTATTCCAATTTTGCTGATTTAAAAATCCGAAATTTAAAAAATTACTTTGATCTGTTCATATATATTTTCTCTGCATAATCAACAGTTTCGCTGTTATAAATAAGTTTATGATATATAAAATAAAAAATTTGTCTAAAAAATTCAAATTGTATTTTTTTAATTTTGAATTTTTTTTAACCAAATTTTTAACTTTTTTTCATAAATTTGAGCACGATTGGAGAAAAAATCAAAATTTTTTGGGTTTGTTCGCTATGGTTTAGAGATGGTTTAGAAAAAAATTTCATGAACTATCAAAGGTATGAAGAAGATATTTGGTATATGTATATGTTGTTCGTACAGTTAGAATTACAGCAAGGGTGGAAGTGGCGCCACGCCCCCTTTTCAAAAATCGCTTTGACGGCTTTTCTAAAAGACCGATTGATACGAAAATTGTACCTGTTGATAGTCCCTGACTATAATTGGTTGTGATTGGATAAAGGGGAATGACACCGCCCATACACCGAGATAGTTAAAAAGGATATATCTCATAAACTGTCAGAGGTATGAAGATGACATTTTGTATATATGTTATTGGTACAGTACGAATTACAGCCAGAGTGGAAGTGGGCTGTGCCACGCTCCAGTACAACTGGAGAGCGGCATAAAGGGGCCCATACAACTGGCCCATACAACTGGAAAGTTAAAAAAGCTATATCTCATGAACTATCATAGGTATGAAGATGAGAAGATGGTATATATGTTGTCGGCACAGTAGGAATTACAGCCAGGGTTGAAGTGGGCGGTGTCACGCCCCCAATTGACCTATTAATACGAAAATTTTAAAAATTGGTACTGATGACCTGTTGATAGTCCCTGGCTATACTTGTTTGTGATTTGATAAAGGGGCGTGGCACCGCCCATACACCGAGAAAGTTAAAAAGGCTATATGTCATAAACTATCAGAGGTATGAAGATGAGATTTGGTATATATGTTTTTGGTACAGTACGAATTACAGCCAGAGTGGAAGTGGGCCGTGTCACGCTCCTTTTAAAATAAACCAGTACAACTGCCATAGTAATACACTGGAGAGCGGAAATTATACGCTCCACTGTATACTTAGAAGTCTAGCCACGCCCCTTCTGGTACCTCCCATACAAATGTACCTTTACGCCCACTTTAGAGATGGAGTAATAATATCAATAAATCCAACGCGATCGTACCCAAATTCTGTATTTAGTAAAACTATATAAAAAACTGGAAGTCTAGCCAGGCCCTATCTGGTACCGCCCACTTTACAAATTGATTAATATTATTAATAGACCGAACGCGATTGTTCCCAAATTCTGTATTTAGTACAGCTAAAGCAGTATAAAGGTTTGGAGCAGAAATCTGGAAGTTTAGACACTCCCCTTCTGGTATCGCCCATACAAATGTACCACTCTGCCCACTTTAGAGATGAAGTAATAATATCTATACACTTGAAACGATGTTGCCTAAATTCTGTATTTTGTTAAGCTATAACAGGACAACTGGATGTCTAGCCATGCCCCTTCTGGTACCTCCCATACAAATGTACCACTCCGCTCACTTTAGGAATCGAGTAATAAAATCAATATAATAGATTTTTTTTTGTTTTACTGAGGGTATATGTTAGTCGGGTTGCCCGACTGAAACTTTCTTACTGGTTTTGATCCTTAGCGGAAATGTTTCCGAATAGTGAAGGAAGTGTTTTTCGCCCTACATACATACAAAATCTGATCTACATGTCGGCACTATAAATATGAATTTTCTGATGAACTTTTTACGTTCGTCATAAAGCCTACGATATTTAGCATTTGAAACAATAAAACTTCCTAAGTTAACTTCCACGTTAAGGACTTATTTGAAATTAGTTATATAAGTTACTAAACTCAACATATTATTGTCGAGTTTAAGAAGCGTTTTGAAAGTACTTTGAAGACCTACAAATATATAAATTAGCGTTTATATACCTCTAAGGACTGTATGAAAATTCTGTAAAATATACTACAATTTGTTATGCAATAGCGAAGCATTGCCGGGACCACTAGTTTTTAATAAAAACCTTTTTTAAATGTTAAAAATCTTTTACTATTAATATTTTGTATTTATAGGTGAAACATGAAAAAACCGGGAGGTTTACCCCACCCATTCGAAATAATAAGCTCTTTTAAGTTTCTGTGCGAATTAATTAAAGTCGTTGTCATTGATATTTAGTTGGTACCGTAAAAGATCTTTTCGGTACCTTCATACAAGATGACTATATGTTTGTATGTAATTTCATTTAAAAAATCGGTTTATTTCAATAACTCGACAGTTAAACATGTCACACAAAGGTTGAGGCTATTTATCAGTCAATTCCCTGAATAACTATTCTGTAGTGGTGTCCATACATGTAATTGCCAATTGCTTTATTTATGGCTGACGGCAATTCGCATCGTCCCTAATATTGCAGATCGGAGTACTAGACCGAACAATTTAAAAGTTAAAATTGTTAGAGAAAAACTACAACAACTGCAACAAACTTTTAAATACTAATATAAAAATCGTCTTAAACAAAGATTGAAAGCTTATTCTTTATCATAATGATCTAGAGCGTTATTGTCGCGGTTCGCCTTCACACACTCACGCGCAATTTTCATTTCACTGTCAAGGCTATTTCCTTCTATTGAAAATATTTATTAATACAACTTATGTTAGGGTGTTAGTTATTTCACGGCGTTATCAATAAAATATATGTTCACTTCGTAGAGGGCACTAAAATATGCGAACTTTGCGCCTTCGCAAAAATTGTTTTATCTAATCGTGTAAAAGTCGTATCATTTCGGTTTCACAGATTGCCACTTGCACTCTGACTGGACTGACTATAGCCAAGTAGTATGTATATAAAAAAACAACAGCAAATATAGTAATACAACAACATTAAACACACACTAAAAATATTAAAGCTTCATTTTTGTTGGCGTTTTCGTCAAGTGTTATTACTTAATGTACAGCAATAAAAGTAAATGAACTTTGCATTTGTTTCTCTAATTTTATAATCGGAACTGTGGCCGGTAACCCATGATACATGAGCGGATTAGCTTAACAACCTCCTCGATGAATGTACTACAATCAACAATAGAGATGACTCCACCCCCACCCTCTTGGCGGTAATGATCTTATGATATGATATTATTCTCATTCGAATATCAACAAATATGCAGCAGCGTCATGTGGGTGATTACTAAATTGCGAGCATCTTCTAAATGTACATAAACACATATCTTGATATTGTTTCTGTCATCATCGTCATCATTATCATTTGGGGCTGCATAGAAAATTAGCTAAATACTAGAAAGCTATTTAGTGTGTGTCTGTATAAGAGTTTATTAACAAGTTGCTTCCAGCTGTTTATTATGAAGGAGTATGAATGGCAAAAAAAAAACAACTGAATTATTATCTAGTGATTAATGTTTTACGACACAAACCATTAGTCGGACGGTCGGTCGGTCAGCACAACGTTTAATGTTATTAAAAATAATTATTTGTGCGTGTGTATGTGTGTGTGCAAACATGTCATTATTATTCACATAATGTTTTAATAATCATGCTACTATACCTCTTTTTAAAACATTTTAAGATGCAATTTGCAATAGTGGGAAACACGAGTTTAAAATATGAATAATTCGAGGAAACTGTTAATGAAGCAAGGGTCAGGTTCAGCATCAACTCTATTGGTTATTTTTTGGCACTGAATATAGCATTCACTTTGCTTAGTTTGCAAAACTACTCCCAAAGCCGGATTTAATTACCGGTTAAGCATTTATCGCGGCTTCTGATGAATCGTTTTGGGAATAAAAACCCTATCTTTAAGGAATTGCAAGTAATTTTTACTCTTCGAGTTCAAGTAATTCTACCTGCAGTCTTGGGGCAATATATCGTTTTATAGCTTTTTAAAAGAAAAAGATAAATATCATATAACATATCTAGATGGATTGACCTGTTATATAAGAAATATGGCATATTTCACTTTTCGTCTGATTTTCCTTAAATTTTTACCACTGGGCAATTCCATGGGGACGGGTGTGACCATGTTACTTACATTTTTGGTTATAATTCATAAATTTAAATTTATTATGTTCAGCTTTAAAACGTTTAACAGGTAGACACTGAAAGAACTTGATTTCTGCTCAGAATGACCATTAGAAGACAACGACGGGTGTAAACTTAGGAATTTGAGCCTTTGCAAAATTATGACTCATGTTAAATTCTGTAAAATTTTTCACAATTATTGTGATGTAGGTAATTGTTTATATTATTTTTGATTGTGTTAATTACTTACTGTTCGCAAAAAACTACTTTTTCTTAATAAAAAAAAAATTTTTTAGAAAAAAAAAGACCTTGGTGTGACCTAGTAAAATAAACTTCAAAAGTAAGAAGAAATTAAAGTCGTTATAGAGTTCAATTATATAACAAACATAAAGGTAAACATATAAGAAAATAATAAGACATTATATTTATTCGTTATCAGTACTATCGAATACATCATCATTAGAGTGGGTAAATTTTTTTCTACTGCCAACCGGTTATCAAAATCCTAATCTACGATAAATTCTAAGAAAATTTGTCCAAAAAACCATTGGTCTAAACCCAAAATTGAGCCCCCGGTTATAACCGAGAAACTTTTCGTATTGGGGAAAAAATCCACAAGCCCCGCAACTGCACCGGAATCACCACTAGAGGGTTCATTTTCCCCCAAACATACCTTCCTCCCATTTTCAAACCCTAAAAAGGGGTTTCAAGACAAAAATCCAATTTTTATAAAATTTGCTCTCGCCGCAGCCCCTAGAGGAGTAAAATGTATGAACGACCCTCAATACTTTTGCAACCCCAACAGTTGCTCAAAACAAGGTAGCTCTATTTTCAACTCATACAATTTTTTTCAATTTTTATATTTTTAAATAAGCTCCAGCCGCTCCCATGGTGCCTTCTAGAGGGGTAAAATGTATGACCGACCCCCACTAGTATTTCCCTCTTTACATTTTTCTCTAACCTAACCTACCCGCTATCTTAACACCCTAAGGAGGCTCTTATACAAAATGCACTTACATATGTATGTACTGGCATTTACCAAAAACATTTCATGTCAATCATATTAAAGAGAACCCAAATATTGTGTTTGTTATGGCTTATGGCAGTTTTCATTTTTTACCCAAGGACGGGTGTGACCAAATTTTTTCTGTAACTAAATACTCAAATATTTAAATAAATGTTCACAAAATTTCACTATATTATTAATTTCACTTACATTGTAAATTATTGGAAATTATTAATGTATTATCAGGTAAAGTAACAATTTTATTAAACTTTTGTCATACTTACGGGAACGGGTGTGACACAAAATTTGTATATTCCTATTTACTCATAAAATTATTATTATAAAACATACAAAGCCGAATCCTTATGAGAAAGCAAACAGAAGTTTTGTCTTTCCGGAGAAAACAGTTTTTACTTCTAAAGATAAATGGAATATTAGAAAATGTTAATATAAGTCGTAACGTATAAAGGTGGAGATGAGAGCGTTCGTCTTATGCTCATTTTAAACTGTTGCCAAATTGATAAAAATAATTACAAAATATAATTTTTTCAACTGTGCTGTTTGTTGGTTTTAGTCGATCGTATTGATTATATATCAATTTATGTTAGTGTATCAAATAATACATCAAATTCGGATAAATTCAATGTCACGCACTAGGATGACGCGTTTCGAACTCCACGAGTTCATCTTCAGTCCCCTTTGTGACGAACTGATGCACAATAGTAAATTTTTTTCCATTTCTGTATAATTGTCGTTCTTCCGTACATATTAATTGACCGATTTTTGTTTAAAATAAGGAATTATATTTTTTTCTGTATATGGCCGTTTTACGTGGAATTGCCCATATATAATATTAAAAATTCAGCGATGTAATCTACAGTAATGCTATTTTTTAGTATTGGAGAATATTTTTTATGAAAAAAATTTTTTAATTGTTGTTTTATTGATAAGAAAAGTAGATTCAAAAAGTACTTTTATTGCACCAAATAGTACTTTTTGTACCAAACTGCTTTGATTGTGCCAAAGAGTACTTAAGTTGTAATAAAAAACACTTCCACTGTACAATAATTTTGTTTATTTTACCAAATCTCCATTTATTGTACCACAAAGTACTTTCGTTGTAACAAAAAAATTATTTCTAACAAAAAGCAAGTATTAAAAAAATCTTTAAAATGTAACAAGAAGTACTTTAAATGTACCAAAAATTAATTAAATTGTATCTAAAAGTACTTTAATTGTACTAAATCTCCTTTTATTGTAACAACAAGCACTTTCAAAAAGTACTTTTATTGTGCAAAAAAAGTACTTTAGTTGTTACAAAAAGTACTTTCATTGCATCAAAAAGTACTTTTATTGTAATAATAACATAAATATAGTCTTACAACTTTACATTTTACAAGCAATTGTATCAATTAACACGTAGTTCTCCTAAACTTTGTGGAATTGTATCTCTTGTACTAGAGTAGAACGAGTTCAGATATTCTAGCCGGGCGATAGTTGATTTTTCCTTTGAACTAGTTTGGAACTTCTTCCAAATGGTTGATCAGAATAGTGCTATTCTAGAAAATTTTTACTAGTACTCTAAGTAAGGTACGAAAAAATCTTGTACGATGCATAGTGGTCCTTTTCCCTTATCTAGCGTAACGAAATTAAAATATTCGACCTTCGAAATCAACCAAAATTTAATTTCCCGACTATAGGCAACTGCTCATTTAGCAAATCGATAACTTCCAAATTTACAAATTCGCTATAATTGTTTAACTGTCCGCTTTCAAACAAATGTCAAAACAGCTGCAAAAAAACATTTTGGTGCGTTTTTAAAAGTGCGCAGATTGTGCTGAAAAATTAAGAAAACTCATATTGCTAAAAGTTTTTTGGACCGAACTTAAACTTCTGTAGTGTAAAACTAAGTTAGCCGGTATCGGCGGGTGAAGAGACTATTCTTTTATGTTAATATGTTTCGTCTACTTTGTGAAATGCCCAACATCTGCTGCTTTCAGTTGTTTTTGCTCACTATGCACCGGTTTTTTTAGTAAGGCAGTCCGAGTCAGAGTGGTGTATGGACTCGAAATAATTTAATAATATAATTTAATACGTCTACAAATTAAAAAAAAATAAAAACAAATCTTTTTTCCTTCTTGTTATATTATTTTAGATAAATTTTTATTTTGACGAAAATTGTATTATTTTTTAAGTTATTAATTTCGTTACGCTAAATTAAGCAAATGGACCACTGTGCGACGTTCATAATACCTTTTAAAGTAGGTGAAAAATACGATAATATAATTAAATACAACAATTGAAAAATATATTTTGTTCACCTAAAAGTCATTCGAATTATTTGTTTTTTGCTTTCGGTAAAATTTCGAAATATATCTTATGAAATTATATCAAAATTCTCTTATTCTTATTCATCAAGTAATCTTTAATCGGTTCAAAATACCATAGTTCTAGTTCCAAGTTCATTTTGGAAGTAGTTCAGAATTCCATACTTTTGATTAAATTTGACGATTCCCTACTGGGAAATAAAAATAAAACTTAAATGTTGTAAAAAATACATTACTTCAACAATATAAAAGAATGTGTAAATAGAAATTGCATCGGAATACTCATGTTTGCATTACACAGTATTATCTGTGTTAAAATATTATCTTTCAAGCCCTAAAAAACACTTTTGTCACACCCCTAGTAGAAAATAAAATGTTCTTCTTTATATACAAACTTAGCTGTAGTACCGAGAACTATCTGGGCTCCATGCCCACTTTGTCACGAGCACTCCGCCCACTGACCGAAATTAAAATCGGACACGTTGTGCTGCTCCTACTTGTACCTCCTATCAAATTTAACTAATTATACCATCACCCTTAGGGATGAGGGTATATATCATTTGATACGACCCAAAAGTGTAACACATAGAAGGAGTCACTTCAGATACTAGGTTTCTTAGAACCAAATTCGATTCATGACTTTTTAAGTCATTTGAGACATGTCCGTCTGTCTGTCTGTCTGTCCGGCTGGTTCGCACGATAACTTTCGAAAGACGCAACCAAATGTCTTGAAATTTAGCACGAGTTAATATTTCCCCAAAACTACTTACGGTATTGCAAATGGGCTACATGGCTCCGCCCCTTCTGGTATCTCCCATACAAATACATCATTCCGCCCACTTTAGAAATCGAGTTATAATATCAATACACCCAACGGGATCGTACCCAAATTCTGTACTTAGTAAAGCTATTACAGGATAAAGTTTTGGAAAAAAAATTGGAAGTCTAGCCACGCCCCTTCTGGTACCTCCCATACAAATTCACCTTTCCGACCACTTTAGATATGGAGTAATAATATCAATAAATCCATCGCGCTCGTACCCTAATTCTTAATTTAGTAAAGCTATAGCAGGATACAGTTTTTAAAAAAAAAAACTGAAGTCTACCAAAACCCCATCTGGTACCTCCCACACACATCTGGTACCGCCCACTTTAGAAATCGATTAATATTATTATTAGAACTACCGCGGTTGTGACCAAATTCTGTATTTAGTAAAGTTCAAGCAGGATAAAGTTTTGGAGAAAAAATCTGGAAGTCTAGACACGCCCATTCTGGTACCTCCCATACAATATCTATATGATAGCAATTTTTTTATTTTTCTGAGGGTGATGGTATATGTAAGTCGGGTCGCCCGACTGAAACTTTCTTACTGGTTTTACATTAAGGTAAACATATTTAGGTAAGTACAATTTGACATAAGTAACTCTATATTTTCGTATGAAAAAGTTCGTTACTAGCGTTTACACTTAATCATTTGGAATGTACTGATCATACTGATCAACGATTTAAATTAAAATCTAGATATTAAAAAAATGTAATTAAATTGTGCTATAAGCTTTAAGTTCATTCAAACATTGTTCAATTCAATGCATTGTAAATGTCGAAATAAAATCATATTACACATGATATATTGTATGTATTTTATGCACATTTTCAAGTAAAACAACATTACAACACTGTCTGGAATGCTATTACTACATAATGAGACAGGTAAATTGCTACTTTTATTAACGGTCACCTATCTATCATCAAACATATACAAAATACTCGTATAAACAAGTATGTATTTAATACAATAAGTATGATTTAATATGCGCTTTTTTGTATTTAATACTTGTATTACAAACATTCTGAATCATTAAATAACAAACAGTTAAAAAAGAAATTTATAAGCTAGTATAAAATACTTGTTTGTACTAATCTTCGAACTTATCTAAAGCTTTTTCGCGAACAGCACCCAGCAAAGCTTATCAGATTTAGAGCACTATTAGTGTTTCATCGTGAGTTGGAGCTAAAAAAAAAACAATTGTTTTTGAACTGCATTTCAATGGCTGGCATAATTTATGATCATCGCCTCATAAAGGTTCAAAGTTTATCAGTGACTACTCACTTGGAGGTACACATGTGCTCAAGCTTTTCCAAAAATACATACAATTTGTATTGTTGATAAGTTGCAGAGAACAAGATGGTAACAAAAATCATAAGACATATGCGTTTTTGAAATTATTCATACATTTACTGATCCATACAGTGGTAAAAACAATATTTTATGGCTGATGTTTGTATTTTTGAGCAAATTGTACAAGCTCCATGGTCAATAGAAAACGATCACTTATTTGAGAATAAGAGACAAATATGATGGTCTCACAACCAGAGTATGGTCTCTTTCTCAATTAATTCGCTCATTTGCTATTATCACCTTTAGACTAGTTTTTTATTTTTTTCTTAAAAAAAAGAAAACTTTAACCGTCTTATCAATTGTAATTTGTACCGATTTATATTAATCTAACGATTAAACTTCAATTCATTTCATATCTTTGCTAGCAACACAAAAAGTTGTTTATTAATGCTCATGCTGACTGTTTAACCCACCGGCTTTTCTGTCTACGGTGGTATTATGGATGTAAACACTGCCATTAGAGGAGGTACCAGGGTTGTTGTTATGACAGACACGTAACACGTATGACACCGGCAATGACTTTCAGAAACTTCAAATAGCAACAAAGAAAAACGACAATAACGAATCTAATAAAATATTTATTCTGTAACTATAATTATACAATGATCGTAGCTTGATAATATAATCGTCGTACTCAATAGTATCTGGAGAATGACCAACCAGTTTATATTTGTAGCGTAGAGAAAAACGATATAATTGCACTATCGGTGGGTAAACACTGACCAAAAGCTTCGATTAGCAGCGGTTGAGCAGCCACGGTGCCCATAAAGTCTTCCAAGGAAACCTGCAAGTTATCGAAAAGAAAAAAAAATAAACAAAAAAAAGGTTATATATTAGAATTGATTACGCTAATAGTCTAAGTCAAGCTTATCCGGAAACCCAACTATAGCTTGTCGAAAATCTATTTTATCTTTTAAAAGAAAACACAAATAATGTGAAAAAAATAAACAGTACAACACTTGATTTCGGGACTTAATTCTGAGAACTGCACGTGAAAGTAGTCCCAAAAAGAAGAAGTTCTGCAGCATTCGTTTTGTCAAGTTACATGCCATAATAATTTAATATCGATTTGAAGTTGGTAAGTATCGTATAGGGGAATTTGTCACGTTCTAGGCTCTTTTGTTTAAGCTCTTGTACTTAATGGCAACAAATTATCATTTTTGCGGTTTTTAAGGCACTGGATACACTTTTTTCAGGTAGGTTGGTTTCGTTTGTTTTTTTCTATTCAATATTCCTGCAATTTTGATTCAAACACAAAAGAGGTATTCCGTACGGTATACCGAGATATAACCGTGCTCAAATATAGAAAAAGTGTTAAAAATTCACCTTGAGCGAAACAAATCGTATGGCCATTTAATTATTAATGCAGCCAACTTGACAAAACGAATGATGCAGAAGTTATTATTTTTGAGGCTACTTTCACATGCAATGCTCAGAACTGAGTCCCACAAAATGTTGTACTGTGTTAGGTAACGACTTAATTTTTACCGAAAATTGGAATTGATATAATAGGTTGTCAAAAAAGTCTTGCGGTATTTTTATTGAATTTTCAATTGTTCATAAAATTGGTAATAATAATGCGATTTAAATATATGCGCCATTTTGTTCGATGACGACTTCCCAACGAGATGCCAACTTCATAATGCCCCTCTTATATAAGCTCGCTTCCCTATTGTCAAAAAAACTCGGAGAGCCAATTTTCACAGGACTCTCTTGTGGCCAACTTCCGATTACCAAGCTCGTTCGCCATGGACAAAAATAGGTGGTAATCACTTGGTGCGAGATCCGGACTATACGGTGGATTCAAAAGAACCTCCCATCCGAGCTCCCGGAGCTTCTGGCGCGTCACCAAAGATGTGTGTGGCCTGGCGTTGTCCTGATGGAAGACAATTCGGCCTCTGTCGATCAAAGATGGCCTCTTCTGCATGAGTGCTGCATTCAAGCGGTCCAGTTGTTGGCAGTACAGGTCTGAATTGAGCGTTTGGCCATAGGGGAGCAGCTCATAGTGGATGATTCCCTGCCAACCCCACCAAACACACAGAAGAACCTTCGTGGCCGTCAATCCAGGCTTGGCCACCGTCTAGGCAGATTCACCGCTTTTCGACCACGACCGTTTGCGCTTCACGTTGTCGTAAGTGACCCACTTTTCATCGCCAGTCACCATCCGCTTCAAAAACGGGTCGATTTTGTTTCGATTCAGAAGCGATTCGCATGCATCCATACGGGCAAAAATGTTTTTTTGCGTCAAGTCGTGTGGCACCCATACATCGAGCTTCTTTTTGAAACCAAGCTTCTTCAAATGGTTTATAACGGTTTGATGACTCATGCCCAGCTCTTGGCCGATGCTGCGGCTGCTACTATGCCGGTCTCTTTCGATCAATTCAGCGATTTTATCGCAATTTTCGACGACAGGCCTTCCGGACCGTGGCGCATCTTCGATCACCTCTGCACCAGAACGAAAACGTTGAAACCATCGTTTTGCGGTGGAAATGAAAACTGTATCGGGTCCATAAACTGCACAAATTTTATTGGCAGCATGAGATGCATTTTTGCCTTTATCGTAGTAGTACTGTAAAATATGCCGCATTTTCTCTTTATTTTGCTCCATGTTTGCGACGCTATAACTCACGAACGACTAAAAACAAACAACAATAAATCAAACACGCGTGCGCGTTAGCGCGTGAAAAGAGCTTTCCAAAAAGCTCTAGCGTGAACCGATGCGACGAATACAACTAGAACTACGCGCTTGCAAAGACAAGCTTGCGAAAATACCGCAAGACTTTTTTGACAACCTTAATTTACACATTATACTTGTGCTACATTGCCGACCTTACCTTTCCATCCTTATCGATATCGAATTTCTTCAACACAATCTCCACTAAATCTTTGACACCCTCATCGGGATCTTCATCTTGTGGCTGTTTAATCAGACAATTCCTCAACAATGTAAACATTTCATCTTTGGTTATGAAACCATCACCATTTAGATCATAGACACGAAAACAAAAAGCGGCTCTTTCACTTGGTGTACCACGTAGGAATATCGATAAACCCAAGAGCCATCCTTCTAGACGTAGGGGAAGACCTTCGTGTGCTTTATCCCAACTGCAGAATATGCGTTCCATTAATATCTCTTCGGTGACAATGTCAAATGTACTGTGCAGTAATTCACGGAACACAATGCGATCAATGCCCTTTTGAAATAAATGGAGGAAGAAAATTAGATTAGAATTTAAATTACATACATATATACTTAAACAGTAATATTGTCAAGAAACTCAACCGAATAGTTATAATGTTACAAAAAAAATTCACCTAAACTTTTGTAACATTATATATACATAATATATATCATCATATGATGTGAAATTCCCCAACTTTTTAAAGACCAATTTTAGTAAATTAGAAATATAAATAATATGTCATAAATAAAGATAATTTGAATTGTAAAATGCAGAGTAAATGCTTCCTTGTAGATTGATTAGTTTTTTTGAATCCTCTGTATAACACTGTAAGACAAATTAAAACTTTTGGCCTCACCCATGATCAAACTGACCAGATTCTGAAAATATAGCTCAAAAAAAAATATACGTATCTTCCAGTTTTTCTAGATCAACTCATTTAAGATTTTTACGAGCAATTTAATTTTTGGAGGGAAGCTCCCATACTTCGACTACTTTCTGTTCGCAGAACTCTGCGAGTTGTTAACAGATTTTGATGAACTTTTTTTTAATGTTTTTCAAATGGCCAGGAGCGGGTTCTGACGAAGCCAAAATTTGAAATTGTCACAAATTAAATTTGTCACACATTTAATTTGTCAACAGATTTTGATTAACTTTTTTTATATTTTTCAAATGGCCTGGAGCAGGTTCTGACAGAACCCAAAATTAAAATTTGTCACAAAACAATTATCACAAAAATTATAATAGCAATTTTTTCATGTGTAGGGTTGCTTAGTCATAAAACATATATAGGTATATGCTGGCTGAATACTGCTGGTCAGAACCCGCTCCTAGCTAGTTGGAAAACATAAAAAAAAATTTGTGACAATTTAAATTTTTAACAATTTGTGACAAATTTTACATTTTGGCTTCGCCATTTGTAAAATATTAAAAAAGCATCAAAATTTGTTGACAAATTAAATTTGTGACAAACTTTATTTGTGACAAATTTAAAATTTGGACTTCGTCATAACCCGCTCCTGACCATTTGAAGAACATTAAAAAAAGTTCATCAAAATCTGTGAACAACACGCAGAGTTCTGCGATCAGGAAGTAGTTGTTGTATGGGAGCTTCCCTCCAAAAATTAAATTGCTCGTAAAAAAACTTAAATGAGCTGATCTAGAAAAACTGGGAGATACGCATATTTTATTTTGAGCTATATTTTCAGAATCTGGTCAGTTTGATCATGGGTGAAAAATCGAGTCGTACAGTGTAATATTGAAAAGTGAATTTAGCATTTTAGGTGACTGTTCGAACGTATAGTAAGTACTGTTGTCAGAACATTACAGAAATTTGACTTAATGACTAGTTTTTTCTATAAAATTTAGAACTATTCTTTCTATCGGTTGTTAGTCAAATTCAGTAAAAGAGTGAAAAGAGACTTCTTAGGCTATTTTAAATATATAAAAGTCAGAAAAGACTAACAAAATTATACATTTTTACGTTTATTTGTGATGGAAGAATGGACTTTTCTCTTTAAAAACCCACAAATTTGTTTATAAAAAATCGTTCGACTTCTTCCTTTTACTCTATTTTACTGATGTACAATATTTAAAAAGAGCTTACCTCTTGTTGTAGGGGCTTTGCTATCGCTGCTCCTGATGGTCCCGATGCTAAAGTTTTGGTTGCATATTGACAATTAGAAACCAATTTACGATATATTCTGTACAGGGCTTCTATTTCGTCTCTAAAGTTATAAAAAAAAATATAGAAAGTTAATACATACAACATAAACCAAGTGATATTAAAAGGTCGGTACATTTCTCTTAATACATTTTTGTTAAGACTTAATACATTAATAGTTACAAAATATTTCGAGAGAAAAATCAATAGAGGGGTATGCATAACGCTCGTATATTATTTTTGGACAAAAACAGTACATTTCACTGAAATTTTTTAAAAAAGCAGTACATCGATTTGGAAAAACAGTACTTTTCGCAGTACATATTTACATAGCATATAAATATTTTATTTAATATGTAAAAAAAGTTAACAATCATTTCCAGAATCAACTTTTGTGGTTGTTTTGTATTTGTCGTTTGAAGCAATTTGAATAAGCATTGCCGGCTTTGTTTTGAGGTAATTGTAGAAATCAACGCATTTGTACTTCATATTACATTTGACGGTCAGAATCGCCTTCAATGTTTGCATATCTAATCGGGTTTTGTCTGACGTCCAAGAAGATTCACTCCACTGATGCTTAAGTTCCTGGCAAACATAAAATATATTCAACGATAGTGGCCATTTCTTTGAATTCGCAATCAGTGTTATTGAGATGAATAAATATCTCCACCCACCGATCCACATTGGAAACATTGCCTTCTCTCCATTGCATAATTTTGTCGCTCGTTTTTATACCATCACCCTTAGGGATGAAGGTATATATCATTTGATACGACCCAAAAGTGTAACACATAGAAGGAGTGACTTTAGACCCTAGGTTTCTTTGAACCAAATTCGATTCATGACTTTTTAAGTCGTTTGAGCCATGTCCGTCTGTCTGTCTGTCTGTCCGGCTGGTTCGCACGATAACTTTGGAAAGACGCAACCAAATGTTTTGAAATTTTGCACGAGTTATTATTTTCTCAAAACTACTTACGGTATTGCAAATGGGCAACATGGCCCCGCCCCTTCTGGTACCTCCCATACAAATACATCATTCCGCCCACTTTAGAAATCGAGTAATAACATCAATACAACCTACGGGATCGTCCCCAAATTCTATATTTAGTAAAGCTATAACAGGATAAAGTTTTGGAAAAAATTTTGAAAGCCTAGCCACGCCCCTTCTGGTACCTCCCATACAAATCTACCTTTCCGCCCACTATAGAGATGGAGAAATAATATCAATAAATTAAACGTGATCGTACCCAAATTCTATTTTTAGTAAAGCTATAACAGGATAAAGTTTTGGAGAAAAAAATTGGAAGTCTATTCACGCCCCATCTGGTACCTCCCATACACATCTGGTACCGCCCACTTTGGAAATCGATTAATATTATTAAAAGACCTAACGCGATCGTGCCCAAATTCTGTATTTTGTTATGTTATAACAGGACAAAGTTTTGGAGAAAAAATTGAAAGTCTAGCGACGCCCCTTACGGTACCTCCCATACAAATGTACCTTTCCGCCCACTTTAGGGATGTACTAATAATATCAGTACACACAAGGCAATCGTGCCCAAATTCTGAAATTAGTAAAACTATAACAGGATAAAGTAATGGAGAATAAATCTGGAAGCCTAACCACACCCCTTCTCGTACCTCCCATACAAATGTACCACTCCGCCCACTTTAGAAATCCAGTAATAATATCAATATAATAGAAAATTATTTGTTTTACTGAGGGTAAGGGTAAATGTAAGTTGGGTTGCCCGACTGAAACTTTCTTCTTTTAATTACAAATCGGTTAATTTCAGTAACTCAAGACTTAAACAATATCTTATATTGGGTGATGGTATTTATCAGTCAGTTTAACTGACTGAAATTTCTGTACTGGTTGATATATCTAAATAGGGTGTGCAAATATTCCGCATTTTCATTGGCATTGTAGAAATTGTACTCGCTTAACTTGTTCATAACGGCTTCGACTTCATTCCATTAGTATAAAAGCATTCAAATCAAAGCAGACAAAATTACCGAAAAAATCAGTGCGTAAGTGCCATCTAAATCGAATTGTATCCATTGTCAATAAGTTTTTGCTTTTCTGATACTACAGCTGGGGATAAAAAAATCATCCTCTTGACGCATTTTTAGTGTTTCTTCGAGCTTATTTTTGAAGTAAACAATATTATTGCATGAAATCGCTGTTCACCCTTTATATTCTATTATGTATCGAAAAACAGTACTTTGAGGGAGAAAAGCAGTACGCAGTTTTTGATGTCGAAAAACAGTACAGTACTGCGAAAAACAGTACAGATACGAGCCTTAGGTATGCAGCAACAACGAGTTAACTCCAATTTTTATAATTGTTTGGAAAATAAAAAAAAACTGTTCAAAAATAGAGAATGCATTTAAATCGTCTGTGACTTTGCCTTATTATTTGTCACGTACCACTACATGCATTGGCTAAATTCCATTATGATATTCGTAAAATTCGCAATTCCAGATTCAATTTTATTCTGGAGTTAACTCCTTTTTGGCCCAAATATTTGAAAATTGCTTTCTTTTTAAAGTAATCAAGCATTGAATGTGGGCAATCTTATAGAAAATTAGTTTATTTCAAGAAAATAATAGTACTAACAAAAATCTATGCGTAAAAACACTCTTTGTAGTATATAGTATTTACGTGAAAAATTAAGCTCCAAAGAAAAAATAATGCAAAACTACCAAAACTACTAATGATCATAGCTTTCGGCGTCGGTGATTTCTTTATCATCATCATTATCATTCGTAGAACCACATCTCGTTGTGACCAACATACTTCTCAGCGAGTTCCTTCACGTCTTTTAGTTTAGCAGGTTTCAACGTTAGAGGACCACTGTATGCCTGTTATAGACTTTCTAGAGTCAGCGATGTCTCATTTCTGGTGTCGCGGTTTTTACGCTATGGGCTACTATCAGGGGATAACATTAAGGGTAAGTATAAGCAAAGTGGCGAAAATCGGGAAAGTCGCTTACTGCAATGCGCATTAAACGGCTATAAAAGCGAATGTTCAACTAGCAGAGGGATCAGTCGTTTGGAGGCCGGCCAAGTAACATCGGCACTGTTATCTCCATGCTGTTTTACGACAATCATTTGGGGAAAGAAAGAGTCAGCTCCTGGAGTTAACTCCATGTTGCCCCAAAAGAATGAAGCAGTTAACTCTTGTTAGCGGATACCTTGAGAACTATCAATGGAAGATAAATCATTGTTGAACCAAACGAAAGAATGATTTTTCCCCCTCAAGAAACGGTTGTTAACTCTGTTCGGCCTAAAAATGGAGTTAACTCGTTGTTGCTGCAAGCCCCTCAATTGTAAATTTAAATTTAATTTGGTTTTATAAATCTACTTTACCGTAGTAATTCTGTATGATTTGTAAAAAATCTCAGCTCAACAATAGTCACATGTCAGTATTAAATACATCGCATTAAATGAAATAACGAAGAATTGATAAAATATGCGTATTTAAATTTAAAAAAAAATGCGTTTCTTTTACGAATCCAAAAGGCGATTCTATTATGAATCGAATAAGCGATTCTTTTACGAATCAGAAAAACGATTCTATTACGAATCGTAATAACAAGTTTCTTTCAAGTTGAAAATCTATAAATCATGCTTATTTTTAAGTTATTCCTACTTCTCTTAATCTCTTCAAATGTACAGAATTTTTTTTTTTTTGAATTGATATAGCTTGGAACTACGTCGAGTACGGTTATAGCGAACTCCTAGGGACTAGGCATTTAAGTTCGTTATATCCAAGGTAAAAAAATAAACTCAAAAATATTTATATTATTTTTTATTAGATTTATTATTTTTGAACAGTATTTAATTACATTTAAAAAATGAGATGAGCATTTGTTTAAAAAAAAATAATTTACCGCTGCTGAAACAATTAAAACCATTGTAGGGAGTTCGTTATAACCGTCACAAAATGTATGAAGACTAGAAAATGGGGCAACAAATATTGTTCGTTATACGTAAAGTTCGCTATAGACGATGTTCGCTATAACAGTAAAGATTTATATGAAGAAATGACTTAAGTCCGTTGGGACCAGAAAAAGTGTTCGTTATAACTGAAAGTTCGTTATAAACGGTGTTCGTTATAAACGTACTCGACTGTATTTCATTTTATTTAAGTTTTTTATAACTGTGTACGACAAAATTTGGTTTTCAGAATAAAAAACATTTATACTAAATATAATATCATTTTCAGAGACTACTTGCCTAAAACCAATTTTACTACAAACACGCCCGATTATGTATATACTCAAACTTGTTATGGGTTTAAAATAGATTAAATTTTTTGTATTCATATGCTGTCACACGTAGTTAAGGTTTTTAAAATTAAAGTTATAGAAGATCATATCAATTTACGTTAGTGTATCGTATGATACATCAAATTCGGCTCAAGATCAAAAAAATGATTTTTTATTTATTGTTTGATATTTTTGGTCAAATTCAGTCTGTCACGCACTAGGATGACGCGTTTCGAACTCCATGACGAGTTCATCTTCAGACCCCTTTGTGACGAACTGATGCACAATGGTACATCATCAGCTGTATATATATCTACAATTATGCCAAACATGTGCATGTGAAGTAGATATCAGCCGAAAATGTCCAGCATAGTTATGAATTTGACCATTGATAACCAAACATGAGAATGGACGATATTTTATCCCCACGATTCCCTTTTTACCACAGAGCTCAAGCTTTTTACCACAAAAGCTCAGGGTTTTTTACCTCAAAGCTAAGCTTCTTACAAAACATTTTTCTGATCTTGTGCCGAATTTGATGTATCATACGATACACTAACGTAAATTGATATAATACACAGTAAGATCGACTAAAAACTAACCAAAACAAATACACGTTATAGAAGATCTGCATTGCATATCATTGATTCCCTAATTAAATTTTAAAAAAACTTTTGCCCTGCCCTGAAAAAAATGTGAAATAATCGATTGGTAAAAAAATCGCTTTTACGATACGTTAACAAGTGTTGACCAGCGATTCGATAATGTTACTATTTTAATTTTTTTTAGAACTCTAACGCATTTTTATCGGTTTTACGATTCGTTTGCGAATGTTCACCAGTGATTTTATAATGTTATCATTTTTGAGTTCGTTTAAGAATCGCTTTTGCGAATTGCCAACGAATCGTTTTTATTGTATCAAAAAATAATTTTTTGCACTTTTGAACCAAAAAAATACAATAACTACTAAAAGGTAGTTTAATCGTAAAAAAAATTGTAATCGTAAAAAGTAAAACCAACGTTAGCGTGTTCCTTATATGGTATTTTTGGGAATTTCGTTGAAAAAAATGTTTTAGTAGCGAAGTTGGACATCGAGCTCCAACTTTCGTTTGCTGTTAGACGTTAGAGTGTGCCGCAGAGATGTCAAAGTTCAATGTTGTGTTCAATTCAGTTTTTCGTCGCTGAATTTTTGTTGTTGTTGTAGATAGACGAACTAGTAATATGCCGTTGAATAGTTGAAGATACGACCTATAAAAGTATATGTTAGGACTTACCATATCTCTTATAGATATTGAGATATTTGAAGCAAAAGTAGGGATAATTGAAATTTTGAAATAGTATTGCGATGTATTATTATTACAGAAAACCATATATTCCTACAATTTAGCATATAACAGGTCAACATCTACAAAAAGTATATGAGGATATTTTCAATATCTTTATCCGTTCCCGAGATATCAGGCGTTAAAAAACGGTGTTTTTGATATGAAATATAGCAGTCTAACGCATCTAAACTTTGATCTCTAATTCAACAACACATTGTGTCTACTTTCTAATGACACCAATAGTACACCAAAAAGTACTTTTATTACACCAAAAAGTACATTTATTGTACTAAAAAATACTCCTGTCATACCAAATAGCAAGAACTATTAACATGTTGATATTTTTATTTTTTAAATTTTTTAAGTCAAAACAGCCGAAGTAAAACAGCTGACTTCGAATACCTTAAAATTCTTTTTCTTGTTATTTTCCTACCCGACTGTTTAGAATAGGGGGATTTTTCAGAATTAGGCTGATAACATAACATATATCATAAAATAATTCGCAGTAAGAAAAATGCATATACAAGAAAAAGATTTTTTATAATGTTTACAATAACTTCAAGTCCTTAGGTGACTACATTCGTGAAATAAATATAATTTTAGAAAATATTGAGCTATGATGTCTCCGTACTCTAAACCACACTAAATCGTTGTTTATGTGGATAATATACAACGTCAGTCCTTGAACCTCTTCGGGTTACTCTTCAAACCAAATATATACTATTGGACATTGCATTGCACATTTTGATATGTTGTTGTTATTATCAACATTTTACAAAACATAAAGTATGTCCACACATTTCATTGCTAATAATTCTGTAACTTGATTTTTTTAAATTATTTCAAGCCCTTCAGTCTTGTACACTACACTTGTAATTCATCGCACTAAATGTTGATAGTGGCTAAGAAACTTGATTTTCTCAACACACTTTTGGTAGGCCTATGTTATTCCAACCATCGTATTCATTGTCAAAGACTTTTGAGTTACTATCTGTAACATTTGCTAATGCAAAACAAAAGTTGTTTAAACTATTTTTTTACACCCAACGTGTTGTACTTTTTCCACATACAAATGATACTACCGATCCCTCTTAAAAAAACTTGATAATACTAAGACGTATAATTAACATTTAACTTAGCACACATATCACACATACGTCACCTACGCTGACTTAGTAAACGCACACAGAATACACGTTTTTTTTTCAAAATTGAATTAATAATAACAATAACATATTATTATTTTATATTTTTTAACTCATTGTTGTTCAAAAAAAACACACTGCATACTTACTTATTAAATCGTGTCTTCTTCCTTAACTGTTCCAATAGCTTGGGATTAATTTTAGCACTTGACTCTTCCATTTTGGCCTTACGCGAACGTCTTTTGGTATCAGATAATTTCGAATTACTGGATATACGTTTACCGCTTGCCAAAAATGCGGTGACTGTTCTCAATATGGTTGTATTCACACCGACGCCTCCGCCACCACCGCCACCACTGCGACCGACACTCGTTCCGGTTGCATTGTTGCCACCGCTGTTGTTGTTATTGACACCTTGGGGTGTGGGCCCATTGTTAACACCCGCGATATGCGATTTGGTTGCCACTGTGAGAAAGAGGAAAGGGAAACTCGTGCTACAACATTAAATGTAAAAGAGTAAACACCAAACAACAGACAGATAGACATATCTAGGTACTCATATCCATACATAGATATAAAGACAACAGAGCAACAAAAGAAAAACTAATCAAAATTAGTTGAAGTCATGCAATGAACGTCCCCTTCCTTAGTTATACTACATATGTATGTTGATTGTTTGTCGGTAAGTAAGTCAGAAAAACACAGACAGACAACACGCATTCAGAACATAAACGACAGTAATAACAACAACAACAACAACAACCACAGTAAGCACATATCCATGTTTCTTGTTGTATGTGAATGCAATTTGTATGAACACATATCACCCAGCCTGAGTTGTATGGCACGAGGAATTGTCTTATACTACACACAGCAACTTTCCATATTTGGTTATTCGTTTCCAAATTGCAGCTAAGAAGAAGAACCAGCCATGAACTATTTGTAAACTGAAACTAGTGTGCAGTTATGTGGGTGTTCTAGAGACAATTCACTTACCCCGTAGGAAGTATCGTCATACACGACTTTGTCGTCAACACTCGGTTGACGACAAGCTGACCGACAAAATACTAATGTTGTCGTGCATCAAACAAAAATGTTCAATGTCACGAAACAATAACGACATAAAATTGAAGAGAGGAAAGTAGAAGTTCTGTTTGTTGGAAACAGCAGTGCGAGACGGTTCATGTATCGCACGGTTTCAATAAAACTACTTCAATTTGTTATTTTGAATTATTAAGCACTGGTAACGACAATTTGACCAACATTGTCGGTGATTATGTCGTGCATGATTGTGTGGTCGACATATCGCTTTTTTAGACATCATCGACAATTTGACAGACATTGTCGCTCATCAGGTCTTGCATGACAAAGCGGACACTTGTATAAAAATTTCGTCGATGATTTGTATGGACGGTCCCCTAAATGTCATCAACGTTTTACTAAAGTCTTGCACCTATCATTGAGAATGTCTTGCAGACACTTCCTACTGGGTATTTGTGTTATTTCAACTTTATAAAATTAAAAAAAAAAAAATAAAAAAAGGAAAAGAATTTATTTTTACGGTTTGAGTTTAACCGTATTGCAAAAAAAAAGTCTTATGTATAATGTACCAAAAAAGTACTTGTATCGTGCTAAAAAGTATTTTTATTGAAGTAAAAAGAATATTCGATGTACGAAAAATCACATTTATTTTACTAAAAATTACATATATTGTATCAGAAAGTAATATTACTTTTATTGTACCAAATAGTAATATTATGGTAATAAAAAGTACTTATTTATATTGTACCAAAAAGTACATTTATTGTACCAAAAAGTACTTTTATTGTACCAAAAAATAGTTTTGTTAGGAAACGAAATTAACAAGATAATTAAATAATGTTTTAGACTTAGGAAAAAGTACCATAAATGTATGTACAATGTACCATAAAGTACTTTTATTGTGCCAAGATGTAGTTCTATTGTACCAATAAGTACTTTAATTGTACGGCAAAGTACTTTTGATGTACCAAAAAGTACATTTACTTTACAAAAAGTAGATTTATACAACCAAAAAGTACTTTTTTTTTACTTTTAAATTTTTTAAAAACTAAATTTGTTTTAACAAATTTTGCGTTTTAAAAATATCTTTTATAGAATATCTCTGCCAAATTTACTTTTGGACTTTGAATGACCCAATTCTGTTTAAATTATTATTTTATGATTATTCTTAAACTGCGACTGTAATTGCGAGGACAGACAGATGGACGGACGGACATGTTTTATTCGACTCCGAATTCCACCCTGATCATTTATATACATTAGAGTGGGTCAATTTGTATGGAGTAAAAGAATGCACCAAGCGGTTATCAAAATCCAAATTTGCCAAAGAAACAATGAGTCTAAAATCAAAACCGAGCCCGCGGTTTTCAACAAGAAACTTTTCGTATTGAAGAAAAATCCACAACAAGCCCCGCAACTGCCACGGAATCGTCCTTAGAAGGTTCAAATGTATAACCGACCCCTAGTCATTTTTCCCTCCAAAAATTTTCTCAAACATACCTTTTTCGTATATTTACCCCCTTAGGGGGCTACCACATAGAAATAGTTTTAACTGTCCCGGAGCCGTCCCTAGAGGGGTAAAATGTATGACCGACCCTAGTCATTTGATAGCCCTCCTAACATTTTTCCCAAACATACCTACCGTCAAATCGCTCCCATAAAAAATTAAATTTTTATAAAATTTGCTTCTAAATGTGCCACTAATGGAGTTAAATATATGAACGACCCCCAATATTTTTGCAACCCCAACAGTTTCTCCAAACATATCTACCATCTTTATCCAACCCTTAATGTGGTTCCCAAAAAAATTTTATAGATTTTTTTTTTAAAAAAATTATCTTCAGCCACTTCCATGGTGCCTCCTAGAGTCACCTTAGGGTGTTAGGTTAGGGGGTAGGTATGTTAAAGAAAAATGTTAGGAGGGAAATACTAGTAGGGGTCGGACAATACATTTTACCCCTCCAGGAGACAACAAATAGCGGCAGGAGCCGATTTAAAAATAAATTATAAAAATAAAAAAATTGTATGGGGACCACATTTAAGGGTTGAAAAAAGATCTGAAAAACTGTTGGGATTGCAAAAATATTGAAGGTAGGTCATACCTTCGACTCATGTAAGGGCACTTTTAGGGCGGTGGGAGCAAATTTTATAAAAAATTGATTTTTGAATACAAAACAAACATTTGCATCCTCTATGGCGATACCGGGGCAGTTGTGGGGCTTGTTGTGGATTTTTTCCCCAATATTACAAGTTTGTAGTGAAAAACGGGGCTCGATTTTGATTTTAGACCCATGGTTTCTTGGGAAAATATTCTTAGAATTCATCGTAGATTACGCCTCCTTATGGACGTTACAAATGGAAGAATAATCTGTATATACCCTTCGGTCTGTGCGTGCGCGTTTTAAAGGGTACAAAAAGTTCACTTCCAAATTTCGTCAAACTTTTTAATTTGGTTGGAACACTCAAAAAAAATCTAAGTTCTTGTCAAAATCAAATTTTTCACTTAATTGTAAAAAACATCGAAATTTTTCCATCGATTTTTATACCATCACCCTTAGGGATGAGGGTATATATCATTTGATACAAAAAAAAAAGTGTAACGCATTGAAGGAGACGAGTTAGACCCCAAGTATCTTCAGACCAAATTCGTTTCAGGACTTTTTAAGACGATTGAGCTATGTCCGTCTGTCTGGCTGGCTGGCTGGATGGCTGGTCAGCAGGATAACTCGAGTAAACCATAACGGATCGGTATGAAAATTTGCCAGTATTAATATTTTTCAAAACGAACTTATGGGATTGTAAATGGGCAAAATAGCCCCACCCCTACAAAATTACCTATTTTTGGATAATTTATATTTCTTTCATAACTTCCAAACGGACGATCGTAGGATATTTAAATTTGGCCAGTTTATTTATCTTGCAAAAGTAGACAAACCCTAAGAAAACCGAAACCTTTGCCATACCCCTTCTGGTACCTCCCACACAAATGACCTAATTGACCCTTTTAGTTTTACATACATATCTTTTTTGTAAGTGAACTGAATTTACTCAAATTTTGAGTATGATGTTCGCTTATGAAGATGGGACTCAGGAATGAATATGGACTATATCGATTCACGCCTTCTGGTACCTCCCATACAAAATTACCTATTTTTGGAAAATTAATATTTCTCCTATAACTTCTAAACCGACTCTTGGGGGGTGATGAAAATTGGTCGATTAATTTATGTTATTATAGGAGGCAAAACCCCAGAAACCCTAACTATTTGACATACCCCTTCTGGTACCTCCCAAACAAATGGCCGAACTCACCCCCATAGTCTTACAAACATATCTTTTTTGTAAGTACACTGAATTCAGTCAAATTATGCGTAATTTGTGCGCTTATAAAAATATGAATCAAGAGTGAATATGGACTATATCGGGTCACCCCTTCTGGTACCTCCCATACAAACAGACCTATTTTTGGAAAATTAATATTTCTCCCATAACTTCCAAACGGACATTTGAGGGGTAATGAAAATTAGTCGGTTAATTTATATTGTGATAGGAGGCGAATCCTCAGAAAAACCTAACTATTTGACACACCCCTTCTGGTAAATCCCATACAAGGGACAGAACTCACCCCCATAGTCTTACATACATATCTTTTTTTGTAAGTACTCTAAATTCAGTCAAATTTTTTGTAAGTTGTACGTATGAAAATTTGAGCCAGGAATGAATAAGGACTGTATCGGTTCACCCTTTTGGCACCCCCTATCAAAATTACCTTTTTTTGAAAAATTAATATTTCTCACATAAATTCCAAACCGGCACCTTTACCTCCTACACAAATAAGTAAAGTTTTGGACGATTTTGCAACACAAGCAGGGGAAAAATTATACATAAGTAATTTTATTTTTTTTTAAATCTATCTATTTTTTTCAATAACTCAAGACTTCAACAATATCTTATATTGGGTGATGGTATTTATCAGTCAGTTTACCTGACTGAAATTTCTGTACTAGTTTTCTAAATCGAATTTGTATGAGCTTTCGGCTCGCTTGCCGTGAGCCACAAAATTTCAAATGAGCTCTCGGCACAAAGTACTTTTTTTTGTGCTAGAGTAATTTTTTGCACCAAAAAGTACCTTTTGTCATAAAAAAGTAAAAGTACCAAAGTACTTTTTTGTACTAAAAAATATTTTTTTTTCAAAAAAAAAAGTTCTTTGGTACAAAAGAAATTACTTTGTACCAAAAAGTACTATGTACTAAAAAGTATTTTTTGGCACAAAAAAGTGTTTTTGGGTCAATAAAAGTACTTTTTGGCATAAAAAAGTACTTTGGTACAAAATAAGTACTTTGTGCCGAAACGTCTTAAACTTTTACTTTTCGATTACAAGTGTACCAATTGTTTAAAATTGTTTAAACTTAAATATGGAACACTTAATAAATTTGTTGTAAATCGAACTTTGGATCAATGATGTGTGTGTGTGTGTGTGTTCTAATTAGGTTACTAATTGAAGCAAAGGGTCTTACTGAAGGCATAACATTTTTATTCAATTTGGAAAACCGCGAACATCTAACTCTAAGGCCAACAAACAAGCGATTGAAAAAATTTTTAATGACCACAAAAGTGGTTTTTGCTTGATTAACTGTAGCACATTCTTATAGGTATAAATATTAGATTTTCTTGAGTCACCCTAATGTACAGTGGTGTGCGATGAAATAGAGTCGCACCTAACCAAAATTGTCAAAGCAAGAAAAATTCACAAAAAAATATTTTTCTATGGAACTTTCAGTTATTTTTTTTAAATTTCAATACTAATCTAACAAAATCGAATATCAGTGTGTAATTTCAAAACTTAAAATGGCACAAACATTCAAAATATTTGTGTAAAATGTAGCGTCAGATTTAACCTCAAAACGAAATACAGGCCCAGTACTATAGTACGAAAAGCAACCCCATATCAGTATGTTCCCACCACCAAGTTTCATGGTCATGATGGTGTGTTTGGGAAGATATTCGCTGTAGGGGACGATAATCGGTGTTGGGTGGTCTTTGTAAAGGAAGCTCAATGCGATCAGAGTTAAAAAACTTCACTTTCGTTTCATCTGACCACAAAATATTCAGCCACTTGGTTACTGGCCAATCCGCAAGTTCTTTGGCGAACTCAACTCTTCTTTTTTCGTTTTGTTTATGGTAAAATAGATGCTAAATCTTACACAAATATTCTGAATGACATCATAATGTCTTATGCTGAATGGGAAATACCACTACGATGGGTGTATCAGCAAGACAACGACCCGAAACACACATGGAAAAATGTTAACTTCAATTTCGAAATAACAAAGTTGGAGTTTTAAGATGGCCTGCACTATCGCCAGACTTAAATCCTATTAAGAATTTGTGGTGGGAGTTAAAAGTGACTTTTAAAGGAAAAAATCCATGTAATAAGAATGAACTACGGGCAATGATTGAAGTTGCGTAGTAGAATATTCCAATTCAGACTTGTCAAAAGTTAGGGGATTCAATGCCAAATCGTTGCACAGAAGTAATTAAAAATTATGGCTTTTCTACTAAGTACTGAGGTAAAGAAAGATATAACTTAACCATTTTTTAAATTAAAGTCACTATTTATTTACTTTCAGGTCGATAAATTCTTTGACTCTATTTTTGTTCACAGCCAAATCCTGGGAATTTTACATATTTTTATTTGTTTGTGCCATTTTAAGTTTTGAACTTCCACACTGATATTCGATTCTGTTAGATTTTTATTGAAATTTAATAAAAATAATTAAAAGTTCCATAGAAAAATATTTTTTTGTGAATTTTTCTTGCTTTGACAATTATGGTTAGGTGCGACTCTATTTCATCGCACACCACTGTATATGTAAATTTATATAATATTTGAATGCTTCCATATTTTGATCATTGTTGGATGACTTTTGTTATTTTTTATGCGTAACCCTGGGTTTTATTTTTGTATTGTTTATGTCGTTATTGTTAAACATTAAACTATTTATTAGTTGAATTTGAACGTTTCAACAGACTACATTCGTACAACCGCTATTCAGCGGCTTTGTTCCCACTTTCGTAATATTCATATGACATTTTGGATACACTATATTCACATTGACGTAAACGAGTTATTATAGTTTGATAAGTTGAAAACAATTTGTCAAAATTCCAGAATTCAATAGAATTCTCATGATAGGTAAAATACTAATAAAACAAGATTTTGCAACAATAACGTAAATCAGACACTGCATGCATATTTGTTCGCTGATCAAACTAAGAAGTGCGTATGATGATTCTTATGTGATATTATTATTACTCATACGTATTGTTGACGATGACTTCTTGGATGTCTCTTTAAGCATTTTGTGTCTCGAAAAAAGATGTGCAATATATAAAAACCAGGCCAGAAACCAGTACAGAATATTCAGTCCGATGAACTGACTAATAAATACCATCACCCAATGTAGTTTATTGAAATTCTGGTAGAAGTAGTTAAACTCTGAGTTATGAAAACTAGCAGATTAATTAAGCGAAATTGCTTATGTATAAAGTGTTTGAAAGCTAAGTTTTGCGAAGCATTAACAGTTAAAGATAGGACTGTTTATGTAAGGCCAAACCTTTGCAGACATTTAATAAAACTGTACAAATCATTAATAATCTATATGGAGGTACCGAAAGTGGCTTTTATAGTACCGTCTGACAACTGAGGAAAACGTTTCAGTGTGCAGATTTTTAATTAATTCACACAAATATCTTAAAAGATATCATAATTTTGAATATGTATCTTCGTGACTATTGTCATTTGTAAAGTGAGTAAAGGAATGGGTTGCGTAAATCTTCTAGTTTCCTAGGTATTACCTATAAGTAAACAATTTTTAACGTACTGAAGAGTTCCTTTTATAAATTGACGGTAGTTGGCGGTAGAGGCAACACAACGTGAATCATTATTATGCGTAAGTCAAAGTTCAATAAACTTTTAGATTGTACGAAATTTTACTGGACTCATTGTATTTGCAATAAAGATATGTATGTAAATGTTTCTGCGGTGTATCAAATGTTTCTGCTTTCTCAGTCTTTGCCTACAGTTACAAGGTAATTAAAAAAATATTCAGACTTAGAGAAAAGTCTGCCCAAAAGTACTTTCAATGTATCGAAAAGTTATTTTATTGTACAAAAAATTAATTTTGTGGGGCTTGTTGTGGATTTTACGAAAAGTTTGTCGTGAAAAACAGAAGGCTCGATTTTGATTTTAGACCCATGGTTTCTTGGGCAAATGTTCTTAGAATTCATCTTAGATTACGTAGGTTATGTCTCCTTATGGAAGTTACAAATGGAAGAATAAACTGAAAGTACCCTTCGGACTGTGCGCTTCTAAATTTCTCCAAATTTTTCATTTTGTTGGATCACTCAAAAAAAAAATCGAAATTTTTGTCAAAGTTACATTTTTCACTTAATTGTAAATAACATCGAAATTTCTCCATCGATTTTTTTCTAAATCGAATTCGTCGAATTTAGCTCGCGACCCAACAATCTCAAAAATTGAAATGAGCTCTCGGCTTGTGGCGCAAAGTAAATTTATTGTGGTGTACTTTTAATCTACCAATAAGTACTTCTATTTTACCGAAAAGTTCTTTTATTGTACCGCAAAGTACTTTTGTTGTGCCGCAAAGTACATTTATTGCACCAAAAAGTACTTTTACTGTACCAATAAGTTTTTTCATTGTACAGCAAAGCAAATTTATTGTATCAAAAAGTACTTAAGTTGTACCAAAAAGCACATTTATTTACCAAAAAGTACTTTTGTTGTACTAAAAAGTACTTAAGTTGTAACAAAGAGCACATTTATTGTACCAAAAAGTACATATTTTGTACCAAAATGTATATTTATTGTACCAAAAAATACTTTTATTCTACCAATAAGTACTTCTATTGTACCGAAAAGTTCTTTTATTGTACCTCAAAGTACGTCTGTTGTGCCGCAAAGTACATTTATTGCACCAAAAAGTACTTTTACTGTACCAATAAGTTTTTTCATTGTACCGCAAAGCAAATTTATTGTATCAAAAAGTATTTTAGTTGTACCAAAAAGCACATTTATTTACCAAAAAGTACTTTAGTTGTACTAAAAAGTACTTTAGTTGTACCAAAAAGCACATTTATTTACCAAAAAGTACATTTAATGTACCAAAAAGTACTTTTATTATACCAGAAATGACTTATATTTTACCGTTATACCCCAAAAGTAAATTTATTGCAACAAAAAGTACTTTTACTGTACCAATAAGTACTTTTATTGTACCGCAAAGCAAATTTATTATACTAAAAAGAATTTTTGTTGTATCAAAAAGTACTCATTTTTGGAAAAGGAAAATTACAAGAAAATTAAATAATGTTTTAGACTTATGGAAAAGTTTGTCCAAAAGTACTTTCAGTGTACCAGAAAGTACTTTTATTGTACCAAAAGTATTTTTAATGAATTACTACCCAAAGTTCTTTAATTGTACCAATAAATATTTTTATTGTGACAATAAGAACTTCTATTGTACATCAAAGTTATTCTATTGTTCAGCAAAGTTCTTTTATTGTACCAGTAAGTACTTTTTTGTACCGCAAAGTTAATTTATTGTACCAAAAAGTACGTTTATTTTATCAAAAAGTACTTTTTTGTACTAAAAAGTACTTAAGTTATATTAAAAAGCACATCTATTGTACCAAAAAGTACAAGACTTAGTCTGTCCAAAAGTACTTTCAATGTAATAAAAAGTACTTTTACTTTTACCAATAATGACTTATATTTTACCAATAAGTACTTTAATTGTACCGTAAGTACATTATTGGTAAAATATAAGTCATTATTGGTAAAAGTAAAAGTACTTTTTAGTACATTGAATACAATGACTTATATTTTACCAATAAGTACGTTAATTGTACCGTAAGTACATTACAAAAATAGTGAATTTACTGTTCAAAAAGTACTTCAATTGTACCAAAAGTACAACGAAAATTACAAAACAAAATTAAATAATATTTCAGACTAAGGGAAAAGTCTGGCCAAAAACTATCAATTGTACCAAATAATATTGCACCAAGAAGTACTTATATTGCACCAAAATACATTTATTGTACCAAATAGTACTATTATTGCGCCAAAAGTACTTTTATTCTACCATTTCTACATATTTTGTACAAAGAAGTACGTTTATTGTACCTAAAAGTAAATTTATTGTACCAAAAAGTACTTTTATTGTACCAAAAAGCACATTTTAAATAAAAATTGCGTGTTAAAAAATGTACTTATCTTTTCTTAAATATTTTTTAACCACATTTTTAGCCACCAAGTTATCCTGCGAATTAGTTTTGATCGTCATCATTTAATATAAACAGGTTTCCGTGATACACTTCCAAGCAACGTTATGTCCCTAAGTGCTCCTTAGAGACAAATTAAATAGTTTTGCTAACAATTTGCTCTCCGCTTTGAATGCCAATTTTCACAAAAAGTTTAAATATTTGTTTGCATTCACTTTTAACTAGTAAATAGAGCACACACAATGTGTGCACGCATATAACCTTTACAAGCTAACCACAATTTTTCAACAGCGGCCACGTCAGTGACTTAAAATTGCACTCAAAACTCACAACAGCTTTAATTAAGCTTAGGAAAGGTCACTTTTTGCATTGTTGTATATTTTACCAAAACAACGAAAGAAATACGCAAGTTACAGTTTTTCAAATTCGCAATAAAAAATACTACAACAAAATATTTTTCGATTTTTCGCAATAGCAAAAATTTTACGTAAGAAATCCAAAGTATTCGAAGATATTCACCCATTTGTCTTGTTGTATTTATCACAGCACTTGAACACTTGAAACTGATTTCAACAAATAATGAAAAAATCAACAAAAATAGAAATAAAAAAGTTACCATGGCGCAATAACTTTCTTCGGGTTAAAGGGCAAACCTAAAGGAGTAACAACATAAGAAGTTTTAATAAGAAACTGTGATTTATAGTTTGTGAATTTGTGCATACGCGTGTAGTGTATTAGGTACATGTAAGTTTGTAGGTATGTTCGCCATATGGATTCGGCGAAAGGAGTTCACGTCATTTTGCGGTTCGGGCATAAATTGTTTGAGGCAGGCAAAAGTGAAATGTACACGCTCGCCGAACATCAATAATGTCTAAGGCAACAAATTTGTTATTGATGAAACAACAACAAAGACAATTGAAGAACTAGAGCACGCAAAGGCATTTACCAGGAATTAGTCGTGAGTGCGGTATTATTAGTTTGTGTTCATTTTTTTAACATTCCTTTAATATAAGAATACTCATATTAAAGCAAACCTTTAATGGAAATATATTATTGGATTTTATATGACATCTTCTCGTATTTTATTTTACGCCGCACAATGAGGCGGCATTGACAAAATTATGAAGTGCAAACAGTACCACATTTGAAATTTTTAAGATAACAAACTAATGCACAATAACAATCTCATAATAAAACAAAAATCTTTGTTAAAAAGAAACATACAAATTTGTTATTAACATGTATTAGTTTTTTTGCTTTGCAGTTTTCCTAAAAATGTAAAAAAAAATATTTTAAGAGTTATTGTTGTATTATCTGTTAAAAAACAATAAACAAAGTTAACTTCATATAAATGTAATATATATCATACTTTAAAAACCGACTGTAAATGCCAAAGATATTCGCCCGTACCTACGTTTCATAACTCTGTGGTAGTCGAAAAAAAGACAAGACCGCACGACTTGGCGATTTTACCGTAATTCGGACACGAGGAATCTCACAACATCTTTAGTTTTTTGAGTTACAATGACGGTTTCATACAATTATTTTTCTAAGTTTTTTTTACTTTGAGTAGTGTTTTAAGGGGTTAAATAGATTTTCGACAAGCTATAGCCGAGCTTTCGGATAAGTTGGACTTATTTAAAACAACTTTGTCGAAATTGGCATATCCGAAAACGCAACTATAGTCTGCGAAAATCGATTTGAGCTTATAAAACCCTACCCTTGAGAAAAAATATAGTAAAACCGTCGAGTCCGGACTTGTCTTCGAAAATTTTTATCAAATACTATCACAGTGTACTAAATAAACAGACACTGAAGATAGTGAATAACCCAATTCTTCTAAAAAGAGGGAATTTGTATGGGACGTGACAGTAATTTTTGTCCTATTTGGCTCATCTTACAACTTAACCTCCGCTTATAGGATATTATCTTACATACAATATTTTAGCTCGATAGCTTCTAACCTACGACTGTAATCGCAGGGAAAACCCTCCAAAATGGGGAAGTTGTATAGGAGATGGGAGTAGTTTTTGTCCGGGGATAGAAGCTTGCAAACGAAATTTGGGCTCGATAATTCTAATAATAAACTCCGTATACTCTGTATACTCAGACGTACGGACAGACATTTTTAAATGGACTCAGAATTCGACGCTGATCATTTATATGTATGTAGTGTCACACCTACCACGCCTTCATATAGGCAAATGAAAGAACAAACTGAATATACACTTTGGTCTGTGGGTGTGAGTGGTTAAGGATGTAAAAGTACTTTTGGTCCTATAGCCAGAAAAACTTAAAATTTAATTTCCCTTTGCACCTCATGAATGAGGTATGAGCTTCTCGCGTTGTTGTGAATTAACACGCTTTCTATTTTTAGATTCACAACTTACGGCACCTACTTGTTTATCGACGAATGCGAACGTCACTGTTTGAGAAGCTCTTACTAGACACGACGATTGGATCGACGCTTAATACTGCGAAGTTGCTGTCAACAACATTCGAGGGGAGCCGACAATGAAAGAAAATTTTATTTATTTTTTCTTTTAAGATGACAGGAACCAGTTTTGAACCTGCGATCTCCCGCATGGTAGTCGCGTGTTCTAACCACTATGCCACGGCCGGTCCCAATAGCCAGAAAGCATTTATAGGGTGTATATATTTTGAAAAATAATTTCATAGGAAGTAAGAATTTTATGACAAATTTTTGATATAATTCCGTCAGTAAGTTTGAAGGAAGTGGTACCAAAAAATGGAAAAATTTTAGGGAAAAAATCTGCCAAAAAATAGTTTAAATGTATCTGAAAAAACTTTTATTGGACCAAAAAGTAGTTGGACATTTTCGACTGATATCTACTTCGCATGTACATGTTTGACATAATTGTTGATATACAGTGCGTTTCATAATTATAAGGCACCCCATTTTTCGAAAATATCTTTCTCTATAGACTAAGTAAAAATGTCAAGTGTCAGTTCAACTGTGTTATTAAAGAAAGAAAATGTTTAAAATAAATAAAAATTTCAAAAAATTAACAAAAACTTATTTCAGGTGTTTCATAATTATAAGGCACTATTCAAAAATTGTATTTCATTGTATTTAGATAAAAAGTTTATAACATAATTTGTTATTAATCAGCTGATTAATAATTAATAGAGGCTCCTATGGCTTTTGCAACATCAAAAAGCCGTTTTTTCATTGAATCCGCTAAAGTTTTTAAGTTTTACGTGAATACGCGCATTATCTTGTTGAAAAGTGTACGGAACCTCCCTATTTACCTCTAAAAAATGTAATAAACTATTCTCCAATGTAGTCATTGTTGTTCACTTTCGATGATGTTAACTGCAAATCAAGTGTACATTCTGCGGTAAATGCACCCCATATAGGCTTGCCAGATTTGAAAGTGTAAAATTCTTGACATTCACCAAAAATTATCTTGATTGTGAAAAAAAATCTTGACAAATAAAAATACTCATACGTTAGAGTTGTTAATATTTCAATTTCATTTATTTTTAAATAAAAAAATATTTTCTATATAAAAAGTATACAAAATATTAAATAAATCAATTACAGATATTTCAGTCAGATTAACTGACTGATAAATAAAAACCTTAAACTTAATTTCCCTTTGCACCCCATGAATGAGGTATGGGATAGCTTCTCGCGTTGTTGTGAATTAACACGCTTTCTATTTTTAGATTCACAACTAACGGCACCTACTTGTTTATCGACGAATGCGAACGTCACTGTTTGAGAAGCTCTTACTAGACACGACGATTGAATCGACGCTTAATACTGCGAAGTTGCTGTCAACAACATTCGAGGGGAGCCGACAATGAAAGAAAATTTTATTTTTTTTTTTTTCTTTTAAGATGACTGGAGCCAGGTTTGAACCTGAGATCTCCCGCATGGTAGTCGCGTGTTCTAACCACTATGCCACGGCCGGTCCTGACTGATAAATACCTTAAGATAAATACCGAAAGAGTCTTTTACGCATAACAATTTCTAAAGAATTCCTAATTTCTAATGGGTTGGGTAAAACATCCCGTTTTCGAGGTTTCACCTACGATTGCAAAATATAAAAAGTAAGTTATTTTCTTGAGGAGTTTCTTTTAGAAATTATTGAAAATATATAAATTTTCGAGTAGTTGGCATATTTGTATAAGGAATCATTAGGGGCAGCCAAAAAGGCCGATTGTTTTCGTAAGTTAACGTTAAAAAAATTTTTACCTTGTGTAAAATTTCACTAAATTCATTGTATTTACAATAAAGGTATGCATGTAGAACTATGGGTGTGTTTTGGTCAATTTTATGGGAGATACTAGAGGAGTTGTGGCAAACTATTTCAAGATTAGTAAGCTGACCAAATTTAAGAATCCTTAAGTTCTTTGTTTGGAAGTAATGGAAAAAATATAAATTTTCCAAAAAAAATAGGTTATTTTGTATGGGAGGAAGCAGATGGGGTCGGCGAATTAGTCCAAATTCATTCCGGAGTCAAATTATTATTATATGCTTAAATTCAGTGTACTTACATAAATTATATGTATGCAAAATTTTGAGCGTGAATTCGGCCATTTTATGAAAGATACGAGAAAGGGTGTGGCAAACGCTTTGATTTTCTAAGTGTTTGTCTACTACCACCTTATACCTATGGGTAAGGGTATAACAAACAGAGCTGTAAACTAATCATTACAATTTGTACTCATTACTGCTTAATTACAATTACAAGTACATCTAAAAAGGAATTGAAAGTTAACTACAATTCTAATTACATGAGGAATTGGAATTGAAACTAAAAGTCTCAACTACACAGGTAATTGTACTTGAAAGTAATGATTCCTAATTACTTTTCAATTAGTTCAATTACTTTTTAATTACAAGGAATTGAAAGGAATTGACGGAATTGGGAGGAATTGGAAGGAATTAAGAGGAATTGCTGCAATTTGGAAAGGTCCGTTATGTTAAAATATATTGCTCCCACTCTCCTTTTCTAAATTTTTTTATTGTTGTGGAACTTACAATTTCTACCCCTTATTTCAAAATTATTTCAATACCTTTCCAAATTGCAGCAATTCCTCTTAATTCCTTCCAATTCCTCCCAATTCCGTCAATTCCTTTCAATTCCTTGTAATTAAAAAGTAATTGAGCTAATTGAAAAGTAATTAGGAATCATTACTTTCAAGTACAATTACCTGTGTAGTTGAGACTTTTAGTTTCAATTCCAATTCCTCATGTAATTGGAATTGTAGTTAACTTTTAAATTCTTTCGAACATGGTAGGTAATGATTACTTGTACTTGAGTTTACAGCTCTGATAACAAATAAAGTGGGAAAACTGATGTTAACTTTATTATTTTGCGACATAGTATAATTGGCAAATTTGATACTTCCAAGCTCAAAATGAGAAAAATTACGATTTGAATTACAAATATAAAAAATAATTAAAAATATCGATATTTTCAAAAAAGGTATGCTTAAAATGCACTTTAAATCTCCAGGTTGCATCAACCTCAAAGTAATCAAAGATCATACATGAATGATAATTAAATCCCTCTTTGCGTACTTTAATAATAAATAAATAGTTTTTGTTTCACTTGTCCTGTTTGTTACTGTCATCTTTTGGTCCTGTCTGCAGAAATTAAAATATCAATATTTTCTAAAAAGGATCAGCTAGTCTTTCAACTCAAGCATTTTTTTGATGTATGATCCACCCAGAATACAGTGGCATTATCACTTCAGTGAAATGCTTAAAATAAAAAAATTTACCATTTGCAGTAGGAAGTCGAACCTTTATGCTCAATTTATGAAATTGGAGATATTTTTGCGATTCATATCTTTTATAATTTTTTTTTTTATCAATTTTAAACCGTGATGTTTGCACACAAAAAATAATTTTTCAAACTTTATTCGTCCCATTCCAATCGATGTTAAAAGCTTGTTTAGAAAGGTTTAAGGGGAGCTCATTACCTTTAATTGGAGACCACTGCATCTCATAAAAATATCGTAAAACAATTCATATCTTTAAAACTAAACAGAGGAAAACATTTAAAATCTCATATTCGTGTTTAGGATGCCGAAATCTATAGAAATATCTGCAGCCGATAAAAAATAAATATTTGTAAACTAGTGTGATTAGTGTTGAATAAAGGGGAAAATATAAGTGGTGATATATTTTCAAACAAATACACTTTGATTTTTACAAAACATTGTGCAAGGAAAATAACTTTGAAAAACATATTTACGTTATTTTTTGGTTGGTATGTAAAATTCTTGACAAAACATATTTTTTCTTGATTCTTGACGAGCATTAAAAATTCTTGTAAATCAAGAAAAATCAAGACCGTCTGGCAACCCTAACCCCATACCATAACAGATCCGCCCCCAAAATTCCTTTTGGAAAAGTACTGTGGTTCTTTTCGCAAATCTCTCCAATAGTAGCGAAAACCATCTGGCCCATCTAAATTCCACTTTTTCTCGTCAGAAAAAATAATCTGTTAAAGAAATTTTGTCAAAGGATAATCACTTCAATGAATTGTAATTTCTTACTAGGCGTACTCTTACTCTTCACAGTCAGTGAAGAGATGATTCTCTGCAAAT